>QRFJ01000829.1:0-160000 GCA_006176705.1 Cocos nucifera
TAATGTCTTACAAAATAAGACAACCTTTTTCTGACTTGGACAACCTCCAGTCAGACAATGAAGGCCTCTGATTGAGCACAAACTCTTTGGCTCAGTCAGGATAACTTATTATTTATGATAGTAAAAGAAGAACGTTAGTTCAATCGAGTGCTAGCACGATTTTCTTGAACCTAATTGAATCTCATTCAGATCAAATTGAACTAGATCAGTTCAATTGATGATCACCAGATTCAAACCCTTGTTTGTGTGACCCAGTTAGGTTCAGTTCTGTATGGTAATGGGATATATGTCATGATCTCTATCATCGAACATCATCGAAACTCCTTTCGATGGATCAGAACTCTTCTGATTCGAACAGCTAGAATGATCGATCATCTAAATCATTCTAATTGCTCCCAAAATCCACCAGTGACACCTAGCAGTATATGGTGGCAACCCATCAAAGCTGAATGCGAACCTCTTGGTGCAGCTACCTGTGTGATTAAGTTCTTCTATCTTGAGCCCCGATCAGATTAGGGTTAAGGTGAACTCGTCAAACCCTAGTTCTGTATATCATATGATGTAATCATTCGATTCGAAGTCCGATGTGAAAATCTAAATAGAAACTCTTTCTATTATTTCACTCTGCCATGGCCATGGGCTTTTGGACTTGATTCTCATGATCATCATAGGGCTGCTCCTCTACCACCGAGGTAGATAGATTCCATCTTGATGCAATCCAGTTCCTACAATGAACATGCTATAGCCAACATACACCTCAGGATTCCATATGGCTAGGAGACCGAGTAATGGTGTAGTCAAACTATAACACCCTCAAGGTGAACTGTCGATGCATCTCAGGTCAAAGAACCAGACACACTACTGCAGCATCGAGTCAGTCATTGACGAGAAGGTAGACTTCCTAATGACTACTCGAGGTGGTCACGCTCAGTGCCCTCGTTCTCTAACGAGTACCTGTACTCTCGCTCCGGTGTCTCCACACCATAGACTCAAGACTCATCTACTAAAGAAAAAGCGATTGTACACCAACCTTTCGGATCAATCACCATCCTCATGATGATCCTATGGTCGGGAGCATTTTATGAGTTAATAATGATTATTCATGTCTTAAATTTTCAACTCTTGAAAATATGAATTATCATTACCATTAACTCAAAGGATGTATCACAGACACTAAATACACATATGTGATAGAAAATAATCCATTTTATTAATAATAGTCAAAATTATAATTTTGCCCTAGAAGTGTATTACAAGTGTCAGCCAATTCTAGCTTGTAGGGCACATATATCTAAACACTCGGGGGAGATTTTATCTCTTGCAGCTGAGGCTGTTGTGGGCGCTCGGAGAAGATCTTATCTCCTACAGTTGAGGTTGGTCCGGACCCTCAGGGGAGATCTTATCTCCTATGGTCGAGATTGCCTCGGAGGAGATCTTATCTCCTGCAGTCGAGGTTGATGCGGACGTTCGGAGGAGATCTTATCTCCTGCAGTCGAGATTGTTACAGACGCTTGGGGGAGATCTTATCTCCTACAGCCGAGGTCGATCGGACCCTCGGGGGAGATCTTATCTCCTGTGGTCGAGGTTGTTGTGGGCGCTTGGAGGAGATCTTATCTCCTGCAGTCGAGGTTGGCCCGAACCTGTTTAACCGAAAGAGATCTTATCTCCTACGGTCAAGATTGTTGTGGGTGCTCGGAGGAGATCTTATCTCCTATAGTCGAGGTTGGCCCGAACCCTCAAGGAAGATCTTATCTCCTGCAGTCGAGGTTACCTCGGAGAAGATCTTATCTCCTACGGTCGAGGTTGAAGGACTTCGACTTGCTTCATGTTAGGACGAGATTCTCCTCCTATCCTTGATACGGCCACTTTGGACCATTTCTTCCCATCGTCACGTAATTCTTGCACCAGGGAATAATAATGCTGAAATGAAGGAGTTTTATTGTACGAAGATTGTTGGTAATACATCCTCAAGTTTTCTGAATTCCAAGATTGTGGAAGCATCATCCCTCCGAGCTCCTTCAGGCGATAAATATTGGGTCGGATGACCTCCACCACTTCATACGAACCTTCTCAATTAGGGGCGAACTTTCCCTGGCTTTGAGGCTGAGAGACGGCAACTCGTCGGAGCACTAAGTCTCCCAATCTGAATGTCTTGCTTCTAACTCTGGAGTTATAGTACCGAGCCATCTTCCGTCTGTAGGTTGCCATCCAGATGCGGAATTCCTTCCCTTTTTCTTCCAGTAGGTCGAGGTTAACTCTAAGATCCTGTGGATTGTGCTGCTCGTTGAAAGCCATAATTCGTACAGATGGAAGCTTAAGTTCGATCGGGATGACTACCTCCGTACCAAAGGCCAAGGTGAATGGTGTTTTCCTAGTCGGCATTCTTTGTGTAGTTCGGTACGCACAGAAGATGTGGTAGAGTTCATCCATCCAAACCCTCTTTGCTCTATCGAGCCTCATCTTGATGCCTTACAACAGGATATGATTGGTCATCTCAGCTTCCCCATTGGCCTACGGGTGAGCCACCAATGTGAAGCGGTGGAAGATGTTTAGTTCTTCATAGAACTCGATGAATCTTGCCCCAGCGAACTATCGTCCATTATCGATTATGAGGGTTCAGGGCAGACCGAATCAGTAAACTAGCAATTTTCAGATAAAGTCCTACACCTTGGCCTCGGTAATCTTCGCTAGTGGTTCGGCTTCGATCCACTTGATGAAATAGTCGATCGCGATCAGAAGAAATTTTTGCCATTCGAATGCCATCAGGAACGGACCAAGTATGTCTATTTTTCATTGCACAAATGGTCAAGGTGCACTTAGCGGAGCAAGCTCGGAGGCTGACTGTCTTTGTACGTTTGCATTCTTTTGATAGCGGTCGCACTTCTTCACATACTCTATAGAATTGCGAAACAAGGTCGGCCAATAGTATCCTTATCGAAGTAGTTTTTGCGATAAGAATCTGGCTCCTATGTGACTTCCACAGAACCCCTCGTGCACCTCCCACAATGCGAGGTCAGCCTCTGAAGGTCGGAGACATCTCAGTAGCAGGAGTGAGTATGACCTCTTGTACAATCTGCCTTCATACAAAACGTAGTGGGAGGCCTGATTCCTGAGTTTCTGAGCTTCTTTCAAGTCATGAGGAAGGAACCCCTCCTTGAGGTAGGCGACCAATGGGTCAATCCAGCTTGGCTCGAATTTCATCTGCAGAATGACCTAGGATTTCTCTGGTGTTGGGCACTTCAGAGTCTCCAAGAATACTTCTTTGGGTAGCTCGGCTGGGGTTGAAGTGGCCAACTTGGAGAGAAGATCAGCTCTTACATTTTTCGCCCTCGAAATTTGTCGAATGTCGAAACTGTTGAAGGTCGGAGTCAAATTCCTCACCTTTCCAAGGTATCTCACCATACTTTCCTCCTGTGCCTCGTAGCTGCCATTAACTTGGCCGACCACCAGCTGAAAATTGCTGTAGACTTGAAGCCAATCTACTTTTAATTCTCTTGCTATTTTTAATCCGACGATCAACGCTTCATATTCGACCCCATTGTTGGTCATAGGGAACTCGAAGCATAGTGCGTACTCGATGATGACTCCCTTAGGGCTGACCAAGATCAATCCCGTACTAGCTCCGATGGAGTTAGACGAGCCATCCACGTGCAGAGCCCAAAAGCCTTCGGAGAGGTCGGCACTTTCCTCGGGGAGGTTCGGCTGCGATAGTAGGGTACTGATCTCATTTTGTTCAAGCTCGGCTTCGACTGGAATGGTGTATTCTAACATAAAATCTGCCAGTATCTGGGTCTTGATCGATGGTCGGGGCCGATAGTTGATGTCAAACTCTGTGAGCTCGATTGCCCATTTTGCGATTCTCTCGGAAGCATCCTCTCGATAAAGGACTACTTTTATTGATTGGTCTGTGAGGACCGTTATGGTGTACTCATGAAAATAAGGTCAGAGTCTCCTGGTAGTAATTAGAAGAGAGTAAGTTAGTTTTTCTAATCTAGAGTACCTGATCTCTGCATCCCTCAGGATCCGGTTCACGTAGTAGATCGATCGATGCATCTTCGCTTCTTCCTTGATCAGGACTGCCGTCAGGACCATCGGAGAGATAGTTAGGTACAAAAATAATTTCTCTCTGGGTTCGAGCTTTGTCAATAGTGGGAGCGAGCCGAGGTAGTTTTTAAGCTCCTCGAATGCCTATTGGCACTCTACCATCCAGCAGAAGTTCTTTGGTTGCCTGAGAACTTGGAAGAAGAGCACACATCGTTCGACCGACCTTGAGACAAAGCGATTTAGGGATGCCATCTTTTCGATCAGGCGCTGAACTTCTTTGATCATTTTTGGGGCAGTCATCTTCTGAATGGCTCGAATTTTCTCAAAGTTTTTTTCATTCCCGCATCTCAACACCATGAACCCCAGAAACTTTTCTGAGGTCACTTCAAAGGCGCACTTAATCGGATTCAGTTTCATCTTGTGCTTCCTGAGTACACCAAAGATCTCTTTAAGGTCGGCGAGGTGGTCTGTTGAACCTCGACTTTTGACGAGCATATCATCCATGTACACCTCTATGTTGCGGTCGATTTGCTTCTTGAAGATTTTATTGACCAAATGTTGGTACGTTGCTCCTACATTTTTGAGCCCAAAGGGCATGACCCTGTAACAATAAAGACTATGGTCAGTAACGAAAGCAGTCTTCTCCTTGTCCTCAAACGCCATCCATATCTGGTTATAACCAGAGAAGGCATCTATGAAGGTGAGGAGCTCGTGGCCCGAGATCGCATCCACTAGTCGATCAATCCTGGATAGAGGATAGCTATCTTTCGGATAGGCCTTGTTCAACTTTTTGAAGTCAATGCACATTCTTCACTTGTTATTTGTCTTTTTGACAAGGACCACATTTGAGACCCAGGTCGGATAATTAATCTTTCAAATGAATCTGACTTTGAGGAGCTTGTCTACTTCTTTGATGATTGCTTTCTGCCTCTCCAAGGCGTGGTGGTGCATCTTTTTTTTTATCGATCGATGCCTCGGGTCGACAGTCAGTCGATGTTCCATGACCTCGGCGTCAATCTCCGACATGTCTGCTGGGGTCCAGGTGAAGACGTTCGCATTTTTTCTAAGAAAGGTAACGAGTTGCTCCCAAACCTCGCCTGCCAAGTTGGAGTCGATCTGCACCGCGTGCTCAACATTTTCATTGTTTAAGGGCACAAAAATGAGGTCCTTCATAGGCTTTTCCCGCTCCTCAGTGTGGTTATCGCGGACATCCAATCCGTCAATAAGATAAGAGTCGGATCGCTCTCCCTTATGTAGGGTGATTGAGTAGCAGTGCCAAGCCAGAGCTTAGTCTCCTCTGACTTCTCCGATCCCATGACTTGTCAGAAATTTTATCTTCAAATAATAGGTCGACACCACCGTTCGAAGTGCATTTAGATCAGATCGGCTAAGAATGGCATTGTAGGTGGATGGAGTCCTCACGACTAGAAAATCGACCTGCGCTTTGGTCAGTTTCGGACATTGCCCTGCTGTCATAGCCAAGGTTATTATGTCCTCAACTGGTACGGCATTGCCAGTGAATCCTATCAGTGGAGAGTTCATAGGCCCCAAGCGATCATCGGATAAGGACATTTTTGAGAAGGCATCCTAAAATAATACGTCAGTCGAACTTTTATTATCCATCAAAATGCAGCATACATCATAGTCGGCAATGTTCAAAGAGATTACAATCGTATTATTGTACGAAAATTGGATCCCCTGAGCATCCACCTCGGTAAAGATCACGGGTTCCTCGATCCTCTGTCTCTTCACCGATCCCTTGGATCCGCTGGCCTCTTCTTGTTGAAGTCCCTCTGAGATAGTATTGATGACGCCGAGAGGCAGCCAATCTTCTTGGTCCTCCCCCCTCGGTGGTAATGCCCTCAGCCGATCCTCCCGTCCTTCAGGCCATCTCTGCAGGAATCGGCCAAGTCTACCTCATCTGACGAGTTCTTCGATCTCGTCTTAGAGTTGGATACACTCCTCAGTGTCATGACCGTGGTCACGATGATAAAGGTAGAACTTGTTGGGATTGCATTTGCTGGAGCAGAAATGCATCCTCTCCGATCTAGAAAGTTGTTCCCTAATTTTCATCAGTACTTGGATCTTTGGAGTGTTAAGAAGGGCGTAGTTATGAAATCTCCATTGGAGAGAATTTCGGTGCTGGGAAGAACCTTGGCATGTCCTTTCGTCAGGGCTTCCCTACCTCCGGGCCCGAGGGGGAGTTCAGGCTCGCCTGCGCCCAGAAGGAGTCCGGGAATACGACCGAGCTTTACTCAGCTTCCCTTCTTCGATGGGTCTACCCGGCTCATTGACTGGCCGCTCGCCATCGGCTTCATCGTCCCTAGCCTTGAAGGCCTCCTCAGTCCGGCATAACCTTTAGCCCGAGCTAGCATGTCGGCAAAGTTTCTGGGATACTTCTTTTCCAAGAAGAACAACAAGTCATTCTTCTGAAAGCCGCCCTTAAGGACGGCCATGGCGACTGATTGATCTAGATTTCGGATCTGCAATGCGGCAGCATTAAATTAGGTGACATAGGCTCAGATGGATTCTCCCACCTTCTGCCTAATGGTCATCAGAAAATTCAAACCTCGATGCGGACGCCGACTACTGACGAAGTGGGCTGCAAACTGCTGGCTCATCTGATCAAATAATAAGATGGTACTCGGCGCTGTACTCAACTTAAGTGCTGAGTACCAGTTTCTGACGGCTCCCTTAAGAATAGAGAAAAAAGTCCGACACAAAATAGCATCTAGCATGCCATGGAGCAACATCATCATCCGAAAGACTTTCATATGGTCAACCGGATTGATGGTCCCATCGTAACTCTCGAACTGTGGGAGTTTGAAGTTCGGCGGGATCGATTTCTGCATAATTTTCTGTGAAAAAGGAGGATCAGTACATATGTCATTACCATATGAGGAGGGAGTGTGATGGAGTTCTTCGATCCGTCGGCTCATTTCTAAGAGCCTTTGATCCAAGAGATCTTCACGGTCTTTGATCTCCAAGATTTTCTTGTAGAATGGGTGCAAAGCTTCCCCCTGGGTCAAGTCGTGGTCCGAGCAGGGGTCCTCCCTCCTCTGCCTCTCCCTTTCGGGGATCGGAGGTCGGGTAGCCCAAGTCGACCATTTCTGGATCAGACCATAGGGCTCTGAAGAATTCCGCACCAGTTGAGCCGATGCTGGGGCCTACCGGTGCATGGTCTGCACCGCCTGCATCGCCTCCGTGAGGTCACGAACCTACTGGACGAGCAGGTTGAACTGCTCCGCATCTACTGCAACTACAGATGGAACCTGGATTACCGGGGCTAGAGCGGAAGCAGATGGATCTGAATGAGATCGGGCCATGGAGGCCGTCGATCGTCGGGTCAAAGCTCTCCTCGGGGCATTTTCTCTCAAAAAAAAATTTTAGAGAGGAAGAAGGGAGATCTCTAGATAGAGGAGGGAGAGGTCATCGCTGAGCACTCCTTTAAGAATAAGAGAACCTCGGAGGTAGAGGGTCTTTCCTCTAGCGCCAAATCTATTGGTGCAGAATTTGATTGTCGTCAGATCCAACTGGAGTGGAGGTGGACGAGGTCGCCATCGAGGACCTGCAAAATAAAGTCTCGTCCGGAGTCGATGGGGGGTGGCTCTGGCAGTACTCTCCGACGATCAAGTCAACTCTTCTGGCCAACAGAAATGGAGTGCTTTGGAATGAGTTCGGCAGAGTTTAGAGAAGGAAAGGAGAGCTTAGAGCTTAGAGTAAGTATATCTGGAGGGTCTCTTTTTATAGGCGAAGCTTGTAGCGGATTGATGGTGATGGTCATACCATCCGATCGCGGGCTACTCGGGGCCGCATGGAGTTCGGTATGGAGAGAAAGGTATCGTCAGACGAATAGTGACAGCTATACTAATAGATCATGGGCTGCATGGGGCTGGTTATGGAGAGAATGGTGTCACCAGTAGTGATGGTCATGTCATCCGATCGCGTTGCCTGTGGTAGATTGATGGCGATAGTTCATCCAGATTTAATAGCCGTGGCTCTGAAAAAGCAGACATTGATTGGTGGACTTTGGCATGTATCAATTTTAGAGAAGTTCGGACTCCTGGAGGAGTTCGGCCAAGGGGAAGCTCGGAAGAAATTCGATCGAAGGAGTGCGGAGGAAGTTTGGCTCTCGTATGCGTCTGGCTGGAGGAGTGCGGTTGAGACTCGGCCGCTGGAAAGTTTGAAAAAAGCTCGACCGCTGAGGAGTTCGGTCGGCTGAAGGAGTTCGGCTGAGACTCGACCGCTGGAAAGTTCGGAAGAAGCTCGGCCGCTGAGGAATCCGATCGACTGATAGAGTTTGATTAAGATCAGACCGACTGAAGGAGTTCAGTAGGAGCTTGGTCGGCTGAAGGAGTTTGGCTAAGACTCTTCCACTGAAGCTCTTCTGTGGCTATCAGTTGTATTAGGTTGAGCATCGAATTGGACTTTGAAAGGAGTGGGGTCTAATCTCATCATAGGAGTCGATGGTTACACTAATGAAGAAGCCAAAGTTACTCTGGCAATGAGTCTATGGTTTAATAATTTCCATCCACGAGTTGATCTAAAGATATAGCATGCCATCTAAACCCAAATACTTGAAAAGAAAAGACGTGTGTGATTCGCATCACCTTTGTCTCTGCTATACGTAAACATCTATTTGGTGCTCAGTGAATTTCTCCCTTGTTGCTCACACTTTTCATGGGGAAGCCAACTGGCTGATTTTATGGCTAGTTCCAGCAGCTCTTACAATAAATTTGAGTCTTGTTCAAAATTTTCCGCCAAATTTTGTGCAAGGGTTGAGGCAGGTGGTTTAGATTGTAGGTAGAAAGGAAGGAAAAAAAATGCTCAAGTTTATTCATAATTTTAAAAAATAAGGTTTCTTAAAAAATTTAAAATTTAGGATACCAAAGAATGTCACCAACATCTAGATTGGGATATGATCAATTCTAGAGCGTCGGTATCTAGAATTAGTGATAATGCAACCATTTTGGCATTATCAAAAAAATTAAATATTTCAAGCAAGTATCCAATATATATATATATATATATATATATATATATATATATATGTAAAACAACTATTGTTGGTATAACTAATCACTCCTAACCATGTGGTAGCATCAAAAAAATTATTAATTTGATGGTACTCTGATGATACGATAACACAATCAATTTTATATCAATAACGATTGAATACTGACCTAGCATTATAATTAATCAGATATTAAGATGACTGGTTCATATTAGTGATATGCCGATTTATAGCTATAGCTTCTCACTTATTTATAGATAGATGACATCAGTAATTTACCATTCTCATGATCATATCAGTGACCTGATGGTCTAAGTTCTGTTATAAGATAAGATTGGTTTTTTGTCATCCTACTGGTCAATGACTTTAGCTAAGGTTGGTATAATGCTGCCTTGATTGTTTGCATTCTATTTCAAAACCTGGTTTTAACCAATATGTCTGCAAGCACCTTTATACCTAGGTCGGGTTATCATCGACTTCGTCAGTAATACTCTAAATAGATCAATTGAATATTCTTGGTACAGTTAAAGATGAAATCAAATTTCTACCATCTTGACTACCAGTGCTTTAAATCGAAATCGGTTGTGACAGACATTATCAGCATTACTTCAAGATGAGATCAGTTAAAAACCGTCCTGCTATATCTTTAAACTCAACATAGAGAGTCATCTATCACTCTCTAACTACTACAGCTAATCTTCACATAGACTAATGATCCATGGCTGCCAGCAAACTGGCAATTTCATTATAATAAATTAACGACCTAACAAACTCCAAACGGCCTGAATGATCTAAGCAAATCTTCTCTATAAATAGAGTGGCATGGTACCATTTCAGAAGATAAGCATAAGATTTACAGAATCGATACTTTGATGAAATCTGCTTTTGGAAAAATTAAATCCTAATTCTTTTTATCAAAATTTTTTTTTCTTATAGTTCTCTATTTCTACTATATATTCTTAAAGCCCTAGTTGACTTAAATATCAAAGAATTTTAAACTGAAGGGTACCTCATGGTATTTTAGAAATTCTTTATAGGTTAATTGATAATCTACATTGATTTGATCCTAATCACTCTCCAGCACAATCTTTCATCAACCTCTGGAGCCTTGCAGCAATAACTATTTTTCATGAAACTTATTTATTTTAAAGTTTTGCAATTTATTTTAGTAAAATTTATTTAGCAGACAATCCCTAAAAGTATTTAACAAATATCACCATCTAATATAATGTAAATATGGCATACAATATAAAAAACCAGGATTCCAAACAGAGCTAATTACTGTCCAAATGGCCAAAATTTAGTGGGCTCGGGCACGTCTAGGCCGAACCGGGCTGGGTCTACAAACATAAAAAAATGGTTGGGCCCGACCCAACAGAGATTATATATATGTTAATTTTATTAACTAATTATATGTTGTAATGAAGTAATAATATATTATATAGTTAATAAACTAATTAATCTCACATATATAAACATAAGCTTTATTAATCTCGCATCCACTATTTAGATGTTATTTGGGGTTAGTCTGATGTTCGGGCGACCGGATGTGGATGTAGGCGTTGGGCCGATCTTATATCGCGGAAGCGGTCTGCCCGGTTTGATCGGCTCTACTTCAAAATCCTCGTGATGGCAGGAATCTCAAGCCTAGTCTGCCGTACAAACGTACAGTCCTCATCCATGAATAGATCTCTCAGCGGGGGAGTTCGTCAACGGCCTTCACCGCTGCGTTACGTCCATCCATTCGGAGAAAAAAAAAAAAAAAAAAAACTGTAACCGCAGTCCACCATGACCATCCCTTGCCGCCCCAATACCAATAACCAGGTCCCAGATTCCCACTGGATTGGTGGTCCATTTGTGGTCATTCTGCTGTTTCCTGATCTAGCCAGCCAGACTAGTTTTCTATCAGCTATCCGCCACATAACACCAAACCGGTATTCAGAACTTAAAGTCTTCCGCTAGAATTCACGTGGGACCCACTCTGTCCACACGCGTCGGAGCTAAGACAGCAAGATACTTTTTCCTGTTTCCGATGTAGCCATGGGATCAGTTCCTTCATGCCCACCTTGAGCGAGCGTCTAAATCTGGTGATCTCCCGTCCTTTCGTATCGCCACTTTCCGAACTCTGTATCCATTTTTTGGCGCAAAACTCCTCCCCTCCCCTGCTTATTTTGCCGTCCCTCCTCTTCCCTCTCTCGCCTTCTCCTCGCCCCCTCGACGACCATGCAAACCATTCGTGTCCCCTCCATGGACGTTCTCCGCCTTTCCCCCTCGTTTCCGCCTCCCTCCGCCGCCGCCGCCCCCCCCGGCGTGGCCTCCTCCTCCGCCAATCGGTCCGGCGGCCCGCCGCCCGCGCCTCCGTAGCGGCGGCGGCGGCGGCCGCGCCTCGGAGGGAGACGGATCCGAAGAAGCGGGTGGTGATAACGGGGATGGGACTTGTGTCGGTGTTCGGGAACGACGTCGATGTCTACTACGAGAGGCTGCTGGAAGGGGAGAGTGGGATAGGGCCGATCGACCGGTTCGACGTCTCCGAGTTGCCGACGAGGTTCGCCGGCCAGATCAGGGGATTCTCGTCGGAGGGGTACATTGATGGGAAGAATGACCGCCGGCTCGATGACTGCCTCCGGTAGTGCCTCGTCAGCGGCAAGAAGGCGCTCGAGCGTTCCGGGCTTGGCATTGGGAGCAACGTCCACAGCAAGGTATCACATCCGTTGTGTGTGATTGCAGTCCCATGTTTGTTGGAATCATCCAATCATTCACACGGGAATGGTGGTGCAATGGAGCTGAGTCGAGTCGAGCCGAGCGGCTAGACACTCAAGATCGGCTTCATTCAAAATACTTTACTCCAAGATCAATCAATCGAGTCTTAATAATCTAACCTCAAACTCGACTTGATGATAAAAATTAGTACTTAGTATTTACTTGACTCGACACAAATGTCAATCGAGCCACGCTTGAGCTCAAATTCGAACCTTATCCTATTCATACACTATAATTATAATATTAAATATATTGTAAATATATATATATAAATTCGAATAGTTTTGTGATCCTTCGGTCGAAAATCTTTCTACTCGAGTTTGACTACTTTCTTACCATCGAGCTTTTTAATTGTCAAATCTAATACGTTTCTAAGATGGTTTCATAGTTAAAGGAATGAGAAGTAATTGGAAAAATAACAAACTGACGTAGGAAGCCGCCTATTTCTTCTTCTTTGATGCAGATTTAGTTATATTGCTGTACAAAGAGTGCAGGCCATTTTTGTGAGGTTTATTTGAGTAGCGATGGTTTGTGTATTTTGCGCATGATCCATGAACTTGAATGGTTAGGTTGCTGAAGTTTCCCTTTTATTTTTTTGGGCATCACATGATTGGTCATACATGTAATGCAGATGTGTATGGAATGTGTTGCGCAATACATGCTTGTTGTTCTCCTGCTCTACAATGTTGGAAACATGAAACTTTTGAAACATCGAGTGCCACCTGGTGGTGTTGGATGAAACATGCTTCAGTTGTTACTTGCTATAACATCGAGCGCATCATGCAATGCACATGCCTTGTTTAGAAAGGGGAGGGGGTGAGGAAAAGCAAAAAAATGATAGGGAAGAAGAAAAGGGCTTGGGCTGAAGAGCACTTGCAAGATCATAATGAGAAAGGGGAGAACAAAATATAGGAATGAGTCCATGGAGTCGTCTAGCGGCTGGACCAATTCTAAAAACAATAGTGGAAAACTAATGAGGGAGGTGGGAGTCACTTAAGAGATTGTGGTTATTGTGAATGAAAATATCAAATATTTTAAATTTGTAAAAAGTCTAATTAATATATTTGTATCTCTTATACGGTGTTAATATGCTACTGTTTGTATATCATTTTTTATGAATTTTTCATCTATACATTCTCATGATATTGCCAAGATTTTAATATTTTTTCTTGCCACTTTATATATTTATATATTTTCTGATTATAATATTCTGCTAGCAGATTGACAAGGTACGAGCTGGGGTACTCGTAGGGACGGGCATAGGTGGCATTACGGTGTTATCCGGTGGTGTCCCGGTCCATTTTATGTTCCTTATTCCATAACAAACATGGGCTCTGCCATGCTGGCAGTGGATATTGGCTTCATGGGTGCAAACTATTCAATTTCAACTGCCTGTGCTACTTCAAATTATTGTTTCTATGCTGCTGCCGACCATATTCGTCATGGTGAGGCTGATGTAATGATTGCTGGTGGTACAGAAGCCCCAATTATTCGTGTGGGTATTGGGGGTTTTGTGGCATGTAGAGCATTGTCGCAGAGAAATGACCACCCCAAAACTGCATCAAGGCCATGGGACAAAGATTGTGATGGCTTTGTTATGGGAGAAGGTGCTGGAGTGTTGGTACGCATGACCGAGCCTTTAGCTTTTCATAATCTTCTTGAGTTACATACAGAAATCGATAGTTCTCTCTTAGTCCAGAGTATTGGCATGCATGACTGAACCTTTGGCTTTTCATAACCTTCTGAATTACATGCAAAAATCCATGGTTCCCTCTTATTATGTAGGCGATTAATCTCCATAGTATATTCTTTTGTTAGCAGATTATTCATAGAATGAGATTGGCATTCATAAGCGCTGTGCAAAAATCCATAGTTCTCTCTTAGTATATATGGGTAGTTCTAGTCAATAGTATTTTTTTTTTTCTTCCTGTTAGCAAATTATTCATAGAACATGATTGATATTCAAAAGCATTATAAAATCCATGGATCACAATTCATTGGATCTGATTATTAGATAATATTGTAATGTTTTTGAATAACTTTTCTGTTTTTTTTTTTTTTTTTTTGGCTCTTGCATGAGAAGCCATTTTTTTAATGCCATTATATCCATTCTATATATACTTTGGCATTTTATATATTTTAATGTTAACATCATAAAACATTTACCGTGCTCTCCCCCTCATATTTAGAGGTATCGGAAAGTGTATCCAGCACGAAGTTTCCAGAATATTTTTAATTTTAAGAAATAGGTTACTTTGCATGGGTATCGACCACATGCCCGAGAAGTATAAATAAGAATCGGCCATCCAAAACATATCCAATGCGGACAATGCATGTGATTTGAAGTATTCATCTATGTTTGGTTAGTCATTAAAAAAATATTTTTTTATTTTTTAATTTTTAAAAAATAAAAAAATAATAATATTCGGTAACGTCATGAAAAATAAAAAATAAAAATCAAAATAATTACTTTATATACAAAATAATTTTTTTTTTTATTTTTCATATTTTTTATTTTATAACAATGTAGTTACCGGCTATGCTTTTTGCTTTTTTTGCTTTTGCTCAACAACAAAATTTATTATTATTATTTTTTTAAAATCTAAAATCAAGAAGTATAATCAAATGCATCCTAAGCATGCCAAATGGCCATGCAACCCTTCGTGGAATTGAACACATCTAACTCCAAGGGATTGTTCAATTACCTTGGTCAGACACGCTAACGAGATCTCCCAGTTGCTTTGTATGATGTCAGACATTGTTGTTTTCCTGTGGTATCTTATGTTATGTACCGTTCCCAAAAGGTTATGGAGAGTTTGGAACATGCAATGAAACGTGATGCGCCTATTATCGCTGAGTACCTGATGCTTACCATATGACGTATCCTAGAGCTGATGGGCTTGGCCTTTCCTCTTGTATCCAAAAAAGTCTTGAATATGCTGGTGTTGCACCAGAAGAGGTTAATTAGTTGATCATTTTCAGTTCAGTTTATTTAGTTAGAATATGCATGGAACCACCTTTGCCTTCCTACATAGGTCTCATAGAAGAATCTCACACTTCATCTGTAATCTGTATTTATATTTATGTCGTTAATTCATTGGAGATGAACTTAAGCATGGTTTATGTCCATGTTAATATCCACAGGTGGACATTTCTGTTGCAATGACAAAGAAGTAGTCCCTAGCTAGAGTCCTTATTTGGTTTATCATTTTTTTCTCTTCGATGAGTTTGTTCTGGAATCCTCTCATAAGTTGTTTTGATACACAATTCTTTTATTTAATTTCCTGCTTTCCATCTGGAAGGACTTTGCGGTGTTGTCTGATATTTAGTCTACTACTCCATAGCCGAGTATGACGTTCCAAGTGTGTCCTATAAATGGTCAAACTACCGAAATACCTCTGAATTTCTATGCTTATATATGACTGGTTGATCTCTTGCTTCCAGGTGAACTATATAAATGCCCATGCAACTTCCACACTCGCCAGTGACCTAGCTGAGGTGAATGCCATTAAACAAGTCTTCAAGAACCCATCAGACATCAAGATCAATGCAACCAAGGTCATCTCACCCTTTCATCTTCCAAATTTTGCATCTGTTCCATCTTCCCTTCTTTCTTTTTTTTCCATGCTTCTCAGATGTATTTCTCTCTACGGTCTATGATAGGGCACTGCCTTGGTGCAGCAGGGGGTTTAGAAGCGATTGCGACGGTAAAAGCCATAACTACTGGTTGGCTTCATCCGACAATTAACCAATTTGTAAGTATGAACTTAACACTGGAACAGTATGAAAGCAATGTTACAGTGACATAACATTATCACTGTAATGTGATGTTTAGAATCGCATTGCAAGTAACGTGAAATCCTTTTATTTTCTAATTGTTTACATATCCATTTCAAATCCTCATTGGCAAAGCTATCTTGATATTCCTATAGTCTAAGATGAGCATGGATTGTTATGGTGACATGTTTGTGGAGGTGGAGCTAAATTTGTCTCTTGCAAAATGCATAGTATTCAGTAACCACAACCAACACGAACATGTAGAACAAATAGAAGGAAAAATATTATCAAATGGTCATCATCAGCATATCGTACATTGTATAAATGGTTGTATGTGCATGTACTCAAACATTAATTGATCCATGATGTTCGGAAGAGATGAAGACATGAAATCAAATTGAATGGGTCTTGGGGGCAAAATAATTCATTTATTCTTGGAGGGGGCTCCTATGCGAATGTGTCAACATTGGGCTGGCTTGGAAGTCAAAAAAGCAACATGATACAGCAGCTTCAGCAAATGAAGTAGGCAATGGTACAGGGCAGATATGAAGGCAAATAAAATCCATCCTTTGTATCCGAAGCATAAATTAAGGGTAATTTATTAACATCTCTGATTAACTCTTGCTTCTGTACCTTGACTGCAGAATCTGGAGCCTGCAGTTGAATTTGATACGGTGGCAAATAAAAAGCAGCAACATGAAGTGAATGTTGGTGAGTTGCAATAGCCTCTGATCTCTCTCTCTCTCTCTCTCTCTCTCTGCGTCCCCCACCCCCTTCCCTCTCATATTTTTTAACTGCAAAGTTTGCCATGCAGCCATTTCTAATTCATTTGGATTTGGAGGACACAACTCGGTGGTGGTGTTTGCGCCTTTTAAGCCATGATCCATCATAGTTTGCTTTGTGCATCCTGTTTCAACCAGAGAATCTTCCACATTGAGAGGGGAGGAATTTAGTTGTAGCGAATTGGCATTTTTCATTCTAGCGAAGCAAGTTTTGACATTAAAAGCTTTTATTTATGTTAAAGTAGTTGAATTTTGTGGTTTAATGTGGCAGCTTTGGTCATTTTAAGCTTAGGAGGAGGAGCACTCATACTGCCGGCCTCCCTGTGATTGAACTCTGAGAGATCGCATCTTTAACATCGCTTGCGTTATCGTTTAAACATTGGTTAGTTTTTCCACACACACAAAAAAAGACGGTGCTTAGTTTTGTTGTTTAATTTATTTTAAGCAAGATATAATCCCATTCTACTTATCTCTTGTTCTGCTGTGCTTAAAGAATTTTGAGCTCGCAATCTTGAATTACATGAGGGGCTTTGGGTTTTTAAAAACAGAGATGGAAAACAAAAGCAATGCCAGATCGTCCTAAACTTTTTTATTTGTGCTTTCAAATTGGTCTATACATGTGAGATTCTCCACATATGAAGCTATAGTTGATGGAGTCCTAAAAACATCTTCCAAAGGAGATAGCAATGTCTGTACCCTAAGGTATCCTGAAACTTTTCTGTAGGTAACGATCAAAGTGGTCTTCATCATAGCAATCCGAGGAAACAGTACAACCATGTAACTCAGATTCTATGGATTCAACACCCTTGAAAGCAACCTGTAGAGTTGAAGAAATAAATAGATGAGAGGAGGAAGTAATAGACACCTAAGACTCCTCTTGCACACCAAGGGACTCGGAATGAAGTCGTTACTGTCATGCTTGAATCAGTCGGCGGTTGCTCTGTGAAGCGGGGAGTCACCGGCATGGTAACCAACATCACCGGCAACCTCTTGTGCCCTTCCCAGTTTGATCACCATGCCATTGGTGTCCTTCCGGACGGTGTTCAATCCTTTGATGCCCCTGGCCCCACTCACGGGTTTTCCCACGGTGGCCCTCTAAACCATCTCGAGGAGAAAGAAAGTTTCTTATGCGTCTGTGTCAAGCTGGAGGGGGGGGTGAGCGGTGGAGGCTATAATTGATGTTTTAGAAGTCATCTCTAGTTAATCTCTACCTTAGTCTTGTATTCAGCCCATCTATTTGTCTTCATACCGTGTGCCACCTGTAGGTATACACTATGACGCACTGAATGTGCATCCTATGTATCTGATACAAGCGATGGTTACAACCAACAGCCGGTGGGTACCTTCCCTTCAGAATGGGAGGTCTCATGCAGGGGTGGCAAAGTACCATCCGGTCTGATCCATGCTCGGCCCACTCTAGGCAGGATTGAGTTTGGACTAAACAGGTTTATTCATTTAACTTATTTAGACTGAATTCAGATTTCGAGCGTCTAATCCATTTGATATCCAGTTCAGATGGAATACCATTTAGAAGGGCTTGTTTAAATAGACCGATGGCCAAATCCCATCATGGATTCGCGAATAAAATTCAAAATCACTCGCTTGTCCCACGGCCTCATCACCCGAGCACTCCATCATGATTAGAGCTTTCTTTCCTCTTCTCTTGCAATTCTTCAGCCCCTCTCCCTAATTGTCCTCTCCGCTTCCATCCCGACCGCCGTTGGCAGTGACACGGGCCTCCACTTCCGTGAGAAGTTCCTTTACTTCGAGCACGATCTCGACATCAGCTCCTCCAAGTCCGTCCCTCAAACCTGCCCTTCGCACCACCCCACTCTCCTCCCTACGCTTTATCGCTGACTTCCTTGCCTCTTTTGGCTTTCGACCTGTCGACTCCAGCCACATCTTCTCCATGTACCCCCATCTCCTCGGCTGCGACCCCTCTACTGACTTCCACCCTATTTTCGGCTTCCTCCTTGACCCCGTTGACATCCAAAAGGCCATCATTTACTGCCCCTGCCTCCTTGTCTCCAACATCCCCAACCAGCTCCAGCCCACCCTCTACTTCCTTCAATGGTTTGGCTTCATCGAGCAGCACTTAAAATCACCTACCAGGCCACCATGCTTCAAGCGTCCAGCATCCTCATCCCTAGGATTGTCCATCGGCCTTGTTGCTGCCAGTGGTGGTTGAGATTGGGGTTTTTAGAAGTAACAAGAGAGGAGACGAACAAACACGTTAGCATTCATTAATTTTACAACAGCAAATATTTGGCAGCGTAAAAAATGTCTATACATGTGGTGCCCAAACTGTGCCACTTTCATAGAAAATGCGCAAGTTAATGTTGCTCATTCTTACAATTAATAGATTCAAGTGAAAATTCTACGAGCTAATGAACAAGTTCCCTTTTTCACTTCAAGCTGAAAGTTAAATATCCATCCATCTAGATTTGGCTATGCTTAGTGGATCTCTACTCAGTTTCAATCAAATCTATATTAGGTATCTGAGTTATTGGATATAATTTAGTATCTTTTATTACTTGAACATAAAAAAAAATTGTCAAATTTGGAGATCCCTAACCAATATATTGAATGGTCAAAAAAAAAAAAAAAAAATTTAAATTAAATTAAATTAGATATATTTTTTGATTATCTAATATATAAACTCAAAATTTTTAAATCATATAATTTTTAATATATGAATAACTTAAAGATACTGGATCATATCCATCGGCTCATATTATCGATGTAGGATTCTAATTGTCCGATATGGACTCGATCGGATCTAAGTGAAGATCCACCTAAGGGTAGCCAAGATCCTCTCTCTCCCTCTATATATATGCGATGCATCCCAGGATTCCAAGTTGGAGAGCAAACGAAGTGAATGTCGAAGATACATGGGAGCTGTTGTTTCCTCTAATCCATGTTGTGGTTGTAATGGAATCACCCTCAAGCCAGTTACACCCATAGGTGAGTGACAGCGTAATAAAGCCCAATCCAATGAAAATCCTAGTTTTATTGGGACTCACAGTGAATCGCCCGCACTTGCAAGCCTGCCACCTTCTACCAGCTCTATCTCCTTGGATTTTGTGGTGCCGTAGGGCCTGGTAACCTTAGATGCGAGGCTTCTTTGAAGATCAGCAATACTGCGCACACAAATAGAGCGCAAACGGAATTCATCAGCTAACTGAATGAAAGGCTCAACAACCGTGATAGCCTCTGATTCTTGTCTTGAAACACAAACAAAATTGTCATTCCAAATCTGCCAGGGGATGTGAGAAACACTGCACTGTAGATGGTCACAATTAGCATTTGTAGATGGGAAGGAAGGAAAAAAATCTCTATTGGTGATTGTTGGTGTAGAATCTAGTTGACATCGGATTGAGATGGAGCTGAGAAAGAAGAAGCCGTCGTCGGTGATCTGTAAAATAAAGTTCCATCCGAAGTTGGTGATGGTGGCTCCGGTAAGATCCTTTGACGATCAAGTCAGCTCTTTTGGCCAATAGAAACGAAGTGCTCAGAAAAAAGTTCGACAAAATGTTGGGAAGGAGAAGAGAGTTTAGAGAAAATATATTTGGAGGATCCCTATTTATAGATAGAGCCTATAATAGATTGATACTGATAGTCGTAGCCATCTGATAGCGGACCGCCTGGAGTCTGTCACGAAGGGAGGTGCCGTCTGTAGTGACCGACATAACCGTCCGGTAGTGGGCCGCTCGGAGCCACGTGGAGTTTGTTACGGAGAGAGGTATCCATTATCGTGATGTGGCTGTTCGTTGAGATTTAATAGTCGAAGTTCGGAGGAAGCAGACGTTGGTTGGTGAAAAGCTTTGATATTCATCAATTTCAGAGGAGTTTGGACTCCTAAAGAGAATACATCTAGAGGAGATCATCCGGGAGGAATGCTAGTTGAAATATGAAAGTAATCCATTGAAGGAATCTGGATGAAGTTCGACTGATAGAGAAGTCCAGAAGGAGTCTGATTGGTGGAGAAGTTCGACTGAAGGAGAAGTCCGGAAGGAGTTCGGCTCCTGTAGAAATTCGACTGAAGGAGAAGTTCGAAAGGAGTTTGGCTCTTGGAGGAATCTGACTGAAGGAGAGATCTGAAAGGAGTTCGGTTTCTATAGAAATCTGACTGAAGAAGAAGTTCGGAAGGAGTTCGACTGCTAGAGGAGTCCGAGAGGAGTTCGGTCGAAGAAGAAGTCCAGATGGAGCCCGATTGGTGAAGGGGTCCGTCTGAAGGAAAAGTCCGAAGGAGTTCAGCTCCTGGAGGAATTTGACTGAAGGAGAAGTCCGAAAGAAGTTCGGCTCCTAGAGGAATCCGACTGAAGGAAAGATCCGAAAGGAGTTCAGCTCCTAGAGGAATCCGACTGAGGGAGGAGTCCGGAAGGATTTTGGCTTCTGGAGAAATCCGACTGAAGAAAAAATCCGGAAGAAGTTTGGCTCCTGGAGGAATCCGACTGAAGAAGAAGTTCGAAAGGAGTTCGGCTTCTGGAGGAATCCGACTGAAGGAGGGATCCAGAAGGAGTTCGGCTTCTGGTGGAATCCGATTGAAGAAGAAGTCCGGAAGGAGTTCAACTTCTGGAGGAATCCGACTGAGGAAGAAATCCGAAAAGAATTCGGCTTCTGAAGGAGTCCGGGAGGGATTCAGCTGAAAAAGAAGTTTGGATGGAGCCCGATTGATCGAAAAATCCATCTGAAGGAGAAGTCCGAAAGGAGTTCGGCTGGGGTTCGACCGCTGGAGGAGTTCGACTGAGGTTCGATCGCTGGAGGAGTTCGGCCATTGGAGGAAGAATTTTCGATCGAAGCTCTTCCGTGATTATCGATTGTATTAAGCTAAGCATCAGACTAGACTTCGACGGAAGTGGGGTTTATCTCCAATAGTTGTCATAACCAAATAATGGCCTAGCTCATGTCAAGATCTACTCATGTATGCATGTAAATATATTTATGTAGCTGGTAGTCATAAGAGTTAGACAATTGTTAGTTTGTTAAAGTGTTAGTTCGACAAAACTTGTGAGTGGTCAATATATAATAGCTCAGCTGGGGTAGTTACTTCATTTCATCTGTATATTAACAATCTTCTTCTAGTTCAATATACACGATGATTCATTCTCATTTCTACTTAAAAAATATATATTTTTTGCTCTGCTTTTACATTCTCTATTCATGGTATCAAGCCTAATTGGTTGTAAATTGTTTGAAGTATGAGTCAGATGGAAGAAGCTTCCGACAGTAGAGTTGCAGATCCGGAAAATGTAGTCCGAGGCACAACAGATCAAGAATCGAGCAATGATCCAATGAATTTGCTTAATTCTGATCATCCTAGCCTGAATCTGGTAAGTGTTCCTTTAACTAGTAGGAATTATCTTACATGGAGTCGCTCAATGATAATATCTCCGAAGGCAAAGGATAAACTAGGGTTTATAAACGGAAAATGTGAGATGCCTTTTGCTGATTTTTTTTTTTTTGAGAAACGGCAAAGGGCTGATAGTATGGTTGTGTCATGGATCTTAAATTCCATATCAAAAAAACTTGTTGAATCTTTCTTATATACTATCTATGCTCGTGAACTATGGGATGAATTAGAGTAGTGTTTTGGTGAAAGTAATGGGCCATTATTCTATCAAATTAGACTAGATATATCTGGACTTAGCCAAGGGAATTTGTCTGTGATAGTTTATTTTACCAAATTGAAGAAACTATGGGATGAGTTGTCTTGCTTGCATCCGTATCCTGTTTATAACTGTGGAGCAGCTAAGATAATAGCTAATATGGAGAATGAAGATAAGCTTGTTGATCAGTTCTTAATGGGATTAAATGAGAGCTATGAGCATGTGAAATACCAGATCTTGCTAATGGATCCCTTCCCTAGTGTTAACAGAGCATATTCAATGGTGTTTAGAGTTGAAAAACAGAGAGAAATACAGAAATTTTTTACTGAATCCAGTGAAACTATTGCTGTCATGTTGGCTCAATCTCAGAATTATAAGAGGAACAATTTTAAGGAAGCTGAAAATAACAACTACAACATTATTGGGAACAATTACAACAGATTTTCTTCTAAGAAGAAAGACAAGAAAGAAGATAGGTTTTATGAATTCTGTAAAACTGGAGGTCATGTCAAAGATAACTGTTTCAAGCTTCATGGTTATCCTGATTGGTATAAGGAATACAAGCAGAAAATGGATAAATTGCAGGCTTATGTGGCAACTCAACTTGCTGATACACCAATATGGATGTTGGAGCTGGTGTCAATCAAAACAAATATGAAGATTGGAATGATAACCTGACCAACATGGTTCAACAAGAAGTAATGAAGATACTGAAAGGGAAGAATATTGCTAATAATGAGGCTTCTTTTGCTAATCTTGTTGGTTTTGCAGGTAAGTTACCTAACTATTGTCATTTTAGCATGCATTCAAAAGACAAAGATTTCTGAATCATAGATACAAGAGCTACAGGACATGACTTCCAACATTGAAATTTTTGAAGAACCCACTTTATTATCCAAGTCAAAATCTGTTTACTTACCTGATGGAACCATCAAGACTGTCACACATACAAGACATATCACCTTACACCCTAAACTCTCATTACAGAATGTTTTATACATCCCTAGCTTCAAATATAATTTGTTATTTGTTAGCATCCTTGCCAAAACATGCAATATTTCAGTAACTTTCTTCCCTGACAAATGTGTTCTGCAGGATATGCGGAATGATGAAGTCATTGTCATTGGGAGAGCTTAAGATGGACTGTATTTCTTAGATAGCACTTCATTTGATGCTTCTATTGCACACGTTTGTAATGTTTCTAGCACTAGTAATAAGCTTTGTAAGCATTCTGCAACCCTTTGGCATATGTGACTTGGCCATGCGTCCTATTCTAAATGGAGTCATGTTTCTATAATAAAGGAGAGCAATATGAAAAATTTTTTGTCCTATCTATCCATTATCCAAACAACAAAGGATTTCTATTTCAGTGAGTTCTATATCTAGTTTAGAGCCATTTGAACTGATTCATATTGACTTGTGGGGTCCCTATAAACTACCTTCATTAACAGGAGCTGTCTTTATGGTGACTATAGTGGATGATCATAGTAGATACACATGGACATACATGATCTCAACTAAAACTCAAGTTCCATCTATACTTTTGCAGTTCCTTAATATGGTGCACACTCAATTTGGCAAGTTAGTTAAGAAAGTAAGGAGTGATAATGGATCTAAGTTCATAAATGGTACATGTGTTGATATGTTTAATTCTCAAGGTATTATACATCAAAAATCATGTGTTTATATCCCTCAACAAAATGGGGTGGTGGAGAGGAAACACAAATATCTCTTAGAAGTAGTAAGATCCTTGATGTTTCAAGCTAATTTTCCAAAGAAGTTCTAGTCAGAAAGTATACTCGCTGCAACACATATAATCAATAGGCTTCCATCTGTAGTTCTTAAGTGGCAATCTCCTTGTGGAATACTTTTTCAGAAGCAGCTTGATTATGATTATTTCAGGACAATAGGCTGTTTGTGTTATGCTACAAATGTGTCACCCCACAAACATAAGTTTAATCCTAGAGCCATTGCTAGTGTTCTGTTAGGTTATGCACCACAGCACAAAGCTTACAAAATTTATGAATTGGAGTCTAAAAAGATCTTTATTTCCAGAGATGTAGTGTTTCATGAGACCATTTTTCCTTTTCACAAAACCAATGATCATTTACATCCTTCTATATCCATTCCTAACTATTTTCAGGAAGATGAATCTATTCTTTCAACCTCTTATTCATATCCATGCCCAAATACACTACCGTCTACTTCTTTCCCAACACCCACAAAACCTCATGTTCCTTCACCTTCATCAGCATCCATTCCAACTTTAAGTGAAGCACCACCTATTTCCAACCCACAAATACCATCTCAGTCTCAAGTTCAAGTTAGAAGAAGTACAAGACAAGTGTCCAAACCAAAATGGTTACAAGATTTTGTTGCCGTAGTCCAGTTTTATGATTTCATTGATTTTCCTAATGGCAATGATCCCATTATTCCTACTAATTCTGAAACACATTTTTTTCCACCCTTTTTCTGTTAAACTTCATTCATTTGATAATGCTCATTTAGAATTTCTTGCAAATGTATCTAAGATTCCAGAGCCTACTTCTTATAATCATGCCAAAAATGATAAGAATTGGGTAGCTGCGATACAGAATGAGCTTGATACATTATAAGCTAACAATAGTTAGCAATTAACTACATTGCCACCTAATAAGCAACCCATAGGGTGCAAGTGGGTATTTAGAGTTAAATATCTTTCTGATGGTAGAGTAGATAGGTATAAGGCGAGACTTATTGCTAAGGGATGCAATCAATTACCTGATCTTGATTACTCTGACAACTTTTCTCCTGTTGCTAAGTTAGTTACAATGAGAATTTTTTTAGTTATTGCAGCTGCAAAGACCTGGCCATTGCACCAACTTGACATAAATAATGCATTCCTTCATGGGTTCATTGATGAAGAATTATTTATGACTCCACCTGAAGAGTACAGTAAAGCATAACCTGGGTAGGTATGTAAACTTTAGAAATCACCATATGGATTAAAGCAGGCTGACCGCCAATGGAATAAAGAAGTTACAGCTAAGCTTAAACTTTTTGGATTTGCACAGTCACCATATGATCACTACTTGTTTGTCGAGGGTACTAGTTCAACTTTTATACCTCTCTTGATCTATATTGATGATGTGTTACTTACATGGACTAATGAAAAACCAATCATAGAAGTCAAAGAGTTTCTTCATTAGCAATTTACAATAAAAGATATGGGTTGTGCAAAGTTTTTTCTTGAGTTCGAAATAACTAGATCAGAATAAGGAATATATTTGAATCAAAGAAAGTATATTCTGGATATTATAAATGATGCAGGCTTGCAAGGTGCCACTTCTGTCAATACCCCTATGCTTAAAGGGTTAAAACTAATTCCTCAAATGGGAGAGTTAACGTAGAATCCAGATCAATATAGAAGGCTTGTCGGCAGGTTGCCATACTTGGATCTAACTAGGCCGGATATTACATATTCAGTCCAGCAGTTAAGTCAATTTATGCAAACTCCTTGCAAGGGTCACCTTGATGCTGCACTTCATGTACTTAAATACCTTAAAGGTTGTCCAACAAAGGGCATTTTCTTTTCCACATCTAATTCATTACAACTATCAACCTTCTGTGATGCTGATTGGGCTGCCTGCCCCACAACAAGAAAGTCTATCATAGGTTATTGCATCTTTTTGGGTTTCTCAGTCATTTCTTGGAAATCCAAGAAGCTAAATACCGCAATATGGCTACAACAGTTTGTGAATTGCAATGGATCACTTATATTCTCAAGGAATTTCAAGTTCCTCTTTCTCTTCCAATCCCATTAAGGTGTGATAATCAAGCTGCCATATACATAGCTGCAAATCCGATCTTGCATGAGTGTACAAAGCACCTTAATATCGACTGTCACATTGTGAGAAATCAACTAGCAGCTAGCTTTATTTCTACTGCTCACATATCTTCCAGGTATCAGCTTGCAGATTTGTTTACTAAAACCTTCAATTCACCTTCCTTTCTATTTCTATTGTCCAAGATGGGTTTGGTTGATTTCTCCCCAACTCCATCTTGAGGGGGGGATGTAAATATATTGATGTGCTGGCAGTCATAGAAGTTAGTTAGAGAAAGCTTGTGATTAGTCAATGTATAACAACTCAGCTGGAGTAGTTACTTCATTCCATTTGTATGTAAATAATCTTCTTCTAGTTCAATATACACGGTGATTCATTCTCATTTCTACTTAAAAAATATTTTCTTTTGCTCTGCTTTTGCATTCTCTGCCAATGCGTGGTTGAGAAATGCATATCTCATGCAATCTACGGTTGCATCAATTATCATCTATTATGATGTGTTTTATGTTGTGCATGTGCATCCATCGATTTTTTTTATAGCATTTTTATGTATTTGTTTGGCACGTACTAGGCTCTATTTGGGATTGCTGTTGATACTAGAATTTTTGGAGCTTTTGCAAGTAGAGCTTTCAAGAAGTAAAGCTTTTGAAAGTAGAGTTTTTATAAAAAGTTGTTTGCTATTTGATAGCTACAGTTATAACGTGCTTTGAAACTTTAATATATATTTGATAATAAAAAAAATTATATATTTTTAATATAATAAAATAATAATAAAAGATATTGCATAGTATTATATAATAAAGAATGACATAATATAATATTATATATTAAAAATTATTATATTATATATTATTATTATTTTATAATGTAATATAATATAAATGATTATAATCTAATCAAATAATAGATTATAATATAACATATTAGATCATATTATTATAATAGATTACATTGTATGTTTACAATAAAAATATTATTATATTTTAAAATATTATTATATTATATAATATTATTATCATATAATGTCATATAATATTATAATATGGTAATATATTAATAATAGATTATAATATATGATATATTATATTATCTTATTATAATATAATAATGTTATATGATTATTAAATATTATTATACTAGATTGTATTTTTATAATATAATGATACTATGATGGATTATATTATATGTTTATAATATATCTAATATTAATTTATTATTATATTATATTATATTTATAGTATAATAATATGATATGATATAAAATATAATTATGAGATTTATTGGTGAGTATTTTAATTATCAAAAAAAAATTATTTAAATTAAAATTGTTTTCCAACATTGGCTAAAAAGTATCTTTGGAGCGAAGCTCCAAAATAGATCTTTTTTTTTTAAATTTTTATTTTAGTCTTTTAGTAAAATTAAATTAGTTTTTTTAATTTTTTATCAAATACTATTTTATAATTTAAAAATATTTTTAAAGTATCAGAAAATACTTTTTGAGACTTTAAAAGATTTGCCAGATAGGATCTAGGTCTTTTTACACCTAATCTATAGTATTTGCAATTACATGCTAAAAATTTTTTACGTACACAAGTTGTTTACCGACCATGATCCCCCAAAGTTGCATCTTTGCTGGTCCATGCGTCACTCGGCGTTTCTATCATCATTTGTCTCGAAGCATGGTATCAAATACAATGCATAAAATCTTACTACAGGAGCCAAGGGGAGAATAGATTACCAGGGACTTTCAATGGTTAAATTGGTGCATGGGTTCACCCGTTCAAGCGAAGAAAGCAGTGCAGATGGTCTGGACTTGAAACAACTTAAACATTATTTCTAATTTTTAGAAAAAATGCAGGTGGCTGCCAGATTGGACACGTCATGTAAATGAACCTGAGGCTTGAAAGCCTTGGCACCCCGTACCCCAGGCCCAATGGTAATATTATTAATACTAGCATAGGGAGCAGTGTATTGCATCTAAAATTAAAATAAAATTATTTTAATATACTTTTAATATAAATTTATGTTACATATCATTTTTTTTAGTAAAAATTTAACTAGATCATCACATAAATTTATAAAATAGAAAACAATAAAAAATAAATAAACATTGGTACATGGAAAGTAGAGATCAAGGGAGATTAGGTTGTTAAAGAGGGGTTTGGATAGAGTTAAGATAATGCTGTTAAAAAATAACATTTTAAATACGGGTAAAATAGATAAATTTAAAGGATCTACAAAGTTTTTTTTTTGTTTTAATATAGCATATATAGAATGGAGTTAGGATGGTGACTTCTTTTAAAGTCTGGACTTAGCGGGCTGCGAGTAGGAGGGAGTGGGCCTCTGAATAGAGACCCTTGGCCTGCAAGCCTAATTTTCATCCCACCAATCTCTAAAGATGAGGACCCACCCACGTGCGGAGAGTGTGATGGTGTTTTTTTTGGTACGAATGATCACACCAATCTAGTATGAGTGCAGTTCAAAAAATTAGAATATAAGATATCATGTAGAGCTTATGGATAGTCGTTAAAAATTAGAATACAAGATATCATGTAGGGCTTATGGACAGTCGTCATCTTCATGCCAAGTCCAGTCTCCAATATGGTCAGCTATGAAGGAAGCAACCCAATCTCTTATACTATTCATCTCTCAGAACACGTGTCGAACAACCATCATGGTGGAATGACTAAGGGCCTCCAAATGTTACGAAGCAATGGATGAACATTGAGATGATTTACCTTATCATGAATCTAGCCCATGACCATGGTTGAGTCATCCTAAATAAAGATCCTCTTTGCCCGTAGCTCTTAACATGTGTAGATAATGCTTGTCCAGGCGGTATGGAGCTCTGCACCTGAAATCGATGGCTCAAAAAGAGGTGAGCTCTTAGTAGCCAGCAACTTAGCATCTGGGCCTTCAATGATGTAGCGTACACCATCTCTGCCATTCCTAACGCTGCCATCAAAGTTAATCTTGACAAACCCTGAGGCTGGGGGCTCCTAGAAAATCACAGGAATCCTCTGGGTCGTTGCATGTGTAGCAAGGAAGTTCCAGAAACTCGAAATGATAAGAGATTGGCCAATGGCATCAAAACGACTATACTCCTCAGCAAGATAGCAAGCTCTCTCTAGCACTCGATGCATAAGCACCATCTTGGCATTGAAGACCAAGCTATTCATGGACAGTCAAATCTAAAATATGACGTACACCATCCTATCACCCGAGAGCTGGCCCTCAAACGTGCTCTAGTGGATCGCATCCAAGAACGAGGAGAGCCAGGAGCCACTGGTTGTCCTCCAAGGCTGGCCACCCGCCATCCCCCAAATTAAGCAAGCTCTTAGACACCAAAGCAGGGCATCCTCTGTCGACTCCTCCTCTAGTCTATAGATTGGGTAGGTAGTCAAGAGCTCCATGCCTCTATCCCTGATAAGAGTCTAGATCAACAACCATCCCATGCAACCTTTTAAAGGAAAGAGTCTAATCCTGAGATGGATAACCACTCTCTAGATCTAAGCTGCCTCGATCCTCCTCTCTGACACTAGCCTGCTCATCGCAATGAGATCCCTTGTAGAGATCTTGGGGCAGCAAGATTGGCTCCATACCCTCAAATCATGGCTCTAGTGAATAAAGATATGGATAGTAAGAATCCTATCAACAAGCTGATTGCCAAAGAGATGGATGACCTCCTGAGGCCTCCAACCCCTATCGTCATCAATGATCAAATCATGGATTCACATATCATCGTCCACCTCAATGCTGATGTAAGTCAGCCATTGCAAGAGGGGAAGGCTAGAAATCCAAGTGTCTTGGCTTACGACAATCGAAGTTCTATTACCAATCAACCATCTAACATGGGCCACCATTATAAGGGCACGGCTACATATCTCCATCCAGATGGAGCAACCACAGTCAATACAGATCTGAGACCCTGGCTTCAAGCCCCATACCGAGACCTCTATTAGAATTGCTAGTTTTATGCATGTATTTCAAAATCTTTTTAAATTATTATAGCAGAAAAAGATCTAGATTAAATAATTTAACCTAGTATGCATCAGATCTAATCTGTAAACTATCAATAATCGGATCTATGATGTAAACATAGCATGCAAATTTGAAATCTAATTATAGATCATATTTATTATTTAAGAGGAGATCCGATCTCCATACCTGTGCATCGATCAATCTACACCGCAGCTGATGATCATGGATTTGTTAGTTTCTTGAGCCACACACGCATCTGATCTTTATAGATATCCACACGAAGCTCCTGATCCAATCAGAGGTTCATTGATCTCCCCAAGGTGCTAGCTATCTTACAGAGATCCCTCCTAATAATTGATGATCTCTCAGACTCTCTCAGAGAAGAAGAAGGTTTAGGAAGAAGAAGAGGAAGAAAAAGAGACATCTCTTTGATTTTCTCTTTCCTAAAACCTATGTCTGGATCTCGCATCCCATCCCATGGAATCCGCATCCCCTCTAAAGGGTCTTGCATCTCCATCTCACATGAATCCCGCATCCCCATTGCATGGAGCATGCATCCAAGCCCCATGGGTCTCGCATCCCATGCCAAGAAGATGTTTCACACCCAAAAGGACTTCTCCTTGGAACCCATGCCCCTTTTGTGGAATTTCTCATGGTGAAAATCATCACATGCCCAAGAAAAAAGACATCTATTAATAGATGGTGTTCAAGGGTTTTTAGATGAGATCAAATTGCATCATGATAAGGACAATCCTTATCAGATTTGAACTTGAATTTCAAATCATATTTGAACTCGAATTCAAATCAATCTCATCCAATCCATGGGCATTGAGAAGAGGGGGCGACATCAACTTTTTGGTATGGAGAAATCTCATGCAAAAACCAAACTTGCATGAAGAATAAAGGCATGGAGATGGGGTGTGGCACAAGGAAGAATCCTAGTCTAATTAGGTCACTCAAAAGTGGTTCAATTTTGACACCAACCAAATCTAATTTGGTTGCATAGAAGAAGAAGAGGAAACCTAATCTAATCAGGAGCCCTATATCGTAATTCAACTAGGAATTAATTGAATCCAAGTTCTAATCAAATCAAGAATTGATCTTCCTTGCAATTGAGTTATCTCATAACTCAATCAGGCTTGATCCAATCAAAACTAATCTAAGTCAAATTGAATCCAATTCAATTAGACTTGATCCGAACCCCATTGCTCAATCAAATGGAGCAATCTAATTGCTAATTAATTCTCGTATAATTCACCAACTCTTAACAAATTACTTTATTGCAATTTTTGCATAGGATTAATCATCAATCATATTGATGATTTGATCCATTAATAATTTATAATCACTAATCAACCATCTGATCATATAAGAACCTCTATTGTGTATGATCTCATAGATTTTATCATGTCTGGTAGTAAGATATACTGTAATCCCTATCACAATATCATCAAAATTCTTTTCAATGGATTGGAATAATTTTAACTCTGCCCATCGAGGATCATCGATTATCAAGATGATGCTCAACGAGTCTCATAGTTTATCAGTGATACCTAACAGTATGTAGTGATAATCTAGCAGAATGAAAGTATTGAATCTCTTGGTATAGTTACTGTGTGATTTAATTTCTCTATCATGAGTTCAGATAAGATGGAGGTTATGGAACTTTGTCAAATCCCATCTTTCGTCATATGAAAAATTTGATTAGCTGAAGTCCAAATTGTGATACCTATGAAAACTCTTTTTCATTTATCACCTTACTATGGCCACAGACATAAGAAATCAGTCTCTCAAACATCATAGGACTACTTCTTATCTACTAAAATTAATAGATTTCATCTAAGTACGCACCTACCTCTATAGTGAACCTACTATAGCCAACGTCTACTACAAGAATTCATATGACTAGAAATCATGTTTATGTGTAGTCAATCTATAGTAATCCAACTATGAGCAGTCGAGGTACCGTAAGTCAAGGAACCACTCACACCACTACAGCATCGAGAAGATTACTGACGAGCAGATATCCATGTGATCTCTTGAATGGTCATGTTCAGTATCTTTGATCTCTATTAAGCATTTGCACTCTTGCTCCAGTATCTCTATATTGTAGACTTGAGACTCATCTATCCAAAAAAAAAGTGACCAATCTATCCAGATCATTTACCATCCCCATAATGATCCATTGATTGAAAATATTTAGGAATTAACCCCAAATGACATATACCTTAAATTTACAACTCTTAAGAATATATATTATTATCAGATCAACTTCTTCATGAATACATAACATGAATGAAAAAATAGCTCAATTTTATTAATTTTAAAAATTTAATTATAAAATTATGCCTTAGAAACTATACCTGTGTGAGCTAATCTAACTTCTAAGGCATACATCAATACCTTTATTGTTGCCCAGCTATGTAACCCAAAAGGGGGGGAGGGGGGATGAATTAGATTTTTAAAATTTTAAAGCTAATTTAAAGATATCAAGATTGAATAATGATATGCAAGATGTGTGTGTGAAGTGATTTAGGTTAAAAAAAAATATAAAAGATTAGAGAGCAAGAATTTAACAAACTAAGAAAAGAAAGATAGCAAGCACACCATAAATAAGCAAGATTTATAGTGGTTTGGTGCTTTTCTTGCACCTACATCCACTCTCCAAGCTCCTACTTGAAAATTAAAATTCGCTAATCGTATTCAAACTGAATACACCATTGAAAACCTCCAATCCTAGTTATATCAAGCTAGAACACTTATTTTTCGGGTATAAGTCAACTTAATACAATCCTATTCAAGGTTTGGATCAATCTTTCTAAAATTTGAATCAAAATAGTAAAATAGAGTAAAAGATTTAATGACAATCAAATAAAAGTTTAGGTTTCTTTGTGAGCAAATAAAATCTTAAGAATACTTTTCACAATAGTGGGGGAAGCTTCTCAAATTTTTCTCAAGATTATTGGAGACTTGAATGAGCTCTTGAGAGGTTGGTGAACTTGAAGATGAAAGCTTCTTTTCTTGATGAATACTTTTTGCTTAGGGCTGATAATTAGTTGTTCAATCTTTTATATTTTTTCCTATTTAAAGTTTTTTAAATCTTCAATAGGTAGAGGAGAGAATCCTGGATAAGATTTATAGCCACTAGAGATATTAAAAAAATCATTAAAATCTATCAAAATAAGAAAAAAATAGTCATTGCAGAAAAATTTTTGTTGCAGGGGTTGACTCATGGCACAGGGGTCAACTCATGAGTCGACTCATGGCACAGGGATCGACTTCTGAGATAAAATCTAAAAAAATAGTGGTTCTGTATTTTTAGCCTTTGAAACAACAGAGGTCGACTTTGGGATCAAACAGCCCTTTTCAGCATGGGACGATCTAAGGGTCGATCTTTTCGCTTCAAACTTGATTTTCTTCCAAAATAAGCATCCAAAAATCATGGAACTACCTCCAAAGGATTAAAAATTTTCTATACTTGCTCTTGAGGCTCTCAAATCTAAACTTTATAAAATTATAATTTTGCTCCTGAAATGTAAAAAATCTTTTTTCAAACCAAATTCATTAGTAATCTCCTCAAATACTTTGTAATCATCAAAATCAATTCTTAAAGTAACAATCTTCTCCTTTTTGATGATGACAAAATATTTGAGCATAAGCAAAAATAAAGCATGCAGAAGCATTGATTGAGGATTTTAAAAATTTTGAAGAAATATACTACATCACATAATTTTACTTCTATTTTATTTTTTTTATCAATTTTACTTTAATTTTGCTTATAGTCCAATTTTATTTACTCTACTCTCCCTTTTTGATATCATCAAGTAAAATCTTAAAGAATTTTAAAATTCAAAAATAAAAAAGCTTCTTCCTTAAGTTATTCCATATGTTTTTCTGTTAGAACAAAAGTTTATAACAAAACTTTTAATTTACAACATAATGATCATAATGAAATTTAGCCAATTTATAAAGATTTCATTTCTCATCATTTAAATGACATCATCACATATTTACATGCAAATGATTATCATAACATCAAGTCATCAAAATATATAAGTGCTAAACATACAAAATATAAAGGTATCAAAAGTATTCATAAGAATTAGGCTATTAAAATATATAAAATTCATGGATACAACTATCCATGATCCAAATAGCCAATAGTACCAATGCCATAAGTTTGATCCAAAAAAAAAAATATTACCAACTATGACTTGATCAACAACTCATAGAAATAACTAAGAAATACTAGATCATAACCTAATACAAAGTTGACTAAACTAAATCTAGTAGAGATCACGACTGGAAGCATCTAAATCAGATGAAAAATCAGAGATGTGATGGGGTGTAATGGGATCAAATTCAAGAGCACGTCCTCGACCACGTCTGCCTCGACCATGAGTGTAGGTGCGGGCTCAAGTAGCTGGACGAGATGACTTAGGAGGCTGAGAGGAAGTGGGCTGAGCAAGAAGAGCAATCTAGATAGTGGCTAAATGATCCAGTGCTCTCGACATGGACTGAGTGAGGGCACCAATTTGTGTAGATAGAGTCTCACTACAATCTTTGAACTCTCTCCTCAGAAAGTCAAAATCTTCCTCTAGAATATCTCAGAGTCTGTCTGCCTTAGCACTGATATCTCTGAAATATCCTCTCTCATCTAGGGACAAGCCAGATCCAAAACCTATCTCTACAAATCTAAAACTTTGCCTGTTAATCTCAAAACACATTCCTCAAGGTCCTCAAGCCGTACAGACTGAGCAATAAGTAACTGAAAGATAGTAGATATATATAGAATTACAGACTGATCAGAAGATGGGATGAAGTGAGTATTCTCCCCCTGAGTGGTACTGGCTATCTGCTGAGATAAAAGACCTGCAATCCTCTGAGATAGGATATCGATAATCGATTGAACTAACTGGTCAGTGATCCTCCTGATCTGATCATCAGAGAATCTAACATCTGTGTCTCTGCTTCTCGATGGTGCCACATCTGCATCTCTTCTCACTGACTCTGAGGGACCAGCCTCATGATCAGATACAAACTGAAAGTTAGGAGATCCTCTATCATCATGAGGAGGTGAAGATGGTCCCTCCTCCTCAGCTCTCTCTACATCCTCAGCACATTTGGACCAACCGCCATTAATTTTTGAAAAACTCATGCGATGCAGTGTGTGGCGGTTGATGGTATCAGTGTGAGATAATCTGGTAACTGACTTTCCTTTAAAACTAACTCCAAACCTTCTAAACACTAATGAGAGGGCCATACCATAGGGTAGATGTGCCTTAGACCTATTCAAGGTCTCTCTCATCATTTCTATCATTAAAATAGAAAGGTTAAAGGGGATCTCTATTATCGCATGAAACATAATACATATGTGCCTACCAGATAATAAATCATGCCTATCACTTCTAAGGATACATAACTTGGTAACCATGGTATGTTACACTCTCATTTTAGCAGAAAAAATTTTGGCCTCTAATTTATTCAAATTTTCTTCAAATTCTCTCCCTAAGATGGCTCTCAGTCCTTTTTTATGGGTTAGTTCCATTTCCTTATAACCCTCACATGGTAATCTTAGAATTTTTCTTAGGTGAACTGGATCAAGAGTAATCTCAGTATTTTTAACAATAGATTTTACTGTTCTATTGAAGTATGCCAAATTTAGATAAAACTCTCTAACCGAATCCACATATGTAGCTTCTTTCAACTTGCAAAAGTAATCCCATTCTTGCTTTTTAATTTTTAATACAAATGAAAATCCTTCTTTCTCAAAAAAACTAAAATTAATATTTTTTTCCGATTCAACCTTTCTATCAGACAAAGAAACCTTACTTTATGTAAGAGGAGACTGTAAAGATCATCTGGAGGTAGAAATTAGACTAGGAGAGGGCTCTGGTGCTGTTCTTTTTTGATGGGCTTCTTCCTCTAAGCAACGGACCAATTTTTTCCTCTACGGTAGTTTCATCTTGGGCATCATTCCAATCAATAGAAGTCTTAATCCCACTCAAGAGTGTTAAGAAAAAGTGGAATGGAGAAGATTTAAGAAGAAGAGAAAGAATTTTGAGGAAGATAGCCGACGATGGATTTTAGGATAAGGGTTTGCTAGGATTCTTCAATCTGCCCAAATAGAAAGAAAGAGATTTGGTTCCTTAAGGGGTGATTTGAGGAGAGGATCTTGGGAGAAAGGAAGATTTCGAGAGATTTTTTTGATTGAAGGGTTGGGGAGAAAGGCTAATTTGTTCGGATGAAGCGAGAAATAGGGGAGGTCAGCCTCTTAGTTGAAGGAGTTCTTGATTAATAGGGCCAGGCGAAAAGGATTTTGGTCAAATTATAAGAATGCCCATGAATCATCCCTTAGGTCAACCCATAGCACAAGAAAATCCAAAAATTGATGAAAAATTTTGAAAAAATCTAAGATCTTAGGGGTTGAATTTTACACATGAGAGTGATCAAAGGATGGTTAGATTTGAGCTTTTTGAGAAAGAAAAGAGAGATATAGGCTCAAGGTTGTTTAAGATGATATTTTGATAGAAAAGAGCTTGGAATCATAAAGATATTTAAGCTAGGAGATCAAGAATTTTTAATTCTCTTCTAATCTCACAGAATTTATCTTCACTTAAGATCTTAGTAAAAATATCAGTCAGTTGATTTTCAGTACAAACATAATCAAGAATATATCATTATTTTGAACATGTTCTCTTATGAAATGATGTCTTATTTCAATATGTTTTGACCTAGAGTGTTGGATTGAATTCATAGTTAGATTTATGGCACTAGTATTATCACATCTTATGGAAGTTTTGTTTAGTTTGATGCCAAAGTCCTCAAGTTGTTACTTAATCCAGAAGATTTATGCAAAGCAACTTTCGGCTGCAATGTATTTAGCCTCGAGACAATGCTATCGAATTTTACTTCTTGCTAAACTAGGAGATTAAGTTAACTCCTAGAAATTGATAAGTTTTACCAATACTTTTTTTGTCTAATATACATCCAGCAAAGTCTGCATCTGAATATCTAATTAAATCAATTGATGAATTCTTAGAGTACCATAAACCTATGGATTGAGTTTCTTTTAGGTATTTAAGTATTCTTTTTACAGAATTTAAATATGGTTCTTTTGGATTAGATTGAAATAATACACATAGATAAATACTAAACATGATATTAGGTCTACTAGTAGTTAAATATAATAAAAAATCAATCATGCCTCTATAAAATTTTTGATCAATACTTTTATTTTTTTCATCCTTGTCAAGCTTATATGATGGACTCATGAGAGTACCAATTGCTTTGGAACTCTCCATCCTAAATCTCTTAAGTAGTTTTCTTGTATACTTGCTTTGAGTGATGGAGATCTCTTCTTTTGTTTGTTTGATTTGAAGTCCGAGGAAGAATGTTAGTTCATCCATCATGCTCATCTCGAACTCTTCCTGCATGAGCTTAGCAAAATCTTGACATAAAGTTTCATTAGTAGATTCAAATATAATATCATCAACATATATTTGTATTACTAAGATGTCATCATGATCTCTTTTAATGAAAAGGGTTGTATCTACATTTTCTCTTGAAAATCCATTATTAAGCAAGAATTTACTTAGTCTTTCATACCAAGCTTTAGGTGCTTGTTTTAAATCATATAATGCTTTGTTTAATCTAAAAACATAATTTAGAAAAGCATGATTTTCAAAATTGGAAGGTTGTTCTATATAAACTTCTTCGGCAATATATCCATTTAGAAAAGCACTTGTAACATCCATTTGAAATAGTTTGAAATTCATAAAGCATGCATAAGTGAGTAAAAGTCTAATTGTTTCTAGTCGAGCAACATGTGCAAAAATTTCATCAAAATTAATTTTCTCTTCTTGATTATAATCCTTTGCAACTAATTTTGCTTTATTTCTAATTATATTTTTATTTTCATTCAATTTATTTTTATATACCCATTTTGTACCAATTATTGGATAATTTTTAGGTTTTGATACTAAGATCCATACATTATTTCTTTCGAATTGATTAAGTTTCTCTTGCATTGCATTTATTCAATTATAATCTTTTTCGGCTTCTTCAATGATTTTGGGTTCAAAATGAGAAATAAATGTAAAATGATTATATGCATCTCTAAGTGAAGAGCGAGTTCTTACCCCATGTGTAGGATCACCAATAATTAGTTCTTTGGAGTGATTGTGAACATACCTCCATTCTTTTGGAAGATCATTTATACCTTGAGGTTGTTCATGTTGTCCTTCACCCTCAATTTCTTGCTTGTCTTCATGATTCTCTTTATTTTGAATTGTTGAATCCTTTAGGATGATCTCCTTCAAGTCTTCTATAAGAAGATCTACATCATCAATACTCTCACTCTTTCTTGATGGAAGATCATTAGTTTTATCAAAAATAAGATGTATTGACTCCTCTACTACTAAGATTCTTTTGTTAAAAATTCTAAAAGCTTTACTAGAAGAGGAGTAACCAAGAAAAATAGTTTCATCAGATTTTGCATCAAATTTATCTAATTTTTCTTTACCATTGTTCAAAACAAAACATCGACAACCAAAAATATAAAAATATGCAATGTTAGATTTTCTTCCTTTCCAAAGCTCATAAGATGTTTTCTTTAAAATTGGTCTAATTAGGGCACGATTTAAGATGTAACATGCTGTGTTACTTGCTTCCATCCAAAAGTATTTTGGAAGGTTGCTTTCACATAGAATAGTACGGATCGTTTCTTCTAGAGTTCTATTTTTTCTTTCTACTATATTTTGTTGGGATGTCCTAGGTGCTAAAAAATTATGGCTAATTTCTTTTTCATCACAAAATTTTTCAAAGTCTTGATTTTCAAATTTGGTTTCATGATCACTTCAAATGCTTTGAATTGAAAACTCTTTTTCATTTATAACTTTTTGATAAAACTTTATGAAATATGAAAAATTTCATCTTTATATGCTAAAAAAAAATTCATGTAAAACATGAGTAGTCATCGATAATTATAAAATCATAATATTTTTTACCTAAGCTTGCTGTTCTTGTATGACCAAATAAATCCATGTGTAAAAGTTCCAATGGCCTAGAAGTTGAAATGATGTTTTTAGATTTGAATGAAACTCTTATTTGTTTACCTAGTTGACATGCGTCACAAATTTTATCTTTTTCAAAGTTCAATTTTGGTAAACCGATAACTAATTCCTTTTTGATAAGCTTTGAAAGAGAATGCATACTAATGTATGCAAGCCTACGATGCCAAAGCCAACTAGTCTCATTAATTTTAGCATTCATAGCTACTAAACATTGCATATTTTTCATAGAAAGATCATTCAAATCTATCATATAAACATTACTATGTCTATGACCAACAAACTTAATGTCATCATCATTGGAACTAGTTACAATGCATAATGAAGATTCAAAAACAACTTTATAACCCTTATCACAAAGTTGACTAATACTTAAAAGATTATGTTTTAAACCATCTACTAATAAAATATTTTTAATATACTTGGAGGAAGTGATACCAACATTATCTATACCAATAATCTTTTCTTTGCCATTGTCTCCAAATGAGACAATCCCTTCATTTTTAGCATCAAGCATGATGAATTAGGACTCATTATTGATCATATGTCTTGAGCATCCGCTGTCAAGATACCATCTTTGATTTTCTCTTTTGGATGCAAGATATATCTACATGAAGAATCAAGTTCTTACTCTAGGTATCCAAGTTTTCTTGGATCCTTTAAGGTTAGTCATAATGGTTCCTTTTGAAATCCATATTTTCTTTATATTTTAATTATTAGAGAAGCATGTATAAGATTTATGTCCTAGTTTACTATATTTAAAGTAAGTAATATTTAAAAATTTATTACTTTATGAATTTATAAAAATATTTTTCAAAAATTTTTATTTTCTTAGGAGGTTATAGCTTAGATCAACCTTATCATAAATGGCCTTTTAATTTTCAAGAATCATATGAAGTTTATTTAAACTCAAGATAAATTTTTCAACTATTGATTTTAAATTATCAATTTTATTTTTCAAATTTAGATTCTCTTGAGTTAAAACTAGTTTTTCACTTAGGATAGTTTCATTTTCTTTTAGCAAGACTTGATTTTTTAATTTTAGTTCTTTATTTTTAGTTTCTAACTTCTTTAAATCATCTACTAAATCATAGAAGACTTCTTGAAGTTCTTTGAATATAAATTTATTTGAGATTTCAGCACTTATCTCATTCTCATGTGCCATAAGACATAGGTTGGCTTGTTTATGAGCTTCTTCCTCTTCGGAGCTTGAGTCATCACTATCACTCCATGTTGTCACCATAGTTTTTTTCTTATATTTCTTGAGAACCTTTTCAAATTGAGGACATTCAGACTTAAAGTGCCCTGACTTCTTACATTCATAGCAAATAAGGGACTGCTCCCTATCATTTTTCTTGCTATACTCTCCTTTGGTAGGTAGCCTCTTCCTCATCCTTTGTTTTCTCTTCAAAAATCTCTTGAACTCTTTTATGATGAGGGCTATTTCTTCATCTTCCGTTTCATCGAATTTCTCATCTTGTTGAGTGGTGAATTTAAGGGTTATTATCTTCTTTTATTGACATCTTCTTCTTGATGTTGTTTCATGCTTAGCGCGTACGTTATTAGAGATTCTAGAAGCTCCTCTAAGAATAAAATATTCAAATCTTTGGCTTCTTGGATTGCAGTCACTTTGGCCTCTCATGTCCTTGACAAAGATCTAAGAATCTTTCTCACAAAGTCACTATTAGAATAAGACTTACCAAGACTTTTAAGACTATTTATAATATCCATAAATCTAGTAAACATTACAGTTATTGACTCATCTTGCTCCATTTTGAAAAGTTCATATTTATGCACAAGCATGTTAATTTTTGACTCCTTAACTTGATTAGTGCCTTCATGAGTTACTTCTAACCTATCCTATATTTTCTTAGCCGACATGTATATTGAAATACGATTAAATTTATTAGCATCCGAGCACAATATGAAACATTCATGGCTCTTACATTGAGTTGAGCCATTTTCTTATCAATCTCATTTTATTTCTTTTCGGATTTGATTGATTTCTCACCATCAATTATCTTAGTGGGTGTGTATGGTCTATTAACTATGATACTCCATATATCATAGTCAAGTGCCTGTATGAAAATTTTTATCCGAGCTTTCCAATAGGTATAGTTTGTCCCATTGAAAAGTGGAGATTGATTTATGGACTGCCCCTCGGCTAGAGAAATACTAACTTGGATTGCCATAGATCTTTGGCTTTTTGATGGTTAAATCAAAGTATGGCTAGAGCACCGGACTCTGATACCACTTGTTGTCCAGCTATGTAATCCAAGAGGGGAGGGTGAATTGGATTTTTAAAATTTTAAAGCTAATTTAAAGATATCAAGATTGAATAATGATATGCAAGGTATATGTGTGAAGCGATTTAGGTTAGAGAAAAAATATAAAAGATTAGAGAGCAAGAATTTAACAAACTAGAAAAAGAAAGATAGCAAGCACACCACAAACAAGTAAGATTTATAGTAGTTCGGTGCTTTCTTTGCACCTACATCCACTCTCCAAGCTCCTACTTGGGAACTAAAATCTACTAACCATATTCAAACTGAATACACCATTGAAAACCTCCAATCCTAGCTATCCCAAGCTAGAATACTTATTTTTCAGATACAAGCCAAGCCAATACAATCCTATTCAAGATTAGGATCAATCTTTCCAAGTTTTAGAATCCCCCTAAAACTTGAATCAAAATAGTAAAGCAGAGTAAAAGATTTAATGACAATCAAATATAAGTTTAGCTCCCTTTGTGAGCAAATAAAATCTTAAGAATATTTTTCACAATAGTGGAGGAAGCTTCTCTGATTTTTCTCAAGATTATTGGAGACTTGAATGAGCTCTTGAGAGGTTGGTGAACTTGAAGATAAAAGCTTCTTTTCTTGATGAATACTTTTTGCTTAGGACTAATAATTAGTTATTCAATCTCTTATGTTTTTTTCTATTTAAAGTCTTTTAGATCTTTAATAGATGGAGGAGAAAATTCTGGGCAAGATTTATAGCCGTTAGAGATATTAAAGAAATTATTAAAACCTGCCAAAATAAAAAAATAGTCATTATAGAAAAATTTTTGTTGTAGGGATCGACTCATGGCACAGGGGTCGACTCATGGGTTGACTCAAAAAATTTAGAAAAATAGTTATTTTATATTTTTAGCTTCAAAATGACAGAGGTCGATTCTAAGGTCGACCCTTGGCACAGAGACAGCATGCCAAACAACCATTTTTGGTAGGGGATGACCTAAGGGTCGACTCTTTCGCTTTAAACTTGATTTTCTTCCAAAATAAGCATCCAAAAATCATGGGAGTCTCTCCAAAGAATTAAAAATCTTCTATACTTGCTCTTGAGGTTCTCAGATCAAAACTTGATAAAATTATGATTTTACCCCTAAAATACAAAAAGTCCTTTTCCAAGTCAAATTCATTAGTAATCTCCTCAAATGCTTTATAATCATCAAAATCAATTCTTAGAGCAACATTCATCATCCTGCTCCATAAATAGTTAGGTTGAGTGAGAAGATCTAGCCGCATACTTGACAACCATTGCCTCTCTCCTAGCCAGTAAGGACTGGATCTCCAGGCCCCCATCTTATATAGGCTAATAGACCGCCTTTCAAGACAACAGGTAAAGCCATGGTTGCCATGTCTCGAGCCCTAGAGAAAGTTGTAGAATAGCTGCTCCAGGCTTCTAAGACAAGAGCACAACATAATAGTATTTTCTAGGAGGTAGACCGGAACAAAACTCAAGATTGATCTCATAAGAATAATCCTCCCCATTTTGAAGAGGGTATTTGCTTGTCAGCCCTCAAGGTGATCACGAACCTACTGCTCCGTGGGCTTATAATTAGTTCTTTGGAGTATTCATCTCATGATAGGGATCCCTAGATAAGTTAGAGTCTCGATCTACTTAGGGATCCCTAGCCTAACCTGAATCGTCTATTTTATCTAAGCCTTCATCTTGGGGATGAAGGTGATAGTGAACTTCTACAAGTTCACAAGCTGACCAGAGACCCGACAGTAAGCCTCAATAATAGACACGAAGCACTTTGCATTACAGACTGAGGTCAGACCAATGAGCAAGCAATTATCTATGAAAAGGAGATGCGAGAGCTGCTGAATTCTAGGGACAGGCTAGTAGGGCTCTAGCTTAGTCCTCCTGAACCACTGCTCAAAGGGCACGAGAAAGAGCATTAGCACATAAAATAAATAGGTAGGGTGATAGAGGGCACTCTTGATGAAGACCGCCCGTCGAGTGGAACAACTCTGTCAGGGAGCCATTAATCAAAATAACATAACTTGGGGCCTCATAGTCTACGATCCAATTAATCTATCTATCTTGGAAGCTGAACTCATGGAGTGTCCTAGGTAGAAACTATCAGCTCATCTGATTATAAGCCCACTCCATGTTCAGCTCAATCACCATCAAGCTCCGATGAATGAGGTTGTACCATAGGTTATATATAAACTTTAGAGCAAGTAAGACGTTATCGGTGATGGAGCGGCCACTGACAAATGCATCCTACTCCTTGCTAATTAGGCACATGTCAATTGGCTTCAATTGTCCAACTAGGATCTCTGCATACACTTTGTAGAGAATGGTGCAAAGGTTGATCGGCTTGAGGTATCCCGAGGCCAATGCATTAGGTCTCTTTGAAATGAAGGTGATCAATGTCTTCTTCCACTGCTCGGGAATATCTCTAGATGCAAAGACCACCTGTACTGCCTTAATCATCTTGCCTCCAAAGATCGACCAGTAATAATGAAAGAAGAGAGGGGGGAAGCCATCCAACCTTGGGACCTTATCCTTTTCAAGAGATCAGAGGGCACCTTATACCTTCTCAGTCAACACCGAATGAGTCAAAACCTCATTCTCCCCATTAGAGATGTTGCACATAGGGTAGGACCCCTAGAGTGGAGAATCCCCACCCAAGAAAGCGGTCCTGTGAGATTTGAAGAACTATAAGATCTGGCCTCTAATCGCATCACTGTTCTCTACCACTCTATCATTTCTCTCCCTTAGTTGTCTGATGCAATTGGTAGGCCTTTAGACCATTATCAACTAATGAAACACTACTACAAAAATGATCTATAGCAGCGCATACTATGACAACAGTTTTCGAAATCACTGCCATAGATCCTACGACAGCAATTTTCGTTAATCGCTGCTATAGGTCGGACCTATAGCAGCGGTTACAATCGCTGCTATAGGTCCGACATATAGCAGCGGTTAATGAAAATCACTATCGTAGATCGGACCTATAACAACAGTTATAAAAAATTGCTATCATAGATTGATCTATAGCAGTGGTTAGTAAAATCGCTGTCGACCTATAGTAGTGGTTAGTAGGAACCACTGTTATAAGCTTATTTATGGCAGCGGTTAATTGTAACCACTGCCATATGATTTTTTTTTTTTTAAATATTATATAATTTTAAAATTTAATGCCCATCTTTACCGTTCATTATCTAAATAATTATCATTAGAGTATGATCGCAAAAGATCACCTCAATCCGACGGCCCTAGCTTCGTCAATCAAAAAAAATTGATTTTAATGATTACGAACGATGATGCGATGATCTGATAGATGAAGATTTTCGATGAATTCAAAAATCTGCAATGATGATCTCGGTGATGTTTATAACATACTATCAAAGTTTCACTTCAATCGAATATCGTTATCTTGATCAATTTAGTATCGGTTAGTTTTGACCGTTAAATGATAAACAAGTGATCAAAGGACCAAACGGTATCCAATTATAAGATAATTTTTTTTATAAATGATCTTGGCTACTACTTTAATCATCTTTTATGATGGTGATTATAAAATTCAACTCATGAGATGAAGAACGATCTAAAATTATACATCTTCTGATAACCATTCTGAAACGTCACTAGTTGTTATGCTCGTACTTTTGCAATATCTGCTTAACATGAATAGTTTATACAAAAATGATTTAAATTTTACTATCATTATCATATAAAATATTTAAAATTATAACAAAGATTATTTAACTAAAAAATTATCTCATAATCGAATGTCGTTTAATTCTTTGATAGCTTATTTCTAATTTAACGGTCAAAATTATTTCGTACCAAATTAACCATGATAACGATATCCGATTAAAGTAAAACTTTGATAGTATGCTATAAACATCATCGAGATCATCATTGCAGATTTTTGGATCCATCGAAGGTCTCTATCTATCAGATCATTGTATTGTCATTCGTAATCATTGAAATCAAATTTTTCTAATTGATGAAGCTAGGGCCATCGGATCGAGATGATCTTTTGCGATGACACTCTAATGATAATTATTTAGATAATGAATGATGAAGATAAATATTAAATTTTAAAATTATATAATATTTTAAAAAAATAAAAAAAAATATTTTCAATCTACGACAGTGGTTATCAAAAACTGCTGCCATAGATCTACAGCAGTGGTTATAGAACCGCTACCATAGATCTATGGCAGTAGTTCAATAACCGCTGTCATACGTTAGGTTAAAAATCTTCAAATTTTTCATGCTTTTCTCTCGTGCGTGCTCGATCTTTTTCTCTATCTCTCCCCCTCTTCTCCATCGTCGATGAGGCTTCTTCCCCTTCGATCCGCCCCTCCTCCCCTTGATCGATGCCGCCCCTCCCCTTTGGCCCCCATCCTCGACTGCCCTCTCCGCACCCCCACCTGACACCCTACCCTCCACCCTCCCCCCGCCGCCCCTCCTTCCTCCTATCCCGGTCGCTCCTTTCCACACCTACCAACCACCACCCCCATCCAACCCCCACCCCCCACCCACCCCTTGATCGCCCCTCCTTCCTCCCATACCCGGCCGCCCCTTCCAGCCACCCTGCCACCCCCCAGCCACCTCATCTCTAGCCGCCCCTCTCCGCCAACCCACACCGGGCCCCCGGTCGCCCCTCCTTCCCTCCATCTCCGGTCGCTCCTTCCGCCATCCACCATCCCCACCCAGCCTCCCACCCTCCATCCTCCCCTCGACCGCCCCTCCTTCCCCTATCCCGGCCGCCCCTCTCTGCCACCCTGCCACCTCCCAACCCCCCCATCTCCCACCGCCCTCCCCGACACCCCCACCTGGCCCCCCACCCTTCCCCCGACCACCCCGTCTTCCTCCCATCCCGGCGCCGCCCCTCCCACCACCCTGCCACCCCCCAGCCCCCATCCTCGATCGTCCATCCCTGCCACTCCTCACTCGGCCCCACCCCCCACACTCCCCCTCTCGATCGTCGACCCTCTCATCACTGTGCCTCTCGGGCCTCCTCATCACTATGCCCTCTCCTCCTGGCCCCCCATCCCCGACCATCTCTGCTCTCTCTCTTTCCTCTTTCTCTCTTTTCTCTATCTCACTATCTTACTTTTGTTTCATAGGTTATCTCTAGTGCCATCGTCCTCCTCTAGCATCATCGCCGGCGATCCTCAAAGCTTTCGATGCGATCCACTTTCTATAGCTATAGGTATATTTTTTTTTAATTTTATAGTATTATTTATTAATCATGTATATTTATAATAATTTATAAAATATTTATAATAAATATTATAAATATTTATTATAAATATTATAATTATCTGCATGTCGTAGTTTTTGGGTCGTGCCGTGGTGGTATCCTTGGGCTGTGCCATGTCGGCGGCTGTGGACTAGATCTATCAATGGATTGAGTTTGGATCGAAACCTAGATATTCAGATCTGGATCTAATTTTAATTATTGGTACCGAATTTGAATCCGAATATCCGATGGATCTATACTTGAAGTACCAGACTTAGATCCTAATGGATCCTGGAAGGCTAGATCCGATTCTGGGATCCAAAACTAAGAAATGGAGAGACTGAGAGGGAGACCGATAGATTAAGAGAGGGAGGGTCGGTTGCTTGTCGGCCGTCGGCAAGGGAGATCAAGAATGGGAGGAAGGGAGGGGGTCTAGCCTCGCCGCCATCGCCGATGAGGAAGATTGAGAGAGGGAGAGAGGAAGGGAGGGATCTGACCTCGCCGCCATCATTGGGAGGGAGGAGGTCCAGCCTTGCTGGCGAGGGAGATTGAGAGAGGGAGAGTGGGATATTGAGAGAGTGAGAGAGGGAGGGAGGAGGTTCGGCCTTACCGATGAGGGAGATTGAGGGAGTGAGAGAGGGAGGGAGGGATGGGATCCGGTCTTGCCGATAAGGAAGAGGGAGAGAGGAAGATCGAGAGATTGAAAAGCTGGAAGGGAGGTGTTCGATCTTACCACCATCGTCAGCGAGAGAGATCGAGAGAGGGAGAGAGGGAGTGATCGAGGGGATGGCACATAGTCGAGCCAGCTCGGGCCGAAATTGAGTCGGTTGGGGGAGGACTCGATCTGGATGTCTCAAGCATGGAGTCGACTATCTCAAGCACGGAGCCGGCTTAGCTTTTGAGCGAATAGAATTTGATATGTCTCTTTAAAGTTCCAACTTTAAGTCCTAAGGTGCCACCATCATCTACTTTATTCTTCTTTCAGATTTTTGAATTAACACCAAGGTTCGCATAAGAGATCGGATCTATGACTCTAGATCTGAATTTATTGCATAACATTTTTTGAATATTTATATCTCGTTGCTTTTATTTATTGCATTGTATAATGATAGACCTATAAATTGATTAGTATACATATTAGAGACTATTTATTAATGCTATACTAATATTATTGGTCAACATGTTATATTGATTAATGTTTATTAATATTGTAGATCACGATGGCACCGAAAAGCCATCTAGCTTTCACCTCTATCCCTCGAGGGGTTACGTGCAGTTCAGCATCCAAGGAGCAGTCGGAGCATACTCCATCCACCTAGACATCGGTTGCTCAGGGACCTTCATCTTCGACATCTACTCTACCGACGACATCTACTCTACCGACGACACATGCTATTACGCAGGCATCTGAGTGTACGTTTTTATTATATTAGCACAACTTTATTTTTTATATAATATTTATACACTTATATATTTGCATAATGTATTTGCATTGTAGGTACATCATCCAGTCGGATATTTTACGGTCCTACATGTATGGCACACTTGTGAAACCATCAGCATCAGGTGATGGACTATTACAATGCGGAGGAGAGGTCGGTAAGGGAGATCGCATGAAAGATGCATTCCTTTATTGGAGTGCTTGTAAGGTGATCGGACATCATTTCCGTAGAGCCCAGAGACTGACGTTTGATGGATGCTGCTTTTAGGGATCGAATATGGAAGAAGATATGGATAAGTACATGCATCTTAGTTATATTTATGCATTTTATATATTTACACTATATATGTTTGATTAGAATAATTTTATAACTAATTTTTGATAATTTTGTAAGAGGAGGTACGACTTTTTCGATCACGAGAGAGCTCGAGATGCCGACTGAGGAAGATCGAAGAGTTGTACCGGGGTTATAAGATCAAGCTCCATAGAAGATAGCTCAAGCATTGATGAGACACTCCGAAGAAGCTTGTTTCTTGAATACAGGACTATCCTCCGAGACAGTGGAAGAAGATGGTTAGACATTGGAGGAGCAAGAAGTTCGAGATAAAATTCCTAACTTCTAAATTTTTTAATATACTTAAAGTTTTATTTAAATATTTTTTTAAATATTTATTATTTATTTGAATACTTGTTAGGCTATCTTCCATCAGAACTGAGAGAACCGTGTAGCCCAGGAGTATACACACACACTAGGCCATGAGTCTATGGCTAGTCGTATGCATAGAGAGATAATTAATTTTAAATCTTACTAGATAAATTAAATTCATATTTTTTATCATCTTTTTGATAAATTTATTCTTTATTATAGCTGATGAGAGATGGAGTGATGCCCAGCCATAGCGAGATCTTTCGATCCAGCCGCATGGGCAAGACGGGCAGACCGATGAATGTCGTAATTGGAAATATTTTTGTAAGTATTAAATATATTAATATATATGATTAGTATTATAATATTTTTTATAAAATTTTATTTTAATTTATAATTATAAGATCAGTTAGATGTGCTCGCGAGCGAGTGCCTGGATACCTCTGGATCCCATTGTTAGATATATGTGCCCTAAAAGCCAGATTGGCTAACACTTGTAATACACATCTAAGGACAAAATTATAATTTTGACTATAAATAATAAAATAAATTATTTTCTATCATAATGTGTATTTGAAAGTATCTATGATACATCCCTTGAATTAATGATAATGATGGTTCATATTTTCAAGAGTTAAAAATTTAAGACATGAATTTTTATTATTAACTCATAAAATGCTCTCGATCGTAGGATCATCATGAGGATGGTGATTAATCTGGAAGGTTGGTGTATGATCACTTCTTTAGGGTTGATGAGTCTTGAGTTTATGATATAGAGACATTGAAGCGAGAGTACAGATACTCGTTAGAGAACGAGGGTACTGAGCGTGATCACCTCGAGCAGTCATGAGAAAGTCTACCTTCTCATCGATGACAGGCTCAAAGTTGCAGTGGTGTGTCTGATTTTTTGACCTGAGGTGCATCGATAGTTTATGTTGAGGGTGTTATAGTTTGACTACACCATAACTTGGTCTCCTAACCATTCAAAATTCTGAGGTATATGTTGGCTATAGCATGTTTATTGTAGGAATTGGATTGCACCAATAGGAGATCTATCTACCTTAGTAGATGAGGAGCAGTCCTATGATGATCATGTGAATCAAGTCCATAAGCCCATGGCTATGGCAGATTGAAATAATAGAAAGAGTTTCTATTAGAGTTTTCACATTAGATTTGAATTGAATGATTAATTCATATGACAAAAATTAGGATTTGACGAGACCATCTTAACCCTAATTTGATCGAGGCTCAAGATAGAGGAACTTAATCACATAGATAACTATACCAAGAGGTCCATTTTCAGTTCTGATAGGTTGTCACCATATGCTGCTAGGTGTCACTGGTGGATTTTGGAAGTAATTAGAATGATTTGAATGATCAATCATACTAGTTATCTGAATCAAAAAAGTTTTGATCCATCGAAAGATATTTCGATGATGTCAATGATAGAGATCGCGATATATACCATTACCATATGGAACTGAACCTAAATGGATCATACAAATAAGGGTTTGGATCTAGATATCATCAATTGGACTAACCCAGTTTAATTGATCTAAATTAAATTTAATTAGGTTCAAGAAAATCATGCTAGCACATGATTGAGCCTAATATTCTCCTTCAATAATTATTAAAGCTTATCTCAATTGAGCCAAATATGTTTTGGCTCACTTAGGAATCTTTACTTGGTCTGATTGGAGCTTGTTCAGGTTAGAAAATGATTATCTTAATTTATTAGATGAATTTGAGATAACACCTGTCATTTTTTGTCACCTACTAAATCTTATCTTTGGACTTTGATCAAATGTTGACCTTTGATACTTAAACATCTTCCCATATGTCATGCACCCATAGGAGAGAATATGAGGCTTTGTACCCCTACTAAAAAGCAGAAAGAGAGGGGGCGCACACCTAGGGAGGTGTGCATCCCATGAGATTTATGAGGGACTCTAATCTGATTGGATCAAATGATATTATCCCATCAATCAAATTTAGATCTGATTGCGTAAAGAGTCGTGATTGGCCGGGATAATATAGCACTGCATGGCGCAGTAGGATCTATATAAACACTGTCTGTGCCTAGAATTATGAGTTTCTATCCTTTGCCCATGCCACAAGGCTTCTCTCCCTCCCTCTCCATGCCACCTTTAGGTCCTCTATCTCCTATCTACATCCAAGAGTTTTTGGGCTCGAGTTTGGTGCGATCTGAGCAAGAGAAAGACGACAAAAAAAAAAAAAAACAGCACTGCTGTAAGAGACAACGGCTGATCTTCAAAAGCCATTTTGAAGACCTTCAAGATTAGATTCAGATCTGATTTTTAGAGGATAGATTAAGAAGGAGAAGATCTTTAGATCCTGCCTGAGTGGATACCGATAAAGGTCAGGCACTTGTGTGGCTACATCCACAATCTTAGACAAACATTGGAATCATTATAGGGTAATAGGATTATCCATAATAAAGGTATGATTAAATTAGATTTAATTTAATTTTATCAGATCAATAAGATCAGATCTGATTTAAATCTAAGAAATTTTTTTTTTAAAATATCCTTCTTGATCTAATCAGATCTGAGCGAACCTGATTCAAAAAATAAGATTTTTTTCTTCAACTGGTATCAAAGCCAGGTTGCCAAAATTTATTAGATCTGATTTTATTTTAATTTTGATATAATAATTAGATGATTTCAGATGTCACATGAGATATGATTAGATCTAAAATTAAAAAATTAAAATTAAATAATTTAGATCTAAGATATATAAGATGCATGATTAGACTAGGAATAGAATTATTCTACGTATAGTCTAACATGATCATAATTTTAATTTAATTAATTATAATTTTTAAATCTATTTATTTACTATTTTTTAATATTATAAATATTATAATTAGATTTAAAAAATAAAAAATAAATTTATTTAATTTTATTCATATGAGATATGATTGATGCATGTTTAGACTAGTTGTAGAATAGATCTACAAAGTTATCTTGAATAAATTTAATTTGATATGATCAAATTTAAATTTTATTTTTTAGATATTTATGAGATAATTTAGATATGAAAACATGCATGATATGATACATGAGATATATACAAAATATATTTTTAAGTTAGATCAATTTTTATATGTGATATATAATGTAGATCTAACTAGTTTTGTAGATTCATCATGTTTCTCATTAAGATGTTCCCCTTGGCCATCCAGTCATAAGAACAAAGAAGGATTTAAAGGCCCTCTCATTCCATTCGATGAGGTGTTCTTATGATGTGTAGGGGTGCTGCGCGTTCATTCTTAATTAAAAATTAAAAATTTATTTTTTACAAAATTCTAGATCCTAAAATTCTAGAATTTTATTTACATATTTTATTTATGAACCCTAAACTTAATTAAAAATTAAGATTATAAAATATATTAGATCTAAAATTGAGAATTTTTAGATCTAAGATATATTCATAAAATTGGATTCGAGCTTGGATAGCTCAATTAGATCTAGCGGTTGATCAAATTGAATCAAGAGTCGGTTAGATGGGATCAAGAGTGCTTAAATTGACTAGCCTAATGGGATTAAGTCTGGGTTAAGATTGAGTCACATGAGTGATCGATCAAGTTAAGACCTAATTAGGCTCAGTGGTTAGAGTCTGAATTATAGGCTAATCCGATTAGTTCTGGCTCAATAATTTGGTGTCTAAGATAAGTTTGATAGATACGACTGACTGATTTTTAATTGAAAGCTACTCGACTCGAATGCATTCTTGTTGAGTTAATGGCATATTCCTTCCATTGGTCTCACTTACCTAGCTATATTTGTCGACTCAGTCCTGATTTACGATGGCTAATAATACGAGCTAACCCATGCCATTAGGTTAGTCATAATAGTTATGGATATGTCAAGTCAAGTTTAAAGAAACCTAAATCAAATCTTTCTAAGAAAAGATTAAGTCTAAGATCTTCCACCATTATAGATATGCGGGCACTTCCTAAGGTTGATTGTTCTCGACTGATCATAATGGTTCAGTTGCACCAAAAAAATAAAAGCATGTCTATTAGGTATTGGATGCTATGGGCTAGAGGATGGATTGGGCTCAATATTTTGGATACAGTGAGAGATCCAATTAGAAATACAATCTATGTAAATGGTGGATCTGACTTAACTAAGGAGTGGATCAATATTTTGGATATGATAAAATTCATAAATTAGAAATCAAGCTTGGGTGCACCATGATTAGAGAATCATTGGATAAGAGTTATTCACTCATTGGCTAATCCATCATCAATAACTGTTAGGTGAGGTGATGAATCAGTTGGTGGGACCATACCATCCATTAGAAATCATTAATCATGAAGATTTTTGCATCTCTACAGAGGAAGTGTAGGGATCTAAAGAAAATAGTGAAAGCTAATTTATTTAAAAATTAAATTTCTAAATAAATTGGTCAAGTCTTAATTATAAAATCTAACTAAAAACTTTGACTCTCTACAGGAAAAAAAATATCTGCATCCAATGCACTAGCTCGTATCCTGGACACCCATAAACTAACCAGATTTAATTACAATGATTGGCTCCAAAACTTCAAAATTATTTTGAATTTTGAGAAGTTAACTTATGTATTGGATCAGGATCCTTCCATCTTACCAGCCTGTCCATCCATTGAATAGAGAGTGTCTCTTGACAAATGGATGGATGATGATAACAAGGTCAGATACTATATATTATGCTCAATGTCTGATGAGCTTCAGCATCAATATGAAGATATCAAGACTGTCTGCTAAATGTTGGCTCACTTGCAAGAGTTGTTTGATGAATAGAGTCGTGCAGCTAAATATCGGATCACTAAACAACTGTTTAAGAATAAAATTCATGATGGGCAGTCAGTCCAAGATCATTGTCTAATGATGATCAAGAACTTGGAAGAACTTGAGAAGCTCGGAGTGAAGTTAGACCAGGATCTATAGAATGATATAATTCTGCAATCCTTGACTGATGTATATGGACAGTTCATCATAAACTACCATATACATAAATTTCAGAATACTTTGGCTAAACTTATGAATATGCTGGTTACTACTGAGCTTTCTATGAAAGGTTCTGAAGGCTCAGTACTTGCTATGAAATGGACTTCTTCTAAGAGAGTCTTTTAGAAAGAAGAAAAAGTCTGTGAAAAGATAGAAAGTGGGAAAAAAAAAGCAGAGCTGAAGAAGAAGGTCGCTGATAAAGAAAAGTATTTCCATTATAATATTGATGGCCATTGGAAGCGAAATTGTCCTACATATCTGGCCATCCTGAAGAATAAGGAGACAGATCCTTTTGAAGGTATGCTCGTTATTGAATCTAACCTTATGATTTTTTCTACATTCAGTTGGATGCTTGACTCTGGTTCTAGTGCTCATTTATGCACTTTCATGCAAGATCTTGAAAATAGCAGAAGGCTGAGGGATGGTGAGATGATCCTATATGTCAAAAATGGAACAAGAATTACTATTGTGGTCATGGAAACCTATCCTCTTTGACTACCATCTGGCTTAGATTTAGTACTTAGGAATTATTATTATGTGCCTGCCGCAAGCAGAAATTTAATTTCTATTTCATGTTTAGCATAAGAAGGCTATGTAATTAGTTTTCTTAAGAACCATATAATATTTTTTATAAAAAAATAAAATTATAAGTAGTTTTTTCATTAACGATCTCTATCAGTTACATATTGATGTATTTATCTTTAATATCGAGCAAAATGTGAATGCTATAAAATGACCCAGGGATATTCCAAATGGTAGGTATCTATGACATCTAAGGCTAAGTCATATAGCAGAAGATAGGGTTAACAAATTAAAGAAAATTAGGCTATTAAGTCCGTTGACTTTCGAGCCATATCCAATTTATGAATCATGTCTTCATGGCAAAATGACTAAGCTCCCTTTTGTAGGACATGGGAAAAGGGCCATGGATCTACTTGCCCTAGTACATACTGATGTATGCGACATATTTAATGTGTTGGCCAGAGGCAACTTTGATTACTTCATAACCTTTATCGATTATTTATCTCTGTATGAGTACATGTATCTTATGAGATACAAGTCTGAAGCCTTTGAAAAGTTCAAGGAATTTAGACATGAAGTCGAAAAGCAAACTAAAAAATTTATTAAGATTCTTCGATTAGATCGAGGAGGTGAATACCTTAGTCAAAAATTCTTGAACTATCTCAGGCAAAATGACAGTTTCTCAATGGACTCCATCTGAAATACCTCAACTCAATGGGATTTCAGAACGGAGAAACTAAATCATATTAGATATGGTCCGATCCATGATGAGCTTTATAGATCTTTCTGATTTTGTTTGGAGACATAGTCTATTAACTGCTATATATTTACTGAATAGAATTTCTTCTAAAATCGTTCCTACCACACCGTATGAGATATGGCATGATAAGAAATCAAGTCTGAGTCATCTCAAAATTTAGGATTATTCGGCTCATATCAAAAGACAACAAACGGACAAGTTAGACTATAGGTCCTTTAGAGCTCGATTTATAGGATATCCAAAAGAATCATTAGAATATTATTTTTATATTCTAGAAGACCACAATGTGATTGTGAGTTGGTATACCATTTTTTTTGAAAAATAGTTTATTCAAGATAGCGGCATTGAAAAGCAGATCAAGCTCGAGGAGAAAGTCTCACAAGAGCAATGAGCTAAGGACCCCAATGAGCTAAGGACCCCATGGAACCAAATTAGGTTGAGTCAATATAATCACTACCTCCACCTCGTAGATCGAAAAAGATTTTTCGTCTTCCTGAGAGGTACTTAGGTACTATTTTAGAGGAAGTAAAAAAAATATTTCTCGTAGGTAATGGGATTCATGGTGATCCCAAAATCTATGACGAAGCAATATCGGATATCGACTCCAAAAGATGGTTAAAGACAATGAAGTCAGAAATTGACTCGATGCACTCAAACCAAGTCTGGACCTTAATAGATCCATCAGAAGGTATAGTACCTATTGAGTGTAAATGGATGTACAAAAGAAAGATTGGTGCAGATGAGAATGTGGAGACATTCAAAGCTAGATTAGTGGTAAAAGGTTATAGTCAGTGCGAAGGCATTGACTATCAGGATACCTTTTCACTAGTAGCTATGCTAAAATTCATCCGCACATTGCTTGCTATTGTAGTTTATTTCAATTATGAAATATGGCAAATGGATGTGAAAATGACATTCCTAAATGGATACCTTGAGGAAGATATCAATATGGAACAGTCGCTAGATTTCACATCCAGTGATGCTGATCATAAAGTATGCAAGCTGCAAAGATCCATATATAGACTTAAGCAAGTATCTCGGAGCTGGAATATTCATTTTAATGATATGATCAAATTATTTGATTTCATAAAAAATGAGGAGGAATCATGTATTTTTAAAAAGATCAGTGGAAGCGCTATTGTCTTCCTCATACTGTACATGGATGATATCCTCCTTATTGGGAATGATATTCCCATATTGACCATAGTTAAAATATAGTTATCTAAAAAATTCTCTATGAAAGACCTAGAAGAAGCATCCTTCATTCTAAAAATCAAAGTCTATAAAGATAGGCTAAATAGGATGCTAGGTCTTTCACAGAAGATGTACATAGAGAAAGTGCTAAAGAGGTTTAGTATGAAAAACTCCAAGAGAGGATTGATACCCTTTAGACATGGCATTCATCTCTCCAAGAAAATGTGTCCCAACACACCTAAGGAGATTGAATATATGAGCAAGATCCCTTATACTTCAGCGGAGAGCCTCATATATGTCATGTTATGTACACGACCTGATATAGCCCATGCTATAAGTATCACGAACAGATATCAGTCGAATCTAGGTGAAGAACACTAGACTTCTATGAAATATATTCCGAAGTACTTGAGAAGAACTAAGAATATGCTGTTGATTTTTGGTAATGGAAAACTCCAAGTATAGGGGTATATAGATTCGGATTTTATATCTGATATAGATGATCGAAAGTCGACATTTGAGAGTCTATTTGTGTGTAATGGTGGTGCTATCAGTTGAAAAAGTTTCAAGTAGATAGTGATAGTAGATTGCACCATGGAAGCAGAATACATTGCTGCGTTAAAAGATGCGAAGGAGGCATTTTGGTATAAAAAATTTACCATAGAGATCGGAGTGATGCCATCGAATGTCATTCCTCTATACTGTGACAACAATGATGCCATAGCCCTTGCTAAGGAGCCAAGGTCTCACCTAAAATCCAAGCACATCGAGCGACGATATCATCTCATCCGCGATTACCTCGAAAAAGGTTATGTCGATGTCAAGAGAGTCGACTTCGCATACAATGCGGTAGACCCACTCACAAAGTCGTTGGGCCAATAGAAGATTGAAGCCCATCTTGAGAAAATGGGACTTAGATTTGTAGTCAATTGACTTTAGGTTAAGTGAGAGTTTGTTAGATATGTGTGTCCTAGAAGCCAGATTAGTTGACACTTGTAATACACATCTAAGAATAAAATTATAATTTTGATTATAAATAATAAAATAGATTATTTTCTATCATAATATGTATTTGAAAGTGTCTATGATACATCTCTTAAGTTAATGGTAATGATGGTTCGCATTTTCAAGAGTTGAAAATTTAAGATATGAATTTTCATTATTAACTCATAAAATGCTCTCGACCGTAGGATCATCATGAGGATGATGATTGATCCAGAAGGTTGGTGTACGATTGCTTCTTTAGGATAGATGAGTCTTGAGTCTATGATGTAGAGACACCGAAGCGAGAGTATAAGTACTCGTTAGAGAACGAGGGCACTGAGTGTGACCATCTCGAGCAGTTATGAGAAAGTCTACCTTCTCGTCGATGACTGGCTCGAAGCTGTAGTAGTATATCTGATTCTTTGATCTGAGGTACATCGGTGGTTCACCTTGAGGGTATTATAGTTTGACTATACTATAACTCGATCTCCTAGCCATTCGAAATTCTGAGGTGTATGTTAGCTATAGCATGTTCATTATAGAAATTGGATTACACCAATAGAAGATCTATCTACCTCGGTAGATGAGGAGCAACCCTATGATGATCATGAGAATCAAGTCCATAAGCCCATGGCCATAGTAGAGTGAAATAATAGAAAGAGTTTCTATTAGAGTTTTCACATTAGATTTGAATCGAATGATTAATTTATATGATGGAAATTATGATTTGATGAGATCACTTTAACCCTAATTCGATCGAAGCTCAAGATAGAGGAACTTAATCACACAGGTAACTGCACCAAGAGATTCATTTTTAGTTTTGATGGGTTGCCACCATATGCTGCTAGGTGTCACTGATGGATTTTAGGAGCAATTAGAATGATTTGGATGATCGATCATACTAGTTGTCTGAATCAGAAAAATTCTAATCCATCGGAAGGCATTTCGATGATGTTAATTATAGAGATCGCGACATATCCCATTACCATATGGAACTGAATCTAATTGGATCACATAAACAAGAATTTGGATCTAGATATCATTAATTGGACTAACCCAGTTCAATTGATTTGAATAAGATTTAATTAAGTTCAAGAAAATCGTACTAGCATATGATTAAGCCTAATGTTCTTCTTCAATAATCATTAAAGCTTGTCTCAACTGAGCTAAATATGTTTGGGTTCACTTAGAAACCTTTATTTGGTCTGACTGGAGCTTGTCCAGGTCAGAAAAAGATTGTCTTAATTTATGAGATGAATTTGAGATAACACCTATCATTTTTCGTCACCTACTAAATCTTATCTTTGGACTCTAGTCAAATGTTGATCTTTGATACTTAGACATCTATCCATGTGTCATACATTCATAGGAAAGAACATGAGATTTTGTCTCCCCGCTAAAAAGCAGAAAGGGAGGGGGAGCATGCCTAGGGAGACGTGCATCCCATAAGGATCATGCCTAGAGTTTCATACAGATGGAACTCTAGGTTGCTTCATAATTTCAAATTAGGTGGCGCCAAGGAGTCCTATTTGACCAATCTTGGTGCCATCTAAGAAGGTTTATGAGGGACTCTAATCTGATTGGATCAGATGATGTCATTCCATCAATCAGATTTACATCTGATTGCATAAAGAGCCATGATTAGTCAGGATGATGTGGTACTGCATGGCGCAGTATGATCTATATAAATCCTATCTGTGCCTAGAATTATGAGTTTTTGCCCTTTGCCCATGCCACAAGGCTTCTCTCCCTCCCTCTCCATGCCACCTTCAGGTCCTCTCTCTCCTATCCACATCCAAAAGTTTTTGGGCTTGAGTTTGGTGCGATCCGAGCAAGAAAAAGGCGACAAGAAACGAAGAAGGTAGTACTGCTGCAAGAGATAACGACTGATCTTCAAAAGCTATTTTGAAGACCTTCAAGATCAGATTTAGATCTAATTTTTAGAGAATAGATTGAGAAGAAGAAGATCTTCAGATTTTGTCCGATTGCATACCGATAGAGGTCAGGCTGCGTGACTATATCCAAAATCTCAGGCAAACATTAGAATCATCATAGGATAATAGGATTACCCATAATAAAGATATGATTAAATTAGATTTAATTTTATTTTATTTTATTAGATCAATAAGATCAGATCTGAAGAGTCTCAGATCTGATTTGGATCTAAAAAATTTTTTTTTTAAAATATTCCTCTTGATCCAATCAGATCTGAACGAACTTGATCCAAAAAATATGATTTTTTTTCTTCATCCATGACCATCTATCTCAGGTCTTGGGGTCTGAGCACTCTGGGAGGATCCGATGTAGGTTCGGACATACGTCAATGAGCTACTGGTCTGAAATAAATATCTCCTCATAGACTTTCGATGTTGTCAGTTGGGAGGAGCTTGAGGAGGCATTGGCACGGACAGATCATGTTGCGATGTGGGTAGATCAGGCTGAGGAGTGCGCATCTCATCTAGAGGGCATTGTGGGAGACATGATGTCGATGCTCAGTGCATATTTTGGAGTCACAGACTTCGAGAATATGTTGGCCCACATTCCAACTCCAGCTCCGGCTCTGGCTTCAGCTCTAGCTCTGGCTCCAACTCCGACTCCGGATAGCGACGACAATGATGTAGATTTAGAAGATTTTTGATGTATTTTATTTTTTTAAAAAAATATTATAATAAATTTTATTCGATAATAAAATTTTAGCATTTTAGAATAATTTTTATATTTATTATATTTTATTATATTATATATCTATATTTATCAAGTAAAATATATAAAAAAATAAAATTTTAATTTTTTTAATTATTTAAGATCGACAGCAATGATTTTATATCCACTGCCATATCCTTGCCAACCACTGTCATAGGTTCCTGATGTAAATGATGTCAACCGCAAAATCACTGCTATAGATTATCTATAGCAACAGTTATGTAACCGTTGCTATAGATAATCTATGGCAGTGGTTATATAACCGCTGCTATAGGTCGATCTATTATAACGATTTATAAACCACTATAATAGGCTATCTATGACAGCGGTTCAAACAACCGCTGTAATAACTGCTGCCATAGAGCTACGGCAATGGCTGTAGTAGCAACGGTTAAATAACCGCTGTCATAGTCTATGACAGTGATTTTTTGGGCTACGATAGCGATTACGAACAGCTATCGTAGCCTTTTTTTGTAGTAGTGAAAGAATTTGGTGTTTTGGTTGCCCTTCCTGATCTTCTGCATCCTAGATTTTTACCTCTATAGCATCTTTTGCTATCTCAATAAAGAGTGGTGCTTGGAAAGCTTATGATAAAGCTTCATCAAGTAAAGCTCCTGGAAGCCCTCATCCTGATCCTCTCCTCTCTGGAGCTCCGCAATGTCAGACTCCACCATCTCGATCCATCTGAAGATATCACCAACCTTAAGATGGTTCCACTGGATAAGTTTGCACCTTGCCAGCTTGAGCCTCCCGGTCACCCAGTGTCTTGCATCACCATGGACCAACATTCTCTAAACTTTCATGGTTAGATCCCATGATCTTGGATAGAATATCCAAAACTTCTCAAACCTAAATTATGCCCTGGGCATGCACGAGCCATCTATGGTGATAAGAAGTGGATAGTGGTCTGAAGCGATCCTCAAAAGGTGCGGGACCTCATGCCTCGAAAAGCACTGGAACTGGTCGATGATAGCAAGTGCCCGATCAATTCTCTCCCAAATCCTAGCTCTCCTAAGTCGGTTGTTGCACCAGATGAACTTGGGTCTGATGTAGCCAAGGTCAATCAAGCCCTAGTCCTGACGAACTGCCTAAACTCTTTGGAGTCAATATTATTCGCATACTACCCACCGCCCCCTTCTTGTGGGGCCTCATAATATAGTTGAAGTCTTCGACAATAAGAGAAGATAGGCCCTGCTCTACCAACCTGAATATCTCGAACCAAAGAATCTACTACTTCTTGTACTAAGTGCTCGCATATACTCACGACAAAAGCCAAGGGCCTCCGATCTTCTCTAAGTGACTAAAGCTACCTACTGCTCGCACCTATAGAAAGCATCTATCCTGATCAAGCATCGTCATCATAGCACCATGATTTCCTCGGATAGATCTTTGGACTCCATCGCATAGGTGCTCCATATCAACAAGATCCAACTTCTAGCCTACATAGGGCTCATCCCCAATAGTCGGGTGTCAAGCAGGACATAGATATCTGAATGGTGCTACTGGATGATTCTTCGAAACATCATCTGGAATGAGAGGTTTTCGACCCCTCGAGTTTTTCAAATCAAAAGTCTCATTTGGGAAGCTGGTAAGGAAGAGGATCCACACCAATGCCCCCCTTAGTCTGAGGATCGACCTCCACCCCTACTGTCATCAGGTCCATAGCTAACGGACCCCTCTCCTCCCCCTATATGGCCTGTCTTAGTCGAACCATTGCCTCATAGTGATCCATGCTCAGGTCATCCTCAATCTCAACCACCAGCCCCTACCTAGAGTGCCCTACCATTGTTGGGACACCTAGGTTGTCCACTGGTGTCTATTTGAGGTGCAGCTATTTTTCCTCTCCCTGAGGTCTCGATTGAGAATGTGAAAATCCTAGGACCTCCTGAGATAGCTGACATGTCCACCGGACACTCTGGGCAAGCTGGATCCTTACCCTTAGCCCTATCAAACTTTGCTGGGCCTCTTTTGCTGCTATTGGATCCTTTTTTCCTACTTTTGGGCTTCCCAGGTGCCCGGCTCTCATCAAATCACTGGGCTGTGCATGTTTAGGTTGGCCTGAGCCCGCCCCCACCACATCTACTAGCTGAACTGGCCTACGGCCTTGAAGATCCCACCATACAAGTGCCTGCACATGGGCTTTCCTCCATATCATGGCCTGGCGCCAATAGGCCAAAGCTATTGGTGGGCCGGACCATGCACAAGCTTGAGCCTAAGTCCATCGCCGCACCCTTCCCTGTACAAATCTCCATGTTGTCCCCCACCACTAATCCATATGTCGATCAGCACTTGGGCGATCACCATCATGCAATTTTGGCTGGCTTGATCTAGCCATTAAATCTATTTGCTGGGTCAACTCGGTCTGATCCACCCTGAGTTGGCTCTTTTTCAGGTTGGCCCGATCTAGTTTTCAACTCAGGGACCCAAGTTGGCTTGGCCCCTTTCTTCCCTATTCTTTTGGTTGCCTCGAGTTCGGACAGCCATTGCCGGATAGCAACTAGCCATGGCCCTAGCATCTCCACTCCTCTGGCTTGGACCACATTCTTTGAGCGAAGACTTGTCGATGAGCTCCCCTCTTCCTCACCTTTCGGGCATAACACCAGAGCATAGAAATGGCCATGCTAGAGGCAGATACCATCGAGGTTCTCGTACATGAACCTTTGCTAGCGGGGACCCTCCGGTCCATCGATTAACACTCCTGGTCTCAGTGGTTGGGAAAGATCAAGCTTGATCCGTGCTTGGGTAAAGCCAAGTATTCTCCATTTTGCCATGCAATCATACACCAATGACAGCTTGTCGGCCAACCAAAGAATGCTCCAGATCACCACCTCCCCCCAAAGCTCCCCCAGAAGCCATGATAGCCAAACCCACACTAGTGCCAAATGGATTGCTCCTTCTGCTAGGACAAATCTCGATCACCAAGGCTCCACCACCGAGGCCTGGTCAGTGACCACCCAAGGCCAGTCAAGAACTAGATTCCTCTCCTTGGGCTTCGAGAATCGAAATATGAGATGTCCCTGCTCTAGGTTATACCCTACCACCTTTCCTTTCACGCATGCCCACTATCGGAACTCCCTGATCATTGCCTCCACTACCACTTTCCGACTAAGGCTCCTAGCCACCACCATCAAGACTGCCCACTCCTTTGTATCCACCTGAATCTTGTCCTTGGGAGCTCCACCAACCTTCGAAAACCATCTGATGAGGTCCTCCACTTCCTCCGATGATGGCTCTAGTGAAACCCAAATGTTGCATCCTTGCATCCTCCTCTTCCACCTCGAATTCAGTAGTTCTCCCTCTTGCGAGACCCCGTGGCAGCTCCCAGGGTTGCTCGCCTTTCCCTTTGGTGTTGTTGACCGCTACATCCTAGTCAATTGCTGGCAAACACACAAAAAAGCCTCCAGCACAAATCTTAAAGCACCAATGGAAAAACCCCAATGGTCATTGTGAAACAATACATCAATTCCAACATTAAGCGTGATGGTGTTGAGCATAGAATAAATGGCCTCCTCTCTCGAGCAGGGCCCATGCAGCAAGCGATACGGTGACGAAATCAATACCTTGACCTATTTTATTTAGATCCTGCTTTCTTTTCAATGAAAAGTTTCAATCAGACAGCCAACCAAGTTTCATCCATGCTCATTCTTCTAAATATTTATGTGCTTAATGTTAGGACTCATTTGCAGGAAATGGAAGGAAAAAAAGATAATTCTTGAGAGTTTTCTTATTTTATTGGAGTTTTAAGAGAAGAGAGAATAGAAAAAACTAATTTCATGATAAGATATTTTTTATATTTTATAGAAAGTATAAACTCATAGAGAAGATGGATTTTGAAACTTTTTGCGAGATGAAAATTGGTAATCCTTTTTTCTTTTCAAAAATATCTTTTTAATATAATTTTTCTAAATATTAATATAATATAATAATAATATTATATCAATACATATGAATTAATGTTGTATTCATATAATAAATTATTATGATATAATATAATATAAATATTATATTGTATTAATATAATATTTGTATTCATGTAAATATTATATTAATATTTATGCAGAGTTTGGGATCAATATCTATTGAGGGTATAATTAGTATTTTATATAATTTTTCAGAAAAATAGATACTCAATCAAATATAAACTATTTTGAAATAAGTCATTTTTTTATAATCAACCAAACATATCAACATTATATTTTTAAGATATAATTTCGCAGGAAGTAACTTTCTAAGAAAAAATTCTTTCTGTAAACCAAAAGAGTCCTAATGTTTGCCATGCCGATATGCATGGACTCCTTATTTTGATCTAATTAATATATCATATAGTGATGTTTGAATCATACTTAAATAGCTAGATGATCACATGTTTGTGACAATGAAGATTTTAAAAATGGATGTGTGTATGCTGCAAGATGTCTGTCACCATAACACTACTAAAGATATTTTCAATACTTTAGGGGTTGTTTGATATGAGATGATCCATATAGCATCAAATTAAGATGATTCATGTGAAGCTAATGAGATTAGTATATTTGGTTGCATCCTAATAATACGTAATAGTGATCCTAGATTATCCCTATTTCTTAAATCACCACCCAACTTGATGATGGGAAACTATCCTTGAGAATACGTATACAAGATCATCCCAACATAGTGATCTTGGAATAAAATCTTAGGACAATTTTGGTTCTCGATCTAGTAGTTGATTAGTGGCCAAATCCCTATGCATTACACGTGAAAGATTTTACAGAAGTATTGTCTTGGAAAGAGACATCCAGGAAAGAGCATTTGTGAGGACGTGCCATGTAAGAGATTTGGATTCCTATCTAATCTTCTTCCTCTTCCCCTTTTTTTTGGCCATAGTGATTTTTTAATGTCCAAGGTATTGATTTCTTTACTTTTTGATTTCTTGATGTCATGATATTTTGATTTATTATGTTTGCTTGAGTCCTTTTTGTTTTCTTGAACATTGATATTTATATAGAAAATCATGTTTTTTTGTCCTATAGATCTATCTGTATATCTGAGATGCATAATTTGTTTTTTTGTATAGGATCTAGGATGCATAGATTTTCTTTTATAGCTTTATCTGGTAGATCCATTTGTTTTTTAAGATATTTGATCAAAATTCTATGGGCACAAATTTCTTGGAACTATGTTTGCCCGATTCATCTTTGTCTTCCCTTTGAAATAGCAAGTTGTAAATATTCAGGCTACCCATATATTCATAAATGGCAATGGTTGAGTAGATTGGTTGGCCAAAAGGGCTAGTAGTACCAAAAAGAAAAAGCTTTGGATGGCTAATTTTCATTGTGAGATCTTTTGATTTATTCTATTTGATTGAGTTCATTTAGTTTTCTCAGATATTGATATCCATCCAAAAATTTATGTTTGTTTGTCCTATAGATTTGTATATAATACTAAAATCTATAGATTTTTATTTGTTCTATAGTTCTATCTATTTTGTAAGATGTTTGAGAGCACAAATTTAGCTGTATCTACACATTAAATGTTAGATTCCACACTGTCTTTCTTTTGAAATGATAGATTGCATATATTTAGGCTAGCCACATATTTATAGAGGGTAATGGGCCAGCATATTGATTGGCCGAAATGATTAGTTATACCAACAAATATAAGTTTTGAATGACTGGTTTTCTTTGTGATCTTACTGATTCCAACACCCCTCTCAAGAAAAAAAAGAAAAGAAAAGAGAGAGAGGAATATGGAACAGAGGAAAAAGAAAAGCGATGGTGCCTTAATTTAATCTATGCACATGTCATATCTTTACATGATACATAAATATTTTTCTCTACCCAATATCAAAATTTTTTTCTCTCATTCCTTTTTTTGTTGTGATTTTCTTTTCTATTCTTCTGCTTACAATAGATTAACAAGAAATCTGTGTATCTAAAGAGGAAATATAATATGAATTTAAATAGAAGAATTACATAGAAAAAATTGTCTTCTACCTACATATGTACTCTCACCTTGTGAAAATATCAGAATAGATGGTTGGATTTATGATATAAGTTCATCTAGAAGTTGAGGAACAGGAAAAGTTTGAAAGTCTTTTCTTTCTCTTTTCCTTGTTAATAATAAAGCTTTTATCTTTGATGAGGTGATGAAGACTATGCATGGTGTTTTGCTTAACTACTTTATTTATTTGAATAAACTAGTACAAACATTAATATATTTACTTGTAATTTTACTTCATGGGTACTAAGAATACAGGAAAAATCTTTCTAGCATATATTAGGGGTATTGTTAGTATGACATGGCCAATGATCTTAAATTTGCATAGCATACTAAACAAATTAGAGATAAAAGTGGTATGAATGTTATTCATCTAGATTTCGTATCCGAATCAATCTGGATATGGATAAAAATTTAAACATCTGACTCATATGTATATCTGTATTCATATCTATCAAAGAAAAATGAATACGGATATAAATAGATAATTATCTGAGCCATATCCAAATCTATATATAATTTTATATAATTTTATTTAATACTTATTAATTTATAAAAAAAATATATAATCATATAAATATGTTATTAATTTGATTTATCATCTATTTAGTAATATCTTTAATTATACAGCATAAAATTTAATTATCTAAATTACATCTATAGTTATTTTCATATTTTCAGTACCGAAATTATAATATCCATATCTATTTAAAATAAATATAAATATAAATTTTTGTATCTGAATAATATTCTTATCCATATTTGTACTTATCAGATAAAATAAATATCGATGTGAATATACTGGCATTCTATCCGTATTCGATCCAATTTTAATCCTAAAATAGATTAGTCATGGATATCTAGGTATCTTTAATTATTAGATATATATATATATATATATATATATATGATATATTCAGGATGATGATTTTAGATCATTGAAGATTAAATTATTTTAAATAAAAATTATTAATAAATTTAGATTACCATGACGACCCTATTTGATCCACGAGACATCCCCTAGTTAATTCCAGCAGCTTGATTTTGACATATATTTTCACATAAAAATAGTAATAGGAAATGCTAAATCATGATTACAGTGATTAAATATAACGTGTTGGTAGGCCTTCAAGGCTATGTTGTACGTGCACGATTGGACGCAAAAAAAAAATGGTTACAAGATGATGAAAGAATCAAACTCAATTTGAAGGGGATCGAGAAAGAAATAGAGCTGGGGAGGAAAAGAAGAATACGTTTTGTCAGCAGGAATCCTCTTGTTTCTAGAATTCAAGAAATGCTTAGAATAAGGAAAGCACTACAAGCGCTTTCCCTTCCTCCTACGTGCACCAGGATGCCAAGTGGTATGTATTCTCTGAGAGGAAGGATGCCAAATGATATCATTTCCAAAAGGAAGTTCAAAAATAACGTCTCATGGATTAAACAAAGGAAAAAATATTTGGATTAGTCAATACACCTCTATTTTTTTTAATAAAAAAGAAAGGTGCATGGTTATGACCAGACAACCAAGGTTTACTTTGCCTCGATTGTCTTAGTACTGATCTTTTTTATTAAATTTTAACGAAACATACATTCATCATGGAATAGCTTTGTTTTTTTTCCGCTAACTAATAATGAGAAAATCATATATAGAATTTATATCAAAAACAGTTCCCCTGCTTTCATGGAACTGCAGCATCCTATGTGCCAGTAGGCTTAGGCTCATCTCACCATAGGAGTCGATGCTTACACTAATGAAGAAGCCAAAGCAAACAATCTCCAAGTGGGCATCACTCCCTATCTTTATTTTACTCCGGCAATGAGTCTATGGCTTAATAATTTCGATCCACGAATTGATCTAAAGATATAGCATGTCATCTAAACCCAAATACTTGAAAAGAAAAGACGTGTGATTCGCATCACCTTTGTCTCTGCTATGTGTAAACATCTGTTTGGTGCTCGGTGAATCTTCCTTGTTGCTCACACTTCTCATGAGGAAGCCAACTCGCTGATGTTATGGCTGGTTCTTGCAGCTCTTACAATAAATTTGAGTCTTCTTCAAAATCTTCTACCAAATTTTGTGCAAGGGTTGAGGCAGATAGTGCAGGTTGTTTGAAGAAAGAAAAAAAAGATTCGAAGAAAGTGTTGAGAAAAGCACCTCGAGATTCGATCTATAATAAATGCAGAGTGAGATACAGGATGATGAATGGTCCAAACGAAATCCAGACGAAAAAGTTACAGATGAAGAAAGGCCAAAATGAGGTGGCATGGCCCACGGGCCTGCCGAAGGAGCCCACAGGCTAGCACCGATCGGCAACGCATGGCGGCGCTAGGCCAGCCATGCGCTGGGCCGGTCCAGGCATGTGAGCGGATGCAGGCCATGCAAGCATCCAGCCCATACGGTCCATCATAGACTGTCAGTGCATAGAAGCCCGCATAGATTATCCGGCCTTTTCTAGGCCATTTCATGCAATCTACGATACTATTTCGTGGACCAATCATGATCTGACGGCTCTGGTTTGAGTCAGTCATGATTGAACAGTCCATAAGAGATCTAGGCATGATGAATTGCTATTTTGCATGATCCGACGGTCAGAATAGCTTCTGATCGCGATTGGATAGCTTAGGAGCAATCTAGACTTGATCAGGAGGTTTTCTATATGATCTGATAGCACTAGTGCAAGCCGATCGCGATTGAATGGTCAAAAAATAATTTTGGATATGTTTGGGACTGGGTTTCCTACTGAAATACTATTTTTAAATTTCTAAAATTTATATAACTCCGATTGATGATCCGTTTATTACGTCGGAGAGCTGCTGATGTCCTGAAAGTGCTGAGAAACTTCTTGAGGGATTTTAGAGAGCTTTTATGAAGGTTTTGAGGCTTCTTATTGAAAGATTCTTGTACAAGAATTGAGTGATAATTTTTTTTGTATTTATTTATTTTTATCTCTCATAATAAAGTTTGCATGTCTCATAGAGGTACACCTTAATTTAATCCACGTACTTGATTATGTGCTATTACTATTTTTTTATTCTTTTTTTCTTGTAATATTTATATATGATCAAGTGCAACATAAGTGGTATCAAGAAGGTCCTAAGATGGTGGTATCCTAGCTAGACTCACACAACAGTCGGTATCAGAGCGAGTTGATACCCTAACAAGAAGAAAAAAAGTTAAACTTTATATTTAATTTTAAAATATAAGTTTTTTATTTTTTTAAAAAAATTGAAATCTAAGATGTTGCGGTCAAGGATACTTCTAGCTCGACTGAATTAATTTCCACTCCTACATGCATGAGGTATCACCTGCTTTGATTTTTGGCCCATGACTCAAGGTCTCACAATTTCGTTCTTTAAAAAATGTCTCCTAAAGGAGAGAAGATCCCATTCCATATAAGTCATACTCTTCCCCGACTTATAATCGATGTGGAACTAAAAATACCGTCCTCCCATAATATTAGACCCCAAGTCAAGGAGGATGCGTGAGACAAGAGATATTTCCCACAAATAGTATCAATATTATGGTCAAGGATACTTTTGGCTTGGATGGGCTGATCTCTGCTCCCACATATGTGAGGTATTATCCACTTCAGTCTTTGGTCCATGGCTAGAGGCCTCATGGTCTTGCCCTTTAAAAGATATCTTATGGAAAAGAGAATGTCCTATTGCATGCTAGTTGAATACCCACACGTGCGCAAGATCAAATGTACAAAAATAAATTTTCATAAATTCATGATTCGAAAGATATATTAAAAAAAATAAAAAGAAAGATTATTTTTTATTATAAATTGATATAAAAAAATATAAAATAAAGAATAAAATATATAGTTGGTATAGAGTAGACTAAAATGTAATAAAGAATTCAATATAATGAAAAATGATTTTATCAGTCTTCATCAATGATTTGAAGCTTTTATTTCTTCTTGGAGATTGTGATGTCACTATTTTCGTCAGCAATTTCTGATTTGCCATATTTATTTTGGTTCGTGCTTTCCTGAAATGATCTTTTATAGTATCATTTTCTTCTTATGAGATTGAAAATGATTTAGGGATGTGATGATTATACTTTTCTGATATCATCATCGTTTGAGTCATGTACCATGTCTTACAAAAAAAAAATGATGAAGTACAGTCATGAATTGCATTATGTTTGAGAAAAAGTAGATCATTATATAATTACCTTTGTCAAGTTGGTAATTTTGTAGTCATTTTCTAATTTTTTATCTACTTCATAAGTTTTCATCATTGTATAATTTGGAAGCCTTCTTTCAAATTATAGTCATTCAACTTAATTTTTCGAGCATAATATCTTATATAACACTAAATCGATCTAGCCTAATATGTCTGCAAATTCAACAATACAAATTCAGCTATACAAATATGTATATATATTGATATAAAATTCATTATTTTGAACTTGAAAAATTGCATGAGTTATTCAGCTCTACTTGCTTAGGCCAAATCAAACATAGTATCCATATCCCAAACCTAATTCAAAAAAATAAATAAACTTCATATTTTAATTTATGACTATAATTATTAAAATTTTTTAATAATAAATATTCATAATAATTTTTTTTAATTTTTTAAAATATTTTATTTATTTATTATTTATATTATATTTTTTATTACTTGATAAAATAATATTTTAATATTTTTTTTCTTTCTTTCTATTCTCATATCTTCTTCACATCTATCGATGTCGTCCCATCCTCCCTATCGTTCCATCATGATTTTCTTTCTCTCTCGACAAACGTCAATCTCGATCGCACTCCCATCTGCTCTCTTCTTCTCATATCTTATTCACGTCCACCGATGCCGCCCCACCACCACTCTCCTTCTCTCTTGGCAAATAGCAATCCTAATCGCTATGAAAAAAATTATGAATACCTGTGCATTGCACAGGATCAAATATACAAAATTGGAAGGAGAAGAATGAAAAGAAAAAAATTAAAAAAAAAAATACTTAAGATCCAAAGAACCCACCCACATATTTTTTAAATTTATTTTTTTAAAATAATATTTTATTATTATTTTAAAATTTTACTTAAATATTTTAAATATTTTATTTTATTTTATTTTTTATTTTTTATTTTTTATTTTTTTTCTTATTTTTAAGCATTAAATTTAAAATAAATAAATAAATAAATTTAAAATAAATATTAAAAATTAAAAAAATAACTTCATCCCTTCCCCCAGTCCCTATCACCAGCGGCCCCCCTCCCCCTACGTCTGTGCCTCCCTCCCCTCCATCCTCATGCCATGCTTCGGGTACCCATCGCCACCACCATCCCCACACCCCGGTCAGCTCCCCATCGCTAGTCACCACCGACAATCGTGCCCCCCTCCCATTCCATATGCTAAAAAAAGAAAAAAAAAAACTATCTTCTCTCCTCCCCCGCACACCCCTGCACCCCCCGGGTCCCCATCGCCACCCCACCCCCTGCCACCCCACAGCCTTCAGGTACCCCATCACCCCCACCCCCTTCGTCTGCTACACTAAAAAAGAAAAAAAAATTCTTCCTTCTCTCCTCCCCTCCCTCGCCCCATCCCTCCCCACCTTCCTATCACTCGCGTCCTCCTCCCTCCATCCTCCATCCGATCCCCCCCCATTGGGCATCTCCTGACCTCAGCATGCCCCCGATCTTGTACAACCCTCTCTTTCTTTCTCTAATTCGTCTACGACCATCCCCTTTCTTTCTTCCTCCATCGCCTTCTCCAGTGATGTGGAAGATGAAAGGAAACAAAAGGAGAGAGAAGCTCATAGAAAATTACCAGTGATGTGGAAGACGAAAGGAAGAAATCTCTTGATGATCTATGGGATGGGGATGATCCTTGTGATGAAAACCTAGGGGATGGAAGGGGGAGGGTTTTTATAGAAAAACATCTCCCTAATCTTGTTGGAATAGAGAGGGAGGGGGACTCTGATTAGGAGTCTTCCTCTTCCTCTCTTCCATTCTTTCATGTCGTTCCGTATGTAGCTCGACACATGGCACAACTATAGTGATTTAAAATGCTATGGTGGCAACACCATAATATCCCTCCATAGCATATTATTATTATTATTATATATATATGATAAGTCATTTTTTTTTTTTTGACTCACAATCGATGTAAGACTAAAGATACCATCCTCTTATAGTATAGGATAACAAAAAGAATACCATAAAGATATAGGTGAGGATATGGTTAATTTTAGAACATGGGTATTTAGAATTAGGGATTTTACCAATACAATCATTTTGGTATTTTTGAAAAATTAACTATTTCTCAAAAAATTAAATATTTCAAATAGGTATCCTATATATAATATATATATATATATATATATATATATATAAACAACTATTTTTCACAAAACTTATTTATTTTAAATTTTTATAATTTATTTTAGTACAATATTTCAACTTGACAATCTCTAAAAGTATTCAAAAAATATCACTATCTAATATAATGTACATATGACATGCAACATGAAATACCGAAAGATAACATTAGAAATAGAGCTAATCAAAATCCAAATGGCCTGCCCAACTTACCTTGCTCGGTCCACAATTTAGTGGCCTCAGGCACTACAAATAAGCCCATGGGATGGCCTTGGCAAAAAAAATAGGCCCAATCTTGAAATTAGGCTATGTTTGGAAAAATAAAAAAAAAATAATCTTGCTCAGTTTGACCCAGATTATATATTTTAGTTAATAAATTAATTAGTCTCACATATGTAAATAGAAGTTATATTAATCTCGCATATGCTATTTAGATGTTATTTGGCACTACAAAAATATATTGCACTTATCCTACGGTGGAAGAGGAGGGATGGAAATTGGGCTTGAGATTGGCCCTTCAAGATTGACCTAGGTCTGGACAAAAAGCCAGCCTGATGTAGGCCCGTGTCTAGGCATAGGCATTGGGCCAAACTTCTAGTCCACACAAAAAAAAAAAAGAAAAATTTTTTTGTGTACAAAAAAATTCTCAAAAAAAAAAAAATCTTCCCCTTCCCCCACGTGCTTGCGGGTCCATTGGCTCTTCAAGATTGAGCTAGGTCTAGACAAAAAGCTAGCTTGATGTTGGTGCTTGGGCAGGCCTATGTCCGAGCGTAGGCATTGGGCCAAACTTCCAGAGCACACACAAGAAATAAAAAGAATTTTTTTTTGTACATTAGGGTAATACTTTCTACACCGCCTGTGGTGTAAAAATTTAGATGTGGAGTGCACCATCTATTCTCATTGGTCCACCTGGCATTTTTCATGGTGTGACGTGATATATGCTATTTTTTATCCAGGTAGGCATCTTAAGGCTAAAAAAATGAAAGTGGGGTGTTGTTTCATAACTAAATATATTTAATGCACGTCATATTCTGCTTTTCAACTAAAATATGATAAAAATATCATTTTCCTCCAAGATGAAATATTTTTACTATAGTCAGGTTGAATATTTCAAATGCTACTCTTCTCTCTCTTTTTTCTTATTTTATTGAGCTTCTACTTAAGCATTTGGGTATCCGAAATTTGGTCTACAGCAAGAAGGATGCATTCGAGTTTGTTGGCTAGCATCCAGATAATATTATCTATCCATGCAACATATTTCATTCATCAAGTAAAATACAATATGTACATCCATTATGATATATGTAGGTAAAATACCTCTTAAATATATTTTTTAATATTTTTATGATATTTCTATGTCAAAAATATAACATTCTATAGGTAAAACACCCCTCAGATATATATTCTAGCATTTTTATAATATCTAATATTAAAATTATGATATTTAAAGTTAAAATTATGATATTTAAAGTCAAAAATATGATATCCTGCATGTAAAACATCTTTTGAAGATAGTTTTGATAGTATTATAATATACTAGATCACAACTATAATATTATATATTAATATTATGATATTTTATAGGTAAAATATCTTTTAAATATATTTTTTGATATTTTTATAGTATTTCTATATCAAAAATATGGCATCCTAAAAGTAAAAAATCTTTCAAATATATCTTTCAATATTTTTATGACATCTAATATCAAAATTATGATATTTAAAGTCAAAACTATGATATTTAAAGTCAAAATTATGACATACTACATGTAAAACATCTTTTGAAGATAATTTTGATAATATTATAATATACTTAATCATAATTATGATATTATATGTTAATATTATGATATTTTATAGGTAAAATATCTTTTAAATATATTTTTTGATATTTTTATAGCATTCTTATATCAAAAATATGATATTTTATTAGTAAAATATCTCTTAAATATATTTTTCAGTATTTTTATGACATCAAATATCAAAATTATGATATTTAAAGTTAAAATTATAATATTTAAAGTTAAAATTATGATATCCTGCATGTAAAACATCTTTTAAAGGTGGTTTGATGATACTATAATATATTAGATCATAACTATAATATTATATATTAATATTATGATATCTTATAGATAAAATATCTTCTAAATATATTTTTTGATATTTTTATAGTATTTCTATATTAAAAATATTAAAAAATATATCCTAAAGCCAATCATCTAAGTAGTAGATGATTGAAATTAGTATATAAATTATCTAATAATAATAGTTATTTGGCTGATTCATCATAAAAGTTCTATTTTTCTTAAATAAACTCTTAAATTATGATGAAGTCCTTAGAACCATAATCAATCGATAAAGAAGGATTTATTGGATGGTTCTTAAATTATTCATGATCAAATGATAAGTTATTAATAAGGACAATAATTTATCGAGCGTAGATCGCTGTATATCATATGCATTGGTTGTCCTCGTAACTAAGTAGTGTGAAGATACTGGTATGGCATCCAGATGAGATATAAGAGTATATCTGTACTGAACGTGATCAATATAGCACTCTACTGTCAAAAATAGCTAGCTAAGACCAATGGATATAAGTATCCCTTTGATCTGAGATCACTATGGTGACTTGCAAGCAAATCACTGTACTTTGGTGTCGGACTACCTATATTTCTAATATAGGTTCGAAAAATTTTTGGATATAGTCAAGTACTTATGAAGTCGATGTATGAGTCAAGATAGCATTGACCACTTCTAATTAGCTTCAGGAAGAGAATGTCTCATTGTGTTTTAATTTAGCAAAATCTAGGCCTGGGTAATCCTCGTGAGGTGTCACGAAATTTGCAAAATTTTGAGACACAATAGAGATGACTTGTATGAGTGTTTGACAGCATACTCGAAATCGTCTTGAGCATTATTGATCATAGAAATAAATTATACGGTAACCATGGGCCAGGGTTCTAAGAATGTTGCTTTGCATACATTTGACTTATCCGAATGTCGAAAATCATTGCTAGATGGTAACTTTGATTGGTACAGAAATTACTTCCTATGCTATCGACTTAGGTTCAAACCTATGAGGTCACACATATTAGAGCTTGTAATCCGATGAGATAGTTAATCAATGATTGAGAATCGTTCTACGGTCAATCCATCAATACGATTGGTGTTTGACCTAATGCAAGTGTTGTAGGAGGATCGATTAGCAATTGGATTGCTAATTGGCTCAATCTGATTGAGCAATCAAGTTGAAATCAAGTCTAATTGAATTAGATTCAATTATAATTGGTTTGGACTTAATTAAATTAAGTCTAGTTGGTTTATTGAATAAATCAATTGTAAGAAAAAATAATTCTTTGTTTGACTAGGACTTGGGTGTACCTAATTGACTTAGGATTTAAATTAGATTTAAATCTTGATTTAATCTAATTTAATTGGATTCTTAGTTGGATTAGGATCATTCTTAATTAGATTATATTTAATCTAATTTAAATAATATTTAAATTAGATTCAAAACTATGTTGACTTAGTCAAATAAGAGGAGTCCCAGTTGGACTGGGACTCTCTCTCTCTTTCTCTTTCACCTAAGAAAGCCCATGTCCCACATTAATTTTTGATGTCTATGTGAATCATTCCTCACTTAAAGATGGTATCCCATCCCATAATATTTGGATTATTTGGAATAAAATTTGACTTGGTCAAAACTTGGAAGAAGTTGGGATTTATTTTCTACTTGGAAGAGTCCCTCTTGACCAAACTTCCTCCTCTCCCTTTGGAATTTTCTCCATGCCACCAAATATTTTTTGTGTGCCTTCTCTCCATTTTTTTTGGTGATACTTTTATGTTCTCCATGTACAAAAAATCTGGGAGGCGTCCAAGAGTTGGACACCCCCCAAATTCCTCCAATGTTTCCTATTTGACTTGGTCTTCTTTGACCTAGTCTTCCTAAATATGTGGCGCCCCTTATTTTGTGATGTGCGATGTGAATTCCCTCTAATATTCTATGGCAAAAATAGAGAAGAGAAAGGAAAAAGGCATGGTGATTGATGGTGCCAAGTTTCTTGAAAAAAGGATCTTCCTCTGGACATCAAACGTTGATATCTTGAAGGCACAAAAGTAAGAGAAGATGGTCTTCTCTTGTTGTTTTCATTTAATCTTTTCTTTCTATTTTCTTTGTATGCTTTTATGTGATAAAAATCTAAGAGAGAGAGAGGATTAGGGCATGAAATTTATGCTCCAAGGTGTTGGAGCATAGAGATTCTTTTTGGACATTATCTGATCATTTTCTGATGCGAGAAGAAGAAAAGAAGAAGGTCTTCTCTTAGGGTTTCCTTGAGAGCCCTTCTTCTCTATTTTTTGTGAGATTTTTATGAGAAAAATTTGAGGGTGTTAGATCTAAAAAACTTAGGAAAAATCTAAAGAAGAAAGTCTCCTCTTGTCTTAGCATAGAGATGTTTTCAGGACATCAACCATTGATGTCCTAAAGGAGAAGATTTATCTTCTCTTAGAATTTATTTTTCTTTATTTTATTTTTTGATTAATAGGAGATCCAAGGATTGGATTCTTCTCTTAATCATCCTCTTATTTTTTATCTCTTAGAGTATCCAAGAGATCTGAAGAATATATATTTATTAACCATCAGAAGGGATCCGCGAGAAGCTAGTATTTCAAGCGGATCTTCGTTCGACGAACCTCTGATCTGTGTTGTAGGTTCATGTGGATCACCTATAGAGGTCGGATTCCTGTACGACTCTAAAAATAATAATGGGATTCAACCGTGGAGTTCTCAACCCGTGCAAAGGTAAGAGATCTGATCTCTTGGTAACCTAGATATGATCTAGGGTTAGATCTAAAATTATTTTAGATATAGATATTGATTTGATCAATATTAATTATGATTAATTTATTTTTAAATTTATATTTGCATCATGATATGTTATAGATCTTTGATGTAGGATTTTGTAATCTGATTACATGCATATTGTAGATTAAACTATTTAATCTATATCTTCCGCTGCTTTTATTTAAAAAAAGTTTTGAAATCTATGCATGAAATTCTGCATATTTTTCATCAGTGATATCAAAGCAACTAGGTTCTTTTATAACATATTCATATATACTTTAAAATAAATCTAAAAATTAAAATTAATTAAAGATCATACATACTGCTATAAGATTGTCCTGTTGTAAGATTAATCCCTTATAATGAAAAGGTTGTCCTAGTATGTACTGATCTGAACTTGAATCATGAATTATTTAGATTGAATCTAAGAAAGTTTATAATTTATTTTTTTAATTTAAATTTAAAATTAAATAGATATTAGATCTATTTTAGATTATTTAGATTAGATATAAATAATATCAGGATTGCACATACTGTCATAAGGGTGTCCTACTGTAAGGTTTAGATCCTTATAGTGAAAAGATTATCCTAGTATGTGCTAATCCAAAAAATCTAAATCATAAATATGTTAGATGAGATCTAAAATAATTTATGATTTATTTTTAAATTTTAAATCTAATATTAAATGATTTATAATTTGATTTTGATCATTTAGATGAGATCCATGTGACATGTTTCATGTTTTGATCTAAATCTTAATGTTGCATATGTTGATATGTAGCTTCATTTTTTAATCTAGTTTGCATATGTCTGACATATAAGTTTTGTAGAATTTAAATTATGAACTTACTTTCTGCAAAATTCTAAATTCAAAATTCTAGGACATGATTGAAATAATGAAATAAATCAGATCTAAAACCATGTATTGAATATGATTCAATATAAATTATTTATAATTTAAAAATATTTTAAATAATAAAATTAAAAATTTGTTTTGAGGTTTCATAAATTCAAATCCATATGGTTTGAACTTAATTGAGAATTAAGTAATTATTTAAGATCTAGATTTATGATTTAAAGATCCTAAGAAAATTTCATAAAACATGGGTTAAAAGAAAATGAGTTAGCTTCGATCAGGTCCTTAACTGGGTTGGACCTAGAGTTAGATTAAATATGAACTTAGTTAAGAAATTGATCAAATCTAATTAATAGTTAATTAGGATTATATCATTTCTTTAGATCAATTCAATAGTTGTAGTTGATCAAAATCCATACATCTAACAAATAGATACTGATCGTAGCTTAGTGGTCGAGCCCAAGTTTTTAGGCAAACCAAATCAAAACTAATAAATCGATTAATATTTAAGGTAAGTCTGGCATCTCAGATCGATGCTTTTTAATTGGTAGCCCATTTATCTAGCCATTTCCGATGGTGTCTAAGGCAAGCCTTGGCAGACCCTCCTACCAATCTCACTTACCTAGCTAATGTGGTTAATCAGCTTTTGATTAGGTTGCTTATTAATTCATGCTAATCCATGTCACATAGAAAATCAGTGAGACTGATTTAGGTGCCCATAGATTGTAATTGATCCTAGTCCTCATCAGTGACTCGAGAAGTTAGTGGGAGAACTTGACTTGGTGAAGTCAGTGGGAGCAAATTAGTCCATGTCCTTTCTATCCTTAAATCATTAATAATTTAAATCTTCTAAAATTATTAGATCCTTAAATTGACAAAGTTATGGAGATAACTGAGTCATAGCCTTCCATTAAGGTGTTTGATAATAGATTCGTTAACTCAATAATCATTGGAGGCCCACAGGCCTGGTGCTTGTTGACTAGTAAAATTATCATTCATTATATGACGACTTGGATGTGCCTCTCTAATAATGGTTAAGTTGACCAACCATAGTTGGACTTAATTATTTGTTGGTTAGGTGCACCAAGTATAGTTATGTTAACGGTTGGACCTAACTGGATCCTTACAGTGGAGGTCCTAACCTACTGATTAAGTTTCTGAGATAAAATTAAATTACTAAAAATTATTTGAAAAAATAATTAGTTATGAACCTATCCTTAGATATACATGGGTAAACCAACCATAGTTGGACTTTTGTGCAATCTATGTGGATTCTAGTACCCACTAAAAAATTAAAGTAATTCCTCAAATTTGAGGTAGAGGTTATCAGTTTGAATAAAATAGTGAAAGAACCTTTAGACTAAAGTCCAAGTCTTTAGGCTTAATATAATTCATATACTTAGGTCAATGTTCTCTTTTCTCAAATTAAGGATAAACCCTAATTGCTTCTATCACTATTAGACAGTGATGACTTATGGGACCCAACTTCGATAATTAGTATCGAAAGTTAAATTTGGTTCAATAGTACGAATGGATTTGTATTGGGGCTTCAAAATTCAGTCAAAATAATTAGTCCAAGGTTAACCCAAATCAGGCATTGTGCTTCTACTATTAGAAGCATGGTCATAGGAAGAAGAATTGTCTTGCTTTTCTTGACCATAATAGGCTGAACAAGAGAAATGAGCAAAAGTTGCTCATTAAGGATATTATATGATAATACCTTAAAATTTATCTGTATGAAATTTTGCTATCTGGATATGAGATATCGATAGTTCTATGCAATTTGTTGCAAAGATTATAAGTAAGTGGGATATTTAAAAATAATGAGAAATATCTGAACATTGGGGATGGAAGTCTTGTTCTAATCCTAGCTTTAGAAATTGTTAAGCTTATTTTCAATAGATGTTATTTTGAGTGATCATCACTATTGTCCATCGTTCATGATAAATATGATCTCTGATGGCCTTTTGGTTAGAAATGGTTATCATTTATCAATAAAAAAGATTATTATGATATTATTATGAATAATATTATAGTAATACATGGATAATAAAGAAATGACATTTAACATTTACACAGTCTGTTAAGTGTAATGTACACACCCAAGTTAGATTATATCATGGATATTTATCTTTGACATTATAGGCTTAGTCATCTTGACAAGAATAAGATAAATGGATCAGCTTAAGAGGAAAACCTTGATATTAAAGATTGTGAATCTTTGATAGTCTGTAAATCTTATCTTCTTGGAAAGATGATAAAGTCACCTTTTACTGAAAAAGGTGAAGGAGTCGATAAAATTCTAAGTCTCATATATAGTGATGTATGTGGATTTATGAACTTAAATGCCAAAGAAAGATATTAATATTTTATTACAGACGATCTATCTAGGTATGGGTGCATCTAGAATGAATCATTTAAAATGTTCAAATGATTTAATATTGAAATAGAAAAATAAACTGGATAAGGTATTAAAACTCTTCGATCAGATCAAGAAGGTGGATACTTATCCAATAAGTTTGTGACATATCTAGGAGAGAATAAGATTCTCTCTCAGTGGATTTTTTTCGAAACTTAGTGTATCTGAAAGGAGAAGTTGAACTTTGTTAGACATGGTTCAATCCACGATAGGATTCACTAGTCTGCCTGTTTCAGGGTTATGCTTACTGACTACTTGTTTTACTCTGAAAATATTCTGAGTAAATCTATCGTAAAGATTCTATATGGGATATGAATCAAGCATAGACCTAGACTCTTTCACCTTCGAGTTTGAGGTTGATCGGCCTATGTCATAGGTTAGCACACAGATAAACTTGGATCCTGATCTAATAGGTATTTAAGGGTGATTAATTCTACTATACTGAAGAACATGAGATGTTCTTCAGCAGTAGGATATTTCTTTTGGAAAGAAGTTTCTTAGAGAAGGAACTGATGCCTGTTAAGTTGAACTTATAAAAGTTTGACTAATAGAAAAGAACCAACGTTATCTGATAAACCTACAAAATCGAATTTAATCAGATCAAATCCAAAGCCCATTAAAGTGTCACCTTTAAGGAGATCCGATAGAGTACCGCGTTAGTCGGATAGATACTTCAGTATCTAGGTTCGGGATGGCGATCCTATTGAGTTCGATGAGAACAACAAAAATCCAATCACCTATAGGGATGCAATGCAGTGATCTGACTATGAGAAGTGGCTTCGAGCCATATGATCCAAATTGAAATTCATGAAAATCAATAGTGTATGGACACTAGTTGATTCACCTGAAGGGATAAAATTCATTGGGTGTAAATGAATTTTCAAAAGGATCAGAGTAGCGCAGATGAAAAGATAAAGATCTTAAAGCCCATTTGGCTATTACCTCAGAATTTGAACATACATTTTGAACGTATGCCTTTGTTATGAGCAAAGATAAATCCTATATTTATAATTGGGCAAAATATTCTATAGTGTTATTTCTTGTGTTGTTTAGGGATGAAATTCTCTTAATCGAGAATGACATTTCAGTATTGCAAGAAATAAAAATTTAGCTGTCATCTTATTTCTCCATGTATGAGACCAAACATGCAATACTCACTAGAGGTAGTGAGCAAATACTAGTTTGATCCAAGTAAGAGCCATTGAAAGATTGTATAGACAATCCTTAAGTATTTGGAAAATACTAAGGTTCAATGACTCAAATTTGAAAGTACTGACTTAAAATATTTGGATGTTTTAATTTCAGTCAAAACAAGATGACAACAAAAAAATATCGGATCATACCCTAATTGTAGGAGCAATCTATTGGAAAGATTCTAAGCAGTATACTTTAGCCTATTCAGGTAGTGATATAGAGTACATCATGGCATATGATGCTGCCATATAAGCTGCGCAATTGCTGAGGTTTATTAGCTGGTTGGGAGTGGCACCTTCCACTAATGGTCCAGTCCTATCATAGCATTGGAGCCATAGCTTAGGTTAAAGAACCAAAGGACAAGCATATTCTATATCGCTTTCACCTTAGATATTAGATCTAGGTGACGTCGATCTTTAGAAGATCGATGTAAAAAGAGAAGTTGACTAATCCATTTGCTAAGGTCTCGAAACTAAGGAGTTTTATGAACTCAAGTGGAAGATAGGATATTTGATATCATTCTGATTGGCTTTAGTCTAAGTGAAAGTTATTGAAAAATGTATCCTAAAGTCAATCATCTAAGTGGTAGATGATTGAAATTAGTATATAAATAATCTAATAATAATAGTTATTTGGCTGATTCATCATAAAAATTCTATCTTTCTTAAATAAACTCCTCAATTATGATAAAGTCCTTAGAATCACAATCAATCGATAAAGAAGAATTTATCAGATGATTCTTAAACTATTCACGACCAAATGATAAGTTATTAATAAGGATGATAACTTATCGAGTGTAGGTTGTTGTATGACATATGCGTTGGTTATCCTTGTAACCAAGTGGAGTGGAGACACTGGTATGGCATCCAAATGAGATGTAGGAGTACATCTACATAGAACATGACCAATGTAGTACTCTTCTATCAAGAGTAGCTAGCTAAGGCCAATGGGTATAAGTGTCCCTCCAATCTGAGATCACCATGATGACTTGCAAGCAACTCATTGTACATTGGTGTCGGACTGCCTGTATTTCTAATATAGATTCAAAAAATTTTGGGGTACAATTAAGTACTTATAAAATCAGTGTGTGAGTCAAGATGGGATTAACCACTCCTGATTAGCTTCAGAAAGAGAATATCTTATTGTGTTTCAATTTAGCAAAACCTAGGCCTGGGTAATCCTTGTTAGGTGTTATAGGATTTGCAAAATTTTGAGACATAATAGAGATGACTTGTATGAGTGTTTGACAGCATACTCGAAGTCATCTTGATCATTATTGGTCATAGGGATGAATTATATGATAACCATGGGTCAGGGTTCTAAGAATGTTGCTTTGCATATATTCGACCTATCTGGACATCAAAAACCATTGCTAGATGGTATCTTCGATTGATACAGAAATTGATTCCTATGCTACTGGCTTAGATTCGAACCTATGGGGTCACACACATTAGAGCTTAGAACTTAATCAGATGGTTAATTGATGATTGAGAATCATTCTAAGATCAATCCATCAATATGATTGATGTTTGACCTAATGCAAGTATTATAGAAGGATCGATTAGTAATTGGATTGCTAATTAGCTCAATTTGATTGAGCAATCACATTGAGATCAAATCTAATTGAATTAGATTTAATTAAAATTTATTTAGACTTAATTAGATTAAGTCTAGTAGGTTTATTGGATAAGTCAATTGTAAGAAAGAACAATTTCTTGTTTGACTAGGACTTAGGTGCACCTAATTGACTTAGGATTTAAATCAAATTTAAATCTTGATTTAATCTGATTTAATTAGACTTCTAGTTGGACTAGGATCATCCTTAATTGAATTATATTTAATCTAATTTAAATAAAATTTAAATTAGATTCAAAATAATTTTGGTCTAGTCAAATAAGATGAGTCCCAATTGGACTGAGACTCTCTCTCTCTTTCTCTTACGCCTAAGAAAGCCCACGCCCCACATTAATTCCTGATGTTTATGTGAATCATTCCTCACTTAAAGATAGTATCCCATGCCCCAATATCTGAATTATTTGGAATAAAATTTGACTTGGTCAAAACTTGAAAAAAGTTGGGATTTATTTCCTACTTGGAAGAGACCCTCTTGACCAAACTTCCTCCTCTCCCTTTGGAATTTTCTCCATGCCACCAAATACTTTTTGTGCACCTTCTCTCCATTTTTTTTTGGGTGATACTTTTATGTTCTCCACGTATAAAAAATCTGGGAGGCATCTAAGAGTTGGATGCTCCCCAAACTCCTCCAATGTTTCCTTGTTTGACTTGGTCTTCTTTGCCCTAGTCTTTCTAAATATGTGGCGCCCCTTATTTTGTGATGTGTGACGTGAATTCCATTTGATATTTTATGATAAAAATAGAAAAGAGAAAGGAAAAAGGTGTGGTGGTTGATGGCGCCAAGTTTCTTGAAAAAAGGGTCTTCATCTGGACATAAAACGTTGATATCTTGAAGGCACAAAGGTAAGAGAAGATGGTCTTCTCTTGTTGTTTTCATTTAATCTTTCCTTTCTATTTTCTTTGTATGCTTTTATGTGATAAAAATCTAAGAGAGAGAGAGAGGATTAGGGTGTGGAATTTGTGCTTCAAGGTGTTAGAGCATAGAGATTTTTTTTGGACATGATATGATCATGTCCTGATGTGAGAAAAAGAAAAGAAGAAGGTCTTCTCTTAGGATTTTCTTGAGAGCCCTTCTTCTCCATTTTTTATGAGAGTTTTATGAGAAAAATCTAAGGGTGTTAGATCTTAAAAACTTAGAAAAAATCTAGAGGAGAAGGTCTCCTCTTGTCCTAGCATAGAGATGTTTTTAGGACATCAATCATTGATGTCCTGAAGGAGAAGATTTATCTTCTCTTAGAATTTATTTTTTCTTATTTTATTTTCTGATTTATGGAAGATCCAAGGATTAGATTCATCCCTTAATCCTCCTCATGTTCTTCGTCTCTTGGAGTGTCCAAGAGATTCGAAGAATATGTATTTGATTAACTATCAGGAGGGATCCACGAGAAGTTAGCACTTTGAGCAGATCTTCATTCGATGAACCTCTGATCTATGTTACAGATTCGTGTGGATTACCTATAGAGGCCGAATGCCTGTGCGGCTCTAAAAGCAACAATGGGATTCAACCATGGAGTTCTCGATCCGTGCAAAGATAAGAGATCTGATCTCTTGATAATCTAGATATGATCTAGGATTAGATATAGAATTATTCTAGATCTAGATATTGATTTGATCAATACCAATTATGATTAATTTATTTTTAGATTTATATTTGCATCATGACATATTATAGATTTTTGATGTAGAATTTTATAATCTAATTACATGCATATTATAGATTAAACTATTTAATATATATTTTTTGCTATTTTTATTTAGAAAAAATTTTGAAATCTATGTATGAAATTCTGTATATTTTCCATCAAAAAATATGACATCCTATAGATAAAACACCTATCAAATATATCTTTTAGTATTTTTATGATATCTAATATTAAAATTATGATATTTAAAGTTACAATTATGATATTTAAAGTTAAAATTTTGACATCTTGCATATAAACATCTTTTAAAGATAGTTTTGATAATATTATAATATACTAGATTAGAACTATGATATTATATGTCAATACTATGACATCTTATAGATAAAATACTTTTTAAATATATTTTTTGATATTTTTATAGATTTTTATGTCAAAAATATAACATCCTATAGGTAAAATACCTTTCAAATATATCTTTCAGCATTTTTATGATATCTAAAATCAAAATTATGATATTTAAAGTCAAGATTATGACATCCTGCACGTAAAACATCTTTTGAAGATAGTTTTGATAATATTATAACATACTAGATGATAACTAAGATATTATATGTTAGTATTATGATATCTTATAAATAAAATATCTCTTAAATATATTTTTTAATATTTTTATAGTATTTTTATATCAAAAATATGATATTCTATAGGTAAAACATCTTTTAAAATTATCTTTCAGCATTTTTATGATATCTAATATCAAAATTATGATATTTAAAATTAAAATTATAATATTTAAAATTAAAATTATGATATCCTACATGTAAAATATCTTTTGAAGATAGTTTTAATAATACTATAACATACTAGATCACAACTATGATATTATATGTTAATATTATGACATCTTATAGATAAAATATCTTTCAAATATATTTTTTAATATTTTAATAATTTTTTTATATAAAAAATATAGCATCTTATTGGTAAAATACCTCTCAAATATATCTTTCAGTATTTTTATGATATCTAATATCAAAAGTATGATATTTAAAGTCAAAATTATGACATCCTACATGTAAAATATCTTTTGAAGATAGTTTTGATAATATTATAATATATTATATCATAATTATAATATTATATATTAATATTATAATATCTTATAGATAAATTATCTTTTAAATATTTTTTTTGATATTTTTATAATATTTTTATATTAAAAATATGATATCCTATAGGTAAAATATCTTTCAAATATATCTTCTAATATTTTTATAATATCTAATGTCAAAATTATGATATTTAAAATTAAAATTATAACATCCTCCATGTAAAACATCTTTTGAAGAAAGTTTTGAAAATATTATAACATACTAGATTATAAATATGATATTATATGTTAATATTATAATATCTTAGAGGTAAAATATTTTTAAATATATTTTTTGATATTTTTATAGTATTTTTATATCAAAAATATTATATCTTATAGGCAAAATACCTCTCAAATATATCTTCGAGCATTTTTATGATATCTAATATCAAAATTATGATATTTAAAGTTAAGATTATGATATTTAAAATAAAAATTATGACATCCTTCATGTAAAATATATTTTGAAGATAATTTTAATAATATTATAATATACTAGATCATAACTATAACTTTATATGTTAATATTATAAAATTTTATAGATAAAATATCTTTTAAATATATTTTTTAATATTTTTATAGTATTTTTATATAAAATATATGATAATCTATAGATAAAATACCTCTCAAATATATCTTTCAGTATTTTTATGACATCTAATATCAAAATTATGATATTTAAAGTTAAAATTATAATATTTAAAATTAAAATTATGATATCCTACATGTAAAATATCTTTCAAATGTAGTTTTAAAAATATTATAATATACTAGATTATAACTATTATATTACATATTATTATTATAATATCTTATAGGTAAAATATATTTTAAATATATTTTTTAATACTTTTATAGCATTTTATATCAAAAATATGGCATTCGATAGATAAAACATCTTTCAAATATATTTTTTAATATTTTTATGATATCTAATATTAAAATTATGATATTTAAAATCAAAATTATGATATTAAAAATTAAAATTATAACATCCTGCATATAAAACATCTTTTGAAGATAGTTTTGATAATATTATAATATACTAGATCATAATTATGATATTATATATAAATACTATAATATTTTATAGGTAAAATATCTTTTAAATATATTTTTTAATATTTTTATAATATTTTTATATCAAAAATATGGCATCTTACTGGTAAAACATCTCTTAAATATATCTTCCATTATTTTTATAACATCTAATGTTAAAATTATGATAATTAAAATTAAAATTTTAACATCCTACATGTAAAATATCTTTTAAAAGTCAAAATTATAATATTTAAAGTTAAAATTATGACATCCAGCATGTAAAATATTTTTTAAAAGTAGTTTTAATAATACTATAATATACTAGATCATAATTATAATATTATATGTTAATATTATAACATCTTACCGATAAAATATCTTTCAAACATATTTTTTAATATTTTTATATTAAAAATATAGCATCCTATAAGTAAAATACTTCTCAAATATATCATTCAATATTTTTATAATATTTAATATCAAAATTATAATATTTATAATCAAAATTATGACATCCTACATATAAAATATATTTTAAAGATAGTTTTGATAATATTATAATATATTAGATCACAACTATGATATTATATATTAATATTATAATATTTTATAGGTAAAATATTTTTTAAATATATTTTTTGATATTTTTATAGTATTTTTATATCATAAATACGATATCCTTAAGGTAAAATACCTTTCAAATATATCTTTCAAAATTTTTATGATATTTAATATCAAAATTATAATATTTAAAATTAAAATTATGACATCCTGCATGTAAAATATCTTTCAAAGATAGTTTTAATAATACTATAACATAGTAGATCAGAACTATAACATTATATGTTAATATTATGATATCTTATAGATAAAATACCTTTTAAATATATTTTTTGATATTTTTATAGCATTTCTATATCAAATATGACATCCTATAAGTAAAATATCTCTCAAATATATCTTTCAGTATTTTTATGACATCTAATATCAAAATTATAATATTTAAAATTAAAATTATAATATTCTATATGTAAAACATCTTTTAAAGTTAGTTTTGACATTATAGGTAAATCATATTTTTAATATTTTTATAGTATTCTTATGTCAAGAATATGATATCTTATGGGTAAAACACCTCTTAAATATATCTTTCAGCATTTTTATGATATCTAATATCAAAATTATGATATTTAAAATCAAAATTATGACATCCTTCATGTAAAATATCTTTTGAAGATAGTTTTAAAAATATTATATCATACTAGATCATAACTATGAAATTATATATTAATATTATGACATCTTGTAGGTAAAATATCTTTGAAGTATATTTTTTGATATTTTATAGTATTTTTATGTTAAAAATATTACATCCTATAGATAAAACATCTTTCAAATATATCTTCTAATATTTTTTTGACATCTAATATCAAAATTATAATATTTAAAGTCTAAATTATGATATTTAAAGTTAAAATTATAATATCCTACATATAAAATATTTTTTGAAGATAGTTTTGATAATATTATTACATACTAGATCACAACTATAATATTATATGTTAATATTATAAAATTTTATAGATAAAATACCTTCTAAATATATTTTTTGATATTTTTATTTCTTTTTTATATTAAAAATATTATAATCTATAGGTAAAATATCTCTCAAATATATCTTTCAGTATTTTTATAATATTTAATATCAAAATTATGATATTTAAAGTTAAAATTATTATTTTATATATATAAAATATCTTTTAAAAATAGTCTTGATAATATTATAACATACTAGATCATAACTATGATATTATATATTAATATTATAAAATCTTATAGATAAAATATCTTTTAAATATAATTTTTGATATTTTTATAATATTTTTATATCAAAAATATGGCATTCTATAGGTAAAATATATTTTAAATATATCTTTCAGCATTTTTATGATATTTAATATCAAAATTATGATATTTAAAGTTAAAATTATAATATCCTACATGTAAAATATCTTTTGAAGATAGTTTGGATAATATTATAGTATATTAAATCACAACTATGATATTATATGTTAATATTATGATATCATATAGATAAAATATTTTTTAAATATATTTTTTGATATTTTTATGATATTTTTATATCAAAAATATGGCATCCTTTAGGTAAAATATCTTTTAAATATATCTTTCAGTATTTTTATGATATCTAATATCAAAATTATGATATTTAAAGTTAAAATTATGATATTTAAAGCTAAAATTATAATATCCTACATGTAAAATATCTTTTGAAGATAGTTTTGATAATACTATAACATATTAAATCATAACTATGATATTATATGTTAATATTATGATATCTTATAGATAAAATATCTACTAAATATATTTTTTAATATTTTTATATTATTTTTATATAAAAAATATTATATTTTATAGTTAAAATATTTTTTAAATATATCTTTCAGTATTTTTATGACATCTAATATAAAAATTATGATATTTAAAATCAAAATTATGACATTCTATATGTAAAATATCTTTTAAAGATAGTTTTAATAATATTATAACATACTAGATCATAACTATAATATTATATGCTAATATTATAAAATCTTATAAGTAAATATCTTTTAAATATATTTTTTGATATTTTTATAGTATTTTTATATCAAAAATATTATATCATGTAAGTAAAATAACTCTCAAATATATTTTTTAATATTTTTATGATATCTAATATCAAAATTATGATATTTAAAGTTAAAATTAAAATATTCTACATGTAAAATATCTTTTGAAGATAGTTTTAACAATACTATAACATATTAGATAACAACTATGACTTTATATATTAATATTATGACATCTTGTAGGTAAAATATATTTTGAATATATTTTTTAATATTTTTGTAGCATTTCTATATAAAAAAATATGGTATCCTATAGATAAAATATCTCTCAAATATATCTTTTAGTATTTTTATGATGTTTAATCTCAAAATTATGATATTTAAAATTAAAATTATGATATTTAAAGATAAAATTATGATATTCTTCATATAAAATAAATTTTAAAGATTGTTTTGATAATATTATTACATACTAGATCACAACTATGACATCATAAGTTAATATTATAATATCTTATAGGTAAATTATTTTTTAAATATATTTTTTAATATTTTTATAGTATTTTTATATCAAAAATATAGCATCCTATAAATAAAATATCTTTCAAATAGATCTTTTAATATTTTTATAACATCTAATATCAAAATTCTGATATTTAAAATTAAAATTATGATATTCTTCATGTAAAACATCTTTTGATTATAGTTTTGAAAATATTATAATATACTATATCACAACTATGATATTATATGTTAATATTATAATATCTTGTAGGTAAGATACCTTTCAAATATATTTTTTGATATTTTTATAGCATTTTTACGTTAAAAATATTACATTCTATAGATAAAATATCTTTTAAATATATATTTTCATATTTTTATAATATTTAATATCAAAATTATGATATTTAAAATTAAAATTATGATATTTAAAGTCAAAATTATTACATTCTACATATAAAACATCTTTTAAAGATAATTCTTATAATATTATAATATACTAGATCATAACTATAATATTATATGTCAATATTATAAAATCTTATAAATAAAATACTTTACAAATATATTTTTTAATATTTTTATATCTTTTTTGTATCAAAAATATGATAATTTGTAGGTAAAACACCTCTCAAATATATCTTCTAGTATTTTTATGACATATAATATTAAAATTATAATATTTAAAATTAAAATTATTATGTTCTACATGTAAAATATATTTTGAAGATAGTTTTGACAATATTATAGCATACTAGATCATAACTATGATATTATATGTTAATATTATAAAATTTTGTAAGTAAAATATCTTTTAAATATTTTTTTAATATTTTTATAGCATTGCTATATCAAAAATATGGTATTTTGTAGGTAAAATATATCTCAAATATATCTTCTATTATTTTTATAATATTTAATATTAAAATTATAATATCCTATATATAAAATATTTTTTGAAGATAGTTTAGATAATATTATAACATACTAGATCATAACTATTATATTATATATTAATATTATGACATCTTATAAGTAAAATACCTTCTAAATATATTTTTTCATATTTTTATAGCATTTCTATAGCAAAAATATGGCATCCTATAGATAAAATATCTCTTAAATATATCTTTCAGCATTTTTATGATATCTAATATCAAAATTATGATATTTAAAGTCAAAACTATAATATTTAAAATCAAAATTATGACATCTTGCATGTAAAATATCTTTTGAAGATAGTTTTGATAATAATATTACATACTAAATCATAACTATAATATTATATGTTAATATTATAACATCTTATAGATAAAATATCTTGTAAATATATTTTTATCATATTTATAGTATTTTTATGTAAAAGATATGGCATTCTATATGTAAACATCTCTTGAATATATCTTTCAGTTTTTTTATGATATCTAATATCAAAATTATGATATTTAAAGTTAAATTTATGACATCCTACATATAAAATATTTTTTAAAGATAGTTTTGATAATATTATAAAATATTAGATTATAACTATAATATTATATATTAATATTATGATATCTTGTTGATAAAATATCTTTTAAATATATTTTTTTGATATTTTTATAGCATTTCTATATCAAAAATATAGCATCCTTTAGGTAAAATATCTCTCAAATATATTTTCTAATATTTTTATGGTATTTAATATAAAAATTATGATATTCAAAGTTAAAATTATAATATTATACATGTAAAACATCTTTTGAATGTAGTTTTGACAATACTATAAAATACTAAATCATAACTATGATATTATATGTTAATATTATGATATCTTATGGATAAAATACCTCTTAAATATATTTTTTAATATTTTTATAGTATTTTTATATAAAAAATATGGTATCCTATAGGTAAAACATCTCTCAAATATATCTTTCAATATTTTTATGACATCTAATGTTAAAATTATGATATTTAAAATTAAAATTTTGATATTTAAAGTTAAAATTTTGATATCCTGCATGTAAAATATTTTTTGAAGATAGTTTTGATAATACTATAACATACTAGATTACAACTATGACTTTATATGTTAATATTATAATATTTTATAGATAAAATATCTTTTAAATATATTTTTTGATATTTTTGTAGCATTTCTATATCAAAAATATGGCATCCTATAGGTAAAATATCTCTTAAATATATCTTTCAATATTTTTATGATATCTAATATCAAAATTATGATATTTAAAATTAAAATTATGATATTATATATTAATATTATGACATCTTATAGATAAAATATCTTATAAATATATTTTTTGATATTTTTATAGTATTCTTATATCAAAAATTATGATATCTAATGATAAAATTATATCTTTCAGCATTGTTATGATATTTAATGATAAAATTATGATATTTAAAGTCAAAATTATAATATTTTACATATAAAATATTTTTTAAAGATAGTTTTAATAATATTATGATATACTAGATCATAACTATGATATTATATATTAATATTATCACATCTTATAGGTAAAATATTTTTTAAATATATTTTTAATATTTTTATAATATTTTTATGTCAAAATATTGCATCCTATAGGTAAAACAACTTTCAAATATATCTTCTATCACTTTTATGATATCTAAGGTCAAAATTATGATATTTAAAATTAAAATTATGATATTTAAAGTCTAAATTATGACATCTTGCATATAAAATATCTTTTGAAGATAGTTTTGATAATACTATAATATACTAGATCATAACTATAACTTTATATATTAATATTATGATATCTTATAAGTAAAACATCTTTTAAATATATTTTTTTAATATTTTTATAGCATTTCTATATAAAAAATATGGCATTCTATAGGTAAAATATCTCTCAAATATATTTTTTAGTATTTTTATGATATTTAATATTAAAATTATGATATTTAAAATCAAAATTATGATATCCAATATGTAAAATATATTTTGAAGGTATTTTTGATAATATTATTATATACTAGATCATAACTATGATATTATATATTAATATTATGATATCTTGTAGGTAAAATACCATCAAAATATATTTTTTGATATTTTTATAGTATTTTTATTTTAAAAATATAGCATCCTATAGAAAAAATATCTTTCAAATATATCTTTCAGTATTTTTATGATATCTAATGTCAGAATTATGATATTTAAAGTCAAAATTATTATATTTTGCTTGTAAAGTATCTTTTGAAGATAGTTTTGATGATATTATAACATACTAAATTATAACTATGATATTATATATTAATATTATGATATCTTGTAGGTAAAATATCTTCTAAATATATTTTTTAATATTTTTATAGCATTTCTATATTAAAAATATGATATTCTGTAGGTAAAACATCTCTAAAATATATATTTTATTATTTTTATGATATCTAATATCAAAATTATGATATTTAAATTTAAATTATGATATTTTATATATAAAACATCTTTTGAAGATAGTTTTGATAATATTATAACATACCAGATTATAATTATGAAATTATATATTAATATTATGACATCTTATAGATAAAATATCTTTTAAATATATTTTTTAATATTTTTATAATATTTTTATATCAAAAATATGGCATCCTATAGGTAAAATAAGTACTTTATATTTTTATATATAGTTTTTAACTTTAAATATTATGATATTATAAATTAATATTATGACATATTATAGATATAGTATCTTAAAATGGGTGCTTTATGTTTTCTATATGTATTTTTTAACTTCAAATAATCTTTTGTACCTCTTTTATAATGATTTTTGTAAATGATTAGTTGGATGAGACTTTATGAGATGGTTGTCTTAAGAATACACATTCTTTTAGTATACCATATATAGATAATAATTTATAACAAGAAGAGAAGCACAGGAGGAACAAGAAAGGAGATTATCAAGTATGAAATGTTATAAATTTTTTATTGCTTGTTATAATTTATAAATTAAATATTTTAATTTCATTAAAATATAAAATATATTATAGCAGATGTTTGAAAGAACTATTACTTTAATAAAATATCATCATAAATTTTTATAAATATTGCATTCAAGAATATTTTTGTTACGGGATGTCATAATTTTGATCCTTAATATTATAATTTTGATACAGAATATCATAATTCTATATTCGGAGATATTTTTGTACTAAGATGTCATAATTTTAATTCTGAATATCATAATTTTGATAAAGAATATCATAATTCTATGTTCGAAGATATTTCTATTCTAAAATGTCATAATTTTGATCTTTAATTTTATAATTTTAACACAGAATGTTACATTACTATAAAAATGGCCTATGGTAGCGCTTACTATGGTAGCAATTTTTGAAACCGTTATCATAGCATCTACGACAGCGATTTTCGTTAACCGCTGCTATAGGTCGGACCTATAGCAGTGATTTTCGTTAACCGCTATAATAGGTCGGACCTATAGCAGCGATTTTTGTAACTACCGCTATTGGTCCGATATATAGCAGCGATTAACAAAAATCACTATCGTAGATCGGACTTATAGCAGCGGTTATAAAAAATTACTACCGTAGGTCGACCTATAGCAGCGGTTCATTGTAACCACTGCCATAAGTCGACCTATAGCAGCGGTTAGTAGGAACTACTGCTACAATCTGATTTATGGCAGCGGTTAATTATAATCACTGTCATATATATTTTTAAAATATTATATAATTTTAAAATTTAATATTCATCTTCATCATTCATTATCTAAATAATTATCATTAGAGTGTCATCGCAAAAGATCACCTCGATTTGATGGCCCTAGCTTCATCGATTAGAAAAATTTGATTTCGATGATCACGAATGACGATGCAATGATCTGATAGATAGAGACCATCGATGAATTTAAAAACCTACAACGATGATCTTGGTGATGTTTGTAGCGTATTATCAAAGTTTCACTTCAATCGAATATCGTTATCTTAGTCAATTTAGTATATGTTAGTTTCGATCATTAAATGATAAACAATTGATCAAAGGACCAAACAGTGTTTGATTATAAGATAATTTTTTTTATAAATGATCTTGGCTACTACTTTAATCATTTTTTATAGTGGTGATTATAAAATTTAACTTTTGAGATAAAGAATGATCTAAAACTATACGTCTCTTGATAACCATTCTAAAACTTCACTAATTGTTATGCTCGTGCTTTTGCAATATCTGCTTAACATAAATAATTTATACGAAAATGATTTAAATTTTACTATCATCACCATATAAAATATTTAAAATTATAACAAAGATTATTTAACTAAAAAATTATCTCATAATCGGATGCCGTTTAACCCTTTGATCGCTTATTTTTAATTTAACGGTCAAAATCATTCTGTGCTAAATTAATCATGATAATAATATTCGATTGAAGTAAAACTTTGATAGTATGCTACAAACATCATCGAAATCATCGTTACAGATTTTCAGATCCATCGAAGATCTCCATCTATTAGATCATCGTATCTTCGTTCGTGATCGTCGAAATCAAATTTTTCTGATCGATGAAGCTAAGGCCATCGGATCGAGGCAACCTTTTGCGATGATACTCTAATGATAATTATTTAGATAATGAATGATGAAGATAGGCATTAAATTTTAAAATTATGCATTATTTAAAAAAAATGAGAAAAAAATTATTTCCAACCTATGGCAGCGGTTATCAAACATCGCTGCTATAGATCTACAGCAGTGGTTATAGAACCACTGTTGTAGATCTAAGGAAGCGATTTTGGGTAACTGCTATCGTAGATCTATGGCAGCGGTTCGATAACCACTATCGTAGATCTATAGCAGTGGTTCGATAATCGCTATCGTAGGTTAGGTTAAAAATTTTTAAATTTTTTCTTCCCTCCTATACGCGCTCAATCTCTCTCGCTCTCTCTTTCCCCTTCCTCTTCATCACCGGTGAGGCTCCTCCCGACCGACCGACGTCGCCCCTCCTCCACGCCTCGGTCAGCATCGCCCCTCCTCCACCCCGATCGATGTCGACCCTCCTCCCCCCCGACCGATGCCGCCCCTCCTTCCCCCTCCCTCTCTACCGCCCCATCCCTGGTCGCCCCTCCCCGCCACCCCCATCCAGCCCCCCACCCCTCCATCCGACCCTCGCTCGGCCCCTAGCGAAACCCCCCTTCAGCGAACCCCCATCCGACCCTCCCTCGCCCCCCGCGAAACCCCCTCCGACAAACCTCGCTCCATCCTCGCTCGGCCCCCCGTGAAACCCCACCCCCCCTCCGACCCTCCCTCGGTCCCCAACGAACCCTCCTCCGACGAACCCCATCCGACCCTCCTTCGGCTCCCGCAAAATCCCATCCCCCCACCACCATCACCATTCTGACCCTCCCCCGGCCAAGTGCGAAGCCTCCTTCGGCCCTTCTTATCACTATGCCCCCTCCCCCTGGCCCTCCATCCCCGGTCGTCCCTGCTCTCTCTCTTTTTTTCTCTTTTTCTCTCTTCTCTATCTCACTATCTTGCTTTTATTTCTCAAGTTACCTCTAGTACCATCATCCTCCTCTAGCATCATCACCGGCGATCCTCGGAGCTTTCGATGCGATCCACTCTCTATAGCCGTAGGTATAATTTTTTTTTAATTTTATAATATTATTTATTAATCATATATATTTATTATAATTTATAAAATATTTATAATAAATATTATAAATATTATAATTATCTGCATGCCATAGTTTTTAGGCCGTACCATGGCGGTAGCCTTGGGCCGTGCCATGTCGGCGATTGTGAACTAGATCTATCAATGAATTGAGTTCAGATCGGAACCTAAAAATTTAGATCTGGATCCAATTTTAATTATTGGTATCGAATCCGAATCTAAATATCCGATGGATCTATACTTGAGAGAGGAAGGGAGGGATCCGGCCTTGCCGCCATCATTGGGGGGAGGGGGTCCAGCCTCGCTGCCATCATTGGGAGGGAGAGGGTCCGACCTCGCCGACGAAAGAGATCGAGAGTAGGAGAGTGGGAGATCGAGAGAGCGAGAGAGGGAGGAAGGGGGTTCGGCCTCGCTGGCATCACTGAAAGGGATGGGGTCCGGTCTTGCCGGTGAGGGAGATCGAGAGAGTGAGAGAGGGAGGGATAGGGTCCGACCTCATCGGCAAAGAAGATTGAGAGAGGGAGAGAGGAAGATCGAGAGATGGAAAAGTTGGGAGGGAGGGGTTCAGCCTCGTCGCCATCACCGATGAGAGAGATTGAGAGAGGGAGAGAGGGAGTCATCGAGGAGATGGCACACAGCTGAGCCAGCTTGGATACGCAGTCGAGTCGGCTTGGGCCGTGATCGAGCCGGCTAGGGGAGGACCCTAGCCAGATGTCTCAGGCATGGAACTGACTGTCTCAAGCATGGAGCTGGCTCATCTTTCGAGCAAATAAAATTTGATATATCATGATGTTATATTGATTAATGTTCATTAACGTTGCAGATCATGATGGCACCGAAATGCCATCTAGCTTTCACCCCTACCTCTTGGTGGATTATGCGCAATTCTGCATCTGAGGAGCAATCGGAGCATACTCCGTTCACCTAGACATCGGCTGCTCAGGGACTTTCACCATCGGCATCTACTCCATCGATGGTATCTACTCCATCGACAGCTAAGCTTCTACTGTCGCAGGCATCTGAGTGTACGTTTTTATTATATTAGTACAACTTTATTTTTTATATAGTATTTGTATACTTATATATTTACATAACGTATTTGCATTGTAGGTGCATCATCCAATCGGATATTTCATAATCCCACACATATGGCACACGTGTGAAACCGCCAGCATTAGGTGATGGTGTAGTATGATGTGGAGGGAATGTCGGTAGGGGAGATCACGTGGGAGATACATTCCTTTTTTTGAGTGCTTGTGAGGCGGTTGGACATCATTCCCGTAGAGCCTAGAGACTGACGTTTGATGGATACTGCCGTCGGGGATCGGATATGGAAGGAGATATAGGTAAGTACGTGCATCTTAGTTATATTTATGTATTTTATATGTTTACACTATATATGTTTGATTAGAATAATTTTGTAATTGATTTTTGATAAATTTGTGCAAAGGAGGTACGACTCTTCGATCATGAGAGGGCTCGAGATGTCCAACTGAAGAAGATCGAAAAATTATATCAGGATTACAAGATCAAGCTCCATAGAAGATGGCTTAAGCACCAATGAGACACTCCAGAGGAGCTTATTCCCTGGATACAGGACTATCCTCTAAGTCAGTGGGAGAGGATGGTTAGACATTGGAGGAGCCAGGAGTTCGAGATAAGATTTCTAACTTTTAAATTTTTCAATACACTTAAAATTTTATTTAAATATTTATTATTTATTTGAATACTTATTAGGCTATCTCTCGTCAGAATCGAAAGAATCGTGCAACCCAAGAGTATACGCACACTCTAGGCCGCGAGTGTATGGCCAATCATGTGCATAGAGAGATAATTAATTCTAAATCTTAATAGATAAATTAAATTTATATTTTTTATCATCTTTGTGATAAATTTATTCTTTATTATAGTTGATGAGAGATGAAGTGATGTCCAGCCATAGCGAGATCTTTCGATCCAACCGCACGGACAAGACGGGCAGGCCGATGAACGTCGTGATCGAGCGTATTTTTATAAGTATTAAATATATTAGTATATATGATTAGTATTATAGTATTTTTTATAAAATTTTATTTTAATTTATAATTATAGGATCAATTAGATGCGCTCGCGAGTGAGGGCACGGATACCTCTGGGCCCCATGGCCATTTATCTCAAGTCTTAGGGCTTGAGCACTCTGGAAGGATTCGATGCAGGTTCGGACACATGCCAACGAGCTACTAATTCGAGGTGAGCATCAGATCATGCTATAACATGGGCAGATCGAGCTGAGGAGCACGCATCTCATCTAGAGGGCATCGTGAGAGATATGATGTCGATGCTCAGCGTGCATTTTAGAGTCATGAGCTTCGAGGATATGTTGGCCCATATTCCAACTCCAGCTCTGACTTCGGCTCTAGCTCCAGCTCTAGCTTCGGCTCCGACTCTAGCTCCAACTTTGGCTCTGGCTCCCGATGATGACGACGACGACAACGACGATGATCTAGATATAGGAGACTTTTGATGTATTTTATTTTTAAAAAAATATTATAATAAATTTTATTTGATAATAAAATTTTAGCATTTCAGAATAATTTTTATATTTATTATATTTTTTTGTGTTATATACCTATATTTATCAGATAAAATATATATAAAAAATAAAAATTTATTTTTTTTAATTATTCAAGATCTACGATAGTGATTTTGTAACCGCTGCCATATCCATGCCAACCACTACCATAGGTCTAGTGCCAACCGCTATACTAGACTTATTGCAGCAGTTATGTAATCGCTGCTATAGATATCCTATGACAGCGGTTACATAACCGCTACGATAGGTCGATCTATTACAGCGGTTTATAAATTGCTATCATAGATAATCTATGGCAGCGATTCTAACAATCACTACCATAGAGCTACGGCAACGACCGTAGTAGCAGCGGTTAGAAAATCGCTGTCATAGCCTATGTAGTGATTTTTTTGGCTACGGCAGCAGTTACAAACCACCGTCATAGCTCTTTTTTATAGTAGTATTATAATTGTACGTTTGAAAATATTTTTATTCTAGGATGTAATAATTTTAATTCTTAATATCATAATTTTAATGCAAGATATCATAATTCTGCATTCAGAGATATTTCTTTTTCAAGATGTAATAATTTTGATTCTTAATATCATAATTTTGACATAGAATATCGTAAGATATTATAATTCTACGTTCAGAGATGTTTTTACTTTAGGATGTAATAATTTTGATCCTTAATATTATAATTTTGATACAGGATATCATAGAATATCATAATTCTACGTTTGAGGATGTTTCTGCTCTAGGATGTCATAATTTTGATCTTTAATGTCATAATTTTAATGCAAGATGTTATAATTCTGCATTCGAAGATGTTTCTATTCTAAGATATCATAATTTTTATTCTTAATATCATAATTTTGATATAGGATGTCATAATTCCATGTTCGATGATGTTTCTATTTCAAAATGTCATAATTTTGATCATTAATATTATAATTTTGATATAAGATATCATAATTTTATGTTTGAAAAATATTTTTGTTCTAGGATATTATAATTTTTATTCTTAATGTCATAATTTTGATCTTTAAGAGTCCAAATTATGACATCTTGAAATAGAAATATCTTCGAACATAAAATTATGATATTCTATATCAAAATTATGATATTAAGGATAAAAATTATGATATCTAGAGCAGAAACATCTTCGAACATAGAATTATGATATTCTATGATATTCTGTGTCAAAATTATGATATTAAAAATTAAAATTATAATATTCTAAAATAAAAATATTTTTAAATATAAAGTTATAACATAATATGTCAAGATTATAATATTAAGAGTCACAATTATGACATCTTGGAACAGAAACATCTTCGAATGTAGAATTATGATATTAAAAGTCAAAATTATGACATCCTAGAATAGAAATATCTTCGAACGCAGAATTATGATATCTTGTAATATCCCGTATCAAAATTATGACATTAAGAATCAAAATTATGATATTCTGAAGTAGAAACATCTCTAAATGCAGAATTATGATATTCTATAAAATTCTATATTAAAATTATGATATTAAAGATTAAAATTATGACATCATATAGCAGAAATATTTTTGAATGCAGAATTATAATATGATATGTCAAAATTATGATATTAAAAATTAAAATTATGACATCCTGAAATAGAAATATATCTGAATATAAAATTATGATATTTCTATATTAAAATTATGATATTAAAGATCAAAATTATGACATCCTAAAATAGAAATATCTCCGAACATAGAATTTTGATATCTTGTAATATCTTGTATCAAAATTATGATATTAAAGGTTAAAATTATGATATCCTAGAATAGAAATATCTTTGAATGTAGAATTATGATATTTTGTGTTAAAATTATGATATTAAGGATCAAAATTATGACATCCTATAATAAAAATATTCTCGAACGTAGAATTATGACATCCTATGTCAAAATTATAACATTAATAATCAAAATTATGATATCCAAAAATAAAAATATCCTCAAATATAGAATTATGACATTCTGTATTAAAATTATGATATTAAAGATCAAAATTATGACATTCTAGAAAAAAAAAATTTTAAATATAGAATTATGACATCTCATGATATCCTATGTCAAAATTATGGCATTAAGAATTAAAATTATGACATCCTAAAATAAAAACATTCTCGAACATAGAATTATGACAATCTGTGTTAAAATTATGATATTAAGAATCAAAATTATGATATTAAAAATTAAAATTATGACATCCTAAAATAAAAATATTTTTAAATACAGAATTATGATATTCTATATTAAAATTATAATATTAAAGATCAAAATTATGATTTCTAAAATAGAAACATCTTTGAATATAATATTTATAAAAATTTAAGATAATATTTTATTAAAGTAACAATTCTTTCAAACATCTGCTATAATATATTTCACATTTTGATGAAAATAAAATATTTAATTTATAAATTATAATAAATAATAAATAATTTATAATATTTCATTCTTGATAATATCTTTTCTTATTTTTCTTGCACTTTTTTTCTTGCTATAAATTATTATCTATATGTGGTGCACTAAAAGAACGTAGATTCTTAAGACAACCATCTCATGAAGCCTCATCCAACTGATCATTTATAAAAATCTCTATAGAAAATATATAGATGATTATTTAAAGTAAAAAAAAAAATATAAAAAATATAAAGTATGCATTTTAAGATATTATATCTACAATATGTCATAATATTAATATATAATATTATAATATTTAAAGTTAAAAAATGCATATAGAAAACATAAAATATCCATTTTACCTATAGAATGTCATATTTTTGATATAAAAATACCATAAAAATATCAAAAAATATATTTAGAAGATATTTTATTTATAAAATATCATAATATTAATATATAATATTATAGTTATGATTTAATTTATTATAATATTATCAAAACTATCTTCAAAAGATATTTTATATGTAGAATGTGATAACTTTGACTTTAAATATTATAATTTTAACTTTAAATATCATAATTTTAATATTAAATATTATAAAAATATTATAAGATATATTTAAGATATATTGTACCTATATGATGCTATATTTTTTATATAAAAATATTATAAAAATATCAAAAAAAATATTTAGAAGGTGTTTTATTTATAAGATGTAATAATATTAACATATAATATCATGGTTATGATCTTGTTATAATATTATCAAAACTATCTTCAAAAAATATTTTATATATAGAATATTATAATTTTAATTTTAAATATTATAATTTTAACTTTAAATATTATAATATTAATATTAGATATTATAAAAATATTGAAAGATATATTTAAGAGGTATTTTATCTATAGGATGCTATATTTTTTATATAAAAATACTATAAAAATATTAAAAAAATATATTTAAAAAATATTTTATCTATAGGATGTCATAATATTAATATATAATGGTATAGTTATGATCTAGTATATCATAATATTATCAAAACTATCTTCAAAAGATGTTTTACTTGTAGAATCTCATAATTTTAATTTTAAATATTATAATTTTAATATAAAATATTATAAAAATATTAGAAGATATATTTGAAAGATATTTTACCTATAAAATACTATATCTTTTATATAGAAATATTATAAAATATCAAAAAATATATTTAAAAGATATTTTACCTATAAGATGTCATAATATTAACATATAATATCATATTTATGTTCTAGTATATTATAATATTATTAAAACTAATTTTAAAAAATATTTTACATGGAGGATGTCATAATTTTAACTTTAAATATGATAATTTTAACTTTAAATATTATAATTTTTATATTAGATATCATAAAAATACTAAAAGATATATTTGAGAGATATTTTACCTATAAGATATCATATTTTTGATATAAAAATATTATAAAATATATTTAAAAGATATTTTACCTATAAGATATAATAATATTAATATATAATATCATAGTTGTGATCTAATATGTTATAGTATTATTAAAACTATCTTCAAAAGATATTTTACATGTAGAATATCATAATTTTAATTTTAAATATCATAATTTTAACATTAGATATCATAAAAATGCTGAAAGATATATTTGAGAGGTGTTTTACCTATATGATATAATATTTTTAACATAGAAATACTATAAAAATATCTAAAAATATGTTTGAGATATATTTTACCTATAAGATATTATAAGATTAATATATAATATCATAGTTGTAATCTAGCATATTATAATATTATCAAAACTACCTTTATAAGATGTTTTACATACAAGATGTCATAATTTTGACTTTAAATATCATAATTTTGATATTAGATGTCATAAAAATATTGTAAGATATATTTGCGAGGTATTTTATATATAGGATGTCATATTTTTGATATAGAAATGCTATAAAAATATTAAAAAAATATTTGCAAGGTATTTTACCTACAGATATCATAATAGATCTATAAATAGTATTTTATCTATTGAATCGAATATGTTATTTGGATGGATAATATTATCTAAATGTTAGCCAACAAACTCGAATGCATCCTTCTTGTTGCAGACTAAATCTCGGACATTCAGACTCTCAAGCAGAAGCTTAACAAAATAAGAAAAAAAAGAGAGAAGAGTAGCATTTGAAATATTCAGCCTAATTGACAAATAGTAAAAATACCCCATCTTAGAGAAAAAGGGCATTTTCGTTATATTATAGTTGAAAAGCAGTATATGACATGCATTAAATATATTCAGTGAAGGAATAGCATCTCATTTTTATTTTCTTTAGCCTTCAGATGCCTACTTGGATAGAAAATAACATATATCATGTAATGCCATGAAAGCGCCAAATGGACCAATGGGAATAGGTGATGCACTCCACATCTGAATTTTTACACCGTAGGTGGTATAAAAAATATTATCCTTATACATTATGGGCTGTGTACAAAGAATTTCTTTAAAAAGAAAATCTCTCTTCCCCCCACATGCCCGCAAGTCCTTCGCCTGTGCCCCCAACCCACACGGAGTCCGTGGATCCTCCATCCTACATCTACAAACCAAAACAAAAGAAATTTTTTGTTTGACTTGTGAGCCAGGCTCATGATTTCAATAAAATCATGGTTGATCCTATGATTTCAGTCTGCTACATAAACAGGCTTGTTGACTTAAAATTATGGATTTAACTCATGATTTTTTCTGAGGTGGTTGAAAAAATCATGGGATGAATAAGTAATTTTGATGTGGACATTAGTTTCGAAAATAAATTTATAATAAAATTATTTTAAATATAGAATAATAAAAAATAATATTTTTTTAAAAAATTCTAGCTCAATCTGACCCGATGCCTGGTAAGCTCTAATTCCAAACCCATGGTGGGACTTTCAAAAGTCTACCATGCAATCCCCATCCATTAATAGATCTCTTTGCATTTAAGGGATTTTTTTTAAAATACTTTTTTATTATTTAATTTCAAAACCATGATCATTTCAAATTTAATTCCAAAAACACGTTGAGAGCAAAATCGCTACTTGAAGTGGTGTTTCGTTGCATGAAATGGCGAGTTCACTATTTTTTTCCCCCTTATCGGACGAAGGATGGGCTGAAAGGGGATGTGAGCAGGAGGGACCGGGACGAAGGGAGGGGGCGTGGATGGACGAACTGAAGGGGGATCTGAGTAGAGGGGGCGGATGGAGGATGGAGTGAGGGGGATGTGAGTGGGCGGGGGGATCAGAGGGGGTGGGTGGTGACGGGTACCGGGGGGGTGCAGAGGAGAGGAGGGGGAATTTTTTTTTTTTTTTGTAGCAGACAGAGTGGTGGGGTTGGGGTGGGGGTGATGGGGTACCCGAAGGAGGTGGGTGGTGGGGGTGGGGGGGGGGTGGTGATGGGTACTGGGGAGCGGGGCAGAGGGAGGGAGTTTTTTTGGCTGATGGACAGGACAGGGAGGGGGGCGCGATTGGCAATGGTGACTGGCAGCGGGGACCCGATCAGGATATGCGGGAGGTAGTGGCAATGGGTACCCGAAGGCTGGCGTGGGGGCAGAGGGGAGGGAGGCGCAAACAAAGGGAAGGGGGTTCGGAGGGAAGGGAGGAAGTTTTTTGTTTAAATGCTTAAAAATAAAAAAATTTAATAAGATAAATAAAATAAAATATTTAAAAATATTTAATTAGATTTTAAAATAATAATAAAATATTTTTTAAAAATTTTTTGAAAAATATGCTAGTGGGCATGGAGAAGTGGCGACCGTGTGGAGTCGTGGACGGTGTTAGTGGAGAGAGAGGGTATGGATATTCGACGTAAAGCCATAGAAGGAAAAAAATAAAAAAATAATATTTTTTTTTAAAAAAAATTGTATGTGTGGATGTAGAGGAGCAACGGTTGAGCAGAGGAGCGGCGAGTGGTGTCGGAGGAGCTAGAGTATGGGTATTCAATGCAGATCCATGAAAAGATAAGAATGAAATAGAAAAAAAAATAAAGAAAAAATTTTTAAAATAATAATAAAAATCTATGGAGCAGCGGGTGGATGATTTACGGGCGGTGCCGAAGGAGGGTGGGCTTGGAGAACCCACCAGCAAAGGAAGGGGTGGTGTGAGCGGAGGACTTGTAGTCATGCAGGGTGGGGAGGGATTGACAGTGTGCAGCGGGACGAGTGGTACACAGAGCAGTGGCCGACGTGCGGGAGGCGAGGGATGCACAAAGAAGAGGGAAGAAACCCATAATAATAATATATTAATTTTTTATTTTATTTTTGGCTGATGGAGGGGGATGGGGAGGGAGTTTTTCCTTTAAAAATGCTTTAAAATAAAATAATAAATATCAAATAAAATTAATTAATTAATTAGATTTTTAAAATAATAATAAAATATTATTTTTAAAAAAATAAATTTAAAAAATATGTGGGTGGCATCGAGGAGTGTGAGTGTTCGCAAAGAAAAAAGATTTTTTAAAATAATAATAAAAATTTATTTTTAAAAATAATTTTAAAAAATGCTTAAAGTTTAGAGAACTCATCCGGCTCTCGAGCGCACTCCTCGACGGAGTTAAAACTTAGAAGGCACTTATTTTTTAAATAATATTTTTTTTATTTTTTTATTTTTATCTTTTTCTTCTATTTTTAAAAATTATTTTTTAAAAAATTAATATTTTATTATTATTATTATTATTTTGAGTATCTTCCTTCTTCTCCGCATACCCCCCACCTTCTGCATGTCGGCCACTGCTCCGCGCACCCTCCTGACCTCCTGACCCCCGCACGCCGGTGGCTCCTTCCCATCTCGCATGATTGTGAGTCCTGTACTTGCACCACCCCTCCTTTTGCTGATGGGTTCTCCATGCTTAACCCCCTCTGACACTACCCGTGGATCGTTCGCTTGCCGCCCGCCACTCTATGGATTTTTATTATTTTTTTAAAAATTTTTTTCCATTTCAATGCCCACCTGCACTTTTTCAAAATTATTTTTTAAAATAATATTTTATTATTATTTTAAAATTTTAATTAAAATTTTTAAAATATTTTATTTTATTATTTTATTTATTTTTATTTTTTATTAAAGAAAACCTTCCTTCCCGTCCCCTCCGTCAGTCAAAAATAAAAATAAAGATAAAAAAAATAAAAAGAAAGAAAAAAAAAGAAGAAAAAGGAAAGGAAAAAAAAAACTCTCTGTTCCCACCACCCTATGTAGCAATAAAATCATTGCTTGAAATGATGATTTATAGGTGGACGATAATTTTGAAAATAAGTTGAAAGAGAGTATAATTTTAAAAATAATAAATAAAAAAAAAATCCCTGCGTTTATATCGGCGCTCCATCAATTCAAAAAAAATAAAATAAAAAGTTTGGCGCCTCCATCAAGTCCATACTCTCCGGTCAGCTATTACCGGCAAATCGGCAAAAACCCGAACAATATCCTACTTACTACACATGCTTGCACCAGCATAATCAGCCACGCGTCACAGTTCTAACCGCAGTCCACCTCCACCATCCCTTGCCATCCGGATACGAAGCACCAGATCCCGGATTCCGACCATCTCAGTGGTTGCCCACTACATACAATATTGGTGTCGGTGGTCACCCGTTTGCTGTTCTTGCTAACTAAACCCGTCTCGTAACGGCTAATTTTCTATCAGCTATGTGCCACATAACAGCAAACCGATATTCAGAGCATAAGTCTTCCACTTGTATTCACGTGGGACCCGTCTTCCGACACACGTCAGAGCTAAGGCGGCAGGATACCATTTGTTTGTTTCCGAGGTAAACATGGGATCCGTTCCTTCATGCCTTACCTCGAGCGAGCGTCTAAAATCTGGTGATATCCATTCTTCGCATCGCCGCTCTCCGAGCTCCGCATCAATTTTGTGGCGCAAAACCCCACCTCCCTCCACTACTTATTTTCCCGTCCCCTCCTTCGCCCTCTCTCGTGTTCTCCTCGCCCCCTCGACGGCCATGCAGACCATTCGCGTCCCCTCCATAGACGGCCTCCGCCTCTCCCCCTCGTGTCCGCTTTCCTCTGCGGCCGCCGATCCCCCCCGGCGCGGCCTACTTTTCCACCGATCCATCCGGCAGTCCGCCGTCCGCGTCCGCGCCTCCGTCGAGGCGGTGGCGGCGGCGCCCCGGAGGGAGACGGATCCGAGGAAGCGGGTGGTGATAACGGGGATGGGGCTGGTGTCGGTGTTCGGGAACGACGTCGATGTTTACTACGAGAAGCTGCTGGAAGGGGAGAGTGGGATCGGGCCGATCGACCGGTTCGACGCCTCCAGGTTGCCGACGAGGTTCGCCGGCCAAATCAGGGGGTTCTCGTCTGAGGGGTACATCGACGGGAAGAATGACCGCCGGCTCGATGACTGCCTGCGGTACTGCCTCGTCAGTGGCAAGAAGGCGCTGGAGAGCGCCGGGCTTGGCGTTAGGAGCAAGGCCCTCGGCAAGGTATCACATCCGTTATGTCTGATTGCAGTCCGTTGGATTAATCATCCAATCAACCGAGGGGTGCAACCGGGTCGAGTAGCTAGGCTAGAGCTCGACTTAATTCAAAATGCTAGATTGAAACTTAACTTGAGATCGATTTAGTCTCCATATTTGAAGGTAGGAAGAAAAAAAAATCGAGATCGACTCAACTTGACTCATAGTGATCATTTTTTTTTCCCATCTTACTGTTGATTAGTAGTTAAACTTGTTCATTATATTTATAGGAATACTTTATCAGTAAGCAATCTCGAAATTTATGCAGTACAGAGTTGAAGATAACACGTTAAGCAAAGGCTTGCACTTGTGCGAGAAATGTCTGAGTAGCCAACTTTTAGCCCAAAACAAGGACGATGAATTCTCATATTAAATGCCTCTCAAATGCAAATGCAAAAGTGGATAGATGTTTATTACTAGTGACCAGAAAGTAAACAAGCAAAACAAAATCAAGTAGCAATTGTAATCAGCCACAAGACTGCAAAAGTAATGATAAACCGCCTCACTCAAGCGCATAAAGAACACAACACAAGGTCCAGCGCGGATCTTGAAGTTCCATGCCAATTCGGTAGAAACGCAAAAACAAGAGAATAATATACCAAATATGAAGTACCCTCTTAAGACGTATGACTTAAACTTTCCAGAAACTACAAAATTAAATATCCTATTTAAACCATCAATTCTGATAAGATTTGCCATGCTACAGATTGTATCGTACCACATCATCTCGGTATCGGTACATGGTTCCAAGAGCGTTAAATTAGTCCTATACCGATGCAGTAACAATATGGTATCAGTACGAGATCTGGTACCGAGGCAGCATACTTTAAATCCCGAGCACAACTTATCGAATCATTTCACATATAGGGAAGCCAATATGTCATCCAAATTGTAACCCAAGAATGTAACAAAACAACATTCAACAATTAAGCAAGTTCAAAGGATTCTCCCTCTGTCACATATTTCCTGGTGGACAAATCATAGGAAGGTCCTTCCTCATTTATGTTGTGGTGAAAATATTAAATATTTTACATCTGAAAATGGTCTCATATATTTGTATCTCTTATACAGTGTTAATGCTACTGTTTGTTGATCAGTTTTTATGAATCTTTCATCTATACGTCTCATGATATGGCCAAGATTAATTTTGATATTTTTTTGCCACTTAATATATTTATATATTTTCTGATTATAATATTATGCTAGCAGATTGACAAGGCACGAGCTGGTGTACTCGTGGGGACGGGCATGGGTGGCATTACAGTGTTATATGATGGTATCACAGAGAGCAACTACAAGAAAGTTAACTCCATTTTGTATTCCTTATGCCATAACAAACATGGGCTCTGCCATGCTGGCAATGGACACTGGCTTCATGGGTGCAAACTATTCAATTTCAACTGCCTGTGCTACTTCGAATTATTGTTTTTATGCTGCTGCCAACCATATTCGTCGTGATGAGGCTGATCTAATGATTGCTGATGGTACAGAAGCCCCAATTATTCCTCTGGGTGTTGGGGGTTTTGTAGCATGTAGAGCATTGTCGCAGAGAAATGACGACCCCAAAACTGCATCAAGGCCATGGGACAAAGATAGAGATGGCTTTGTTATGGGAGAAGGTGCTGGAGTGTTGGTATGCATGACCGGGCATTTAGCTGTTCATAATCTTCTGAGTTACATACAAAAATCCATAGTTGTCTCTTAGTATGGAGATTGTTGGTATGCATGACCGAGCCTTTGGCTTTTCATAATCTTCTGAGTTACATGCAAAAATCCATGGTTCTCTCTATGTATATAAGCAATTAGTCTCCATAGTAGATTTTTTTGTCAGCAAATTACTCAAAGAATGAGATTGGTATGTACAAGCATGCTGCAAAAATCCATGGTTTACACTAAGCATGCCAAGTGCCCATGCGACCCTTAATGGAAGTGAACGCATCTAACTCCAAGGGATTGTTCAGTTACCTTGGTCAGATATGGTAACGAGATCTCCCTTTAAGACCAATTGCTTTGTATGATGTCTTACATGTTGTTTTCCTGTGGTATCTTATGTTATATACTGTTCCCCAAAAGATTATGGAGAGTCTGGAGCATGCAATGAAACGTGATGCGCCTATTATTGCTGAGTACCTGGGAGGTGCTGTTAACTGTGACGCTTATCATATGACGTATCCTAGAGCTGACGGGCTTGGCGTTTCCTCTTGTATCCAAAAACGCCTTGAATACGCTGGTGTTGCACCAGAAGAGGTTAGTTGATCATTTTCAGTTTAGTTTATTTAGTTAGAATATGCATGGAACCACCTTTGCCTTCCTACATAGGTCTCATAGAAGAATCTCACAGTTCATCTGTAATCTGTATTTATATTTATGTCGTTAATTCATTGGAAATGAACTTAAGCATGGTTTATGTCCATGTTAATATCCACAGGTGGACATTTCTTTTGCAATGACAACGAAGTAGTCCCTAGCTAGAGTCCTTATTTGGTCTATCGTTTTTTTCTCTTCGATGAGTTTGTTCTGGAATCCTCTAAGTTGTTTTGATACACAATTCTTTTATTTTCCTGCTTTTCATCTGGAAGGACTTTGCGGTGTTGTCTGATATTTGGTCTACTACTCCATAGCCGAATTTTGAATATGCAAGCGTCTCCTATAAAACCTTGTTAGCAGAAAGCTAATGTTGTTAGTAGTCCTTTAAGGATTCAGGACAGTGATGCATGAATTGTCCAAAAAAACTTCATTAGTAGTACAATGATACTTGGGTTAATTATTTTCAATTACAATTAATGTGAAATACTGAGTCATCTGCTGCCTATTAAGAACTATTAATCGGGAAGTTAAAATCAAACTACTGAGATTCCTCTGAATTCCATGCTTATGACTGGATGATGTCTTGCTTGCAGGTTAACTACATAAATGCCCATGCAACTTCCACACCTGCCAGTGACCTAGCTGAGGTGAATGCTATTAAACAGGTGCTCAAGAACCCATCAGACATCAAGATCAATGCAACCAAGGTTATCTCACTCTTCAAGCTTCCAAATTTTGCATCTATTCCATCCTCCCTTTTTTTTTTTTTTAATTTTTTTTTTCCATGCTTCTCTGATGTATTTTCTTTCTACAGTCCATGATAGGGCACTGCCTTGGTGCAGCTGGGGGTTTAGAAGCGATTGCGACGGTGAAAGCCATAACTACTGGGTGGCTGCATCCAACAATCAACCAGTTCGTAAGTATAAAGTTTTCATTGGGTCACTGCATGTAAAAAGAAATGTTTTGTCAGGCAAGTAATGCGAAATCCTTTTATTTTCTAAATATTGTTTACAAATCGATTTCAAACCTCATTGGCAAAGTTATGTTGATTTTCTTATAGTATCATAAGATGAGCATTGATTGTTACAATGACATGTTTGTCGAGGTGGAGCTTTGTCGCTGGTAAAATGCGCAGTATCCAGTAACTATAACCAACACAAACATGTAAAACAAATAGAAGGAAAAATATTATAAAATGGTCATCGTTAGCACATTGTACATCGTATAAATGCTTTTATGTGCATGAGCTCAAAGGTTAATTGATTCATGATGTTGGGAAGAGATGAAGACGTACATGAAATTAAATTGAATGGGTCTTGGGGGCAAAATCATTCATTTATTCTTAGACGGTCTGTCTTTGCGAATATGTTAGCACTGGGCTAGCTTGAAAGTCAAAAAAAAGAAACATAATACAGCAGCTTCAGCAAATGAAGTAGGCAATAGTATATGGCAGTTATGAAAGCAAATAAAATCCATCCTTTTGCATCCAATGCGTATCATATTATTAAGAGTATTTTATTAATATCTCTGATTACCTCTTGCTTCTGTGCCTTGACTGAAGAATCCGGAGCCTGCAGTTGAATTTGATACAGTGGCCAATAAAAAGCAGCAACATGAAGTGAATGTTGGTGAGTACGTTGCAGTAGCCTCTGATCTCTATCTCTCTCTCTCCCCTCCCTCTCATATTTTAACTCCAAAATTTGCTATGCAGCCATTTCAAATTCATTTGGATTTGGAGGTCACAACTCGGTGGTGGTGTTTGCCCCGTTTAAGCCGTGATCCATCGTAGTTTGCCTTCTGCATTCTGGTTCAACTAGAGAGTCTTCCACATTGTGGGGGAAAAGAATTTAGTTGGAGCAAGTAGGCATTGTTCATTTTAGTGAAGCAAGTTTTGACAACAGAAGCTTTTGTGGAAGGAGTAGCATGAGGTGGTTTAATGCGGCGGCTTTGGTCATTTTAAGTCTAGGAAGAGGAGCACTCATACTAGGGTGGCATAGGAGTATTTTAGGAGAGGTGCAGAAAAATTTCATTCAAATACATTTCAATCTTTCCTCCTATTCTCGAACATGACGATTTACAAATAAGAATAACCAATGTTAATGGATTCAACTCAAACGATATATACGAATCCCATCCACGCATTTCTTCCTATTCTCGAATCTAAATTTCAAGTTTTCTTTCTTCCTCCATCAATAAACCCTGAATTACCTACCACCGTCTGACCCATGCAAATCCGGCACCAACATCGCAGTGTTTTCTAGCTAAACTTCTTGCACTCTCATTACGGACGGAAATGCCCACATAAAAGCAAAGAATAACAACAAATGCGACTCCGTATACAATTCCGTTCCTCGAGCCCCATTCTAAATTTCCCATACAACATGAAGAACAGAATAAAGGAAAGGACCAGCAACCGGCCACCAACCCTACCCTACCAAAAGAATGAAATACCAAAATCGACCAAGTTCACGAAACCCCGAATGGAGACCCTCTCACAGAAGGCGCGGGCTCTACTGTCCGTCCGCCACGGACCACAGTGGGTGCGGTCGAATTGCTCGTGTGTGTCGACATTCATATCCCCACTCTCTTCTCCTCTTCCTTCTCAAACCAGTTAGATCTCTCCACGTAGCCCTACTCCGCCCTGCTCCACGTGCCCATCGCCAGCCACGGATCTATAACGCGTGACGCCGTCAACCTCCTCCGTCAAACTCGAAGCACCCAACTGGAACGAAATTGGGTATTATTATTCTAAAAACTCAAATAAAAGCAATATATATTATTTTAAAATATATCAGGCATCAAAACGCCCGTCACGAGGGTATCGCCGGTCGGCCGAAATCCAACCCCTCGTCGCCCCCCACCCAAGAAAAAAAATCCCACCTTTTCCCTTCCTAGCGCCTCCCCTTTCCCATGGAGGACGACGACGACGCCCGCTCCGAGTCCCAGTCCCAATCCCCGCCGCCGTCGCCGCCGACACACCCCGTCTCTGTAGTGGCGCCTTCCTCTGCCGCCGCCACCACCTCCCACCCCAACGGCCGCGCCACCGTCGAGCACGTCACCGTCGCCGCTCCACCCCAGCACACCCTAACGCTGGCCCTCCCCATCCAGAGACCCTCCGGAGGAGACGGCGGAGGCGGCGGCGGCCGCGAGGATTGCTGGAGCGAGGGCGCCACCTCGACCCTGATCGACGCGTGGGGGGAGCGGTACCTGGAGCTCAGCCGGGGGAACCTGAAGCAGAAGCACTGGCAGGAGGTGGCCGACGCCGTCACCAGCCGCGACGGCTACACGAAAACCCCCAAAACCGACGTGCAGTGCAAGAACCGGATTGATACTCTAAAGAAGAAATATAAGATCGAGAAATCGAAGATCGGGTCAGGCGCTGCCGCCACCTCCTCCTGGCCCTTCTTCAGCCGCCTGGATGTCCTCCTCGGCCCCAACCACAAGCCCACCTCAACCCCCGCCGTGCCTACCCCTGCCAATCCCAGCAACCCCCACCATCCCTCGAAAATTCCGTCCGGAGTCCCGCTCCGACCCCCAATCCAACCCCAATTCCCCCAGCGGCACCGCACTCCGCACCAGAGCAACAAGAGGGGGAGATCGCCGCCGTCGGTGTCGTCCCGGTCGGCGGGGCTGTCGGCGGACTCGTCTGATGGGCTCCCGCCGGAGCCGGCTGTGAACGGGAAGCGGCCGAAGCGGGAGGCCGAGCTGGAGGATGAGGAGGAGGGGCTGCGGGAGCTGACGGAGGCGATACTGAGGTTCGGGAAGGTGTACGAGAGAGTGGAGAGCTCGAAGCTGCAGCAGGCCACGGAGATGGAGAAGCAGAGGATGGCGTTCGCAAGAGAGCTGGAGGTCCAGAGGATGCAGTTCTTCATAAAGACCCAGATGGAGCTCACTCAGCTGAAAAGCGGCCATCTTGGGAGGAGGAGGAGAAGAGATGAAGCTGGTGCCAGTGGCAACCGCCGCCGCCACAACGACAGCAGTAACAGTAATAACAGTCACAACAGTGGGTAGATAGAGAGGAATGGGGGAGGTTATTTGTCGTTTAGGTGGTGGAACGCTGCGTTAGATCTGAGAATAGGGGTTTGTAGACAACTCTACCCCTTCTCTGAATCTGAAAATGGTTGGAGGAAATTCTACCCTGTTCTCTGTTGGCCAAATTTGATTGATTAATGTTATGATGATGGTAATTATGAAAATGGTCCCTTCCTTAAATGGATGTAATGTTCTCTGAAAGTTTTGGCATCTCATGTATTACTAGGAGAGGTCTTGAACGTATTTGTCTTTTGAGCAGCAGGAGGAATGTGGAACCAATTGTTAGGGGCACATCCGCGGTGGATTTCCGGCAAATTTAATTTTTCATGTGATGGTGATTATGATAATGATACTTTTTTCTCTTTTTTTGGGGACATGGGTCCAGAGACCTACTTGTGTTCTGAGCAGCAGGACATCAGGAAACCGAATGTTAAGACCATATATTTATGCAATGTATAAAAACTTCAATTTCTTCTCAATCCAAAGAAGGCATCAGTTATTTCAATGAACGGGGCAGTATTATGTTCCCTTGTGCAAACTTGTAATAATTTTGATGATGATATGATCTTTTCTATAGATCTGGTGTCTTTTAATTGTCTTAGTGCAAATATCCAGGAAAAACAACCAAAACGAAGAGATCCCTCCCGAAAGTAATAAACAGTGGGCCTCAAGTCAATTTCGCCACATTCAATTTATTAACATTATGATGGCGGTGGCGGCGATCTTTTCTATGGTAACATGCTTAAAAATTTGAAATTTAATTCGGAGTAGAATGTTTTTTTCGAAAACCTGGTGAGATGCGAGAATCCAGATTTAGAGCCAACATACAAAGAAACAAAAACATGGAGTTTGTGATCCTAGGAGAAAATGACAGCTAGTGTTAAGATTTATATCAATCGAAATCACAAACAGAACGAATGAGTTGGGGGTATTGCTACATGCCCCTTTCTCACAAACAAGATCTAAAGACTAGAGTAAGTACATATTATAAAATACAAGAATATAAAATAAACTATAAAAAATAAACAAAGGAACAGAATTTGTTTCCTAAAATCCAAATAAAAATGTTGTTTAGGTCATTGTCATACATATAACATTATTGAATCTACAGACAACACAGAACCAGTCGGTTGGTGGGGATGATAGAAGACACCATGTTATAAACAAAATCTTAGAGTATGGCATGGTAGGGAGATGCAGTTGATGCATCGATGGATGTACAACTAGAGGTCATACAACTACTAATTGGACCAGACATGAATGAGACCTTGCTTGTTGCCGGTGTAGATCTCATTCCTGTCCTCATCATAGAAGAGGGCAGTCACATCCTCCAAAGCTTCCCTGATGGTGCTCCTGATGGTGGATCGATTAGGGTCACCCCGCTTGCGAGGGGCAATCTGGAGTGCAGGGTCAAGTGGGCATATTTTGGCAATGCACTTTCCGCTAAGGATGTTGCTCATGTTGATAGACCCAACAGGAGGGGCTGCATTGGATTCAGTAGGTCATAGGATTAGACAACATTGTGACACGAAAAGGAAACAAATAAATTAAACTCTCTCAAAGCGAGGAAGACACCTTCTCCCTCATCTTCACTTCCATCTTCAGCTTTGCAGTAGGAGATGATGAGGTCCTGGTCACTGGTGATATAAATGTTGTTGGTATTACAGTCTGGATGCCACAGCAGGTGGTCTTCAAAGGAAGTAACAAGCTCTCCACGGAAATTCCACACTGAAACAGTCCTGTTACGGAACGTTAAGAAGAGGTGGTTCTCATAGAGGAAGATGAATGCTGAGGGGGTCATGAACTCAGATCGGTTCACTTCAATCAGATCTGAATTCCGCACCTGCAATAGCTATAGAATGTCACAACTCAAACAAAGAGTATACAACAGAAAGATTAAGGATGAAAAGGATTTAGCATACGACATCGAGAATCTGCAGGTTCTCATTCTCTTGCTTGACCAAAAGCTTCTCATTGAACTGCTCGATGAAGTCGACCTTCTTGTTACGGTGTAACAGATGATTGAAAGTCTTCAACACTGTTCCATCTTCAATTGACAGGATTGTCAGTGGGACATAACCAGGAGTCCTCTGGTATATTAGCAGCATGATTCCTGGACTGAAATCAGTGGGGGGGGGAGAGAACCAGACATCATAATATGGAGAGAGTCAGATGCATCAAAGTATGTGTGATGCATTTATGAGAGTTGAAAAAAGAATCAAAACCTTATTTTGATCTCCTGTATATTCTTATCACATATTGAGTACAGATAGGAGTAATTCTTCAGGTCAAACACCTTGTATGTGCTGAAAGTGTTTGTATGAATCTGATTAGACAACTAGAGAGCAATAACATAATATGAATACACAGAAGTGACAAAAGGTTGCTTACCCATCCTGAGCCGAATAAGTTAGTACTTTGCCATTTACATCATCAAATTCAACAAAACCAGGCCATTTTAGCGACTCAGTCTCAAAAAGAGGATAGCCAGCATCCAATTGATTCCTCCTAATATACCTGTCAGAGTTCCATAAAATGTCATGTGAAGGTTGAAAGGCTAATCTAGTTTACATATCAAAATGAACTATTCACCAACGAATTGCTGATCCTAAATATTTAGGATACTCGATTATTAACTAGCTGTACCATAATTAACCCTATAACTAGTTATGAATAAAAAAATCAAGACAATCTCAATAAGAGAATGAGCGAGGTTTTTACAACCTCTCTCAGGGAACACTATCTTTTTTTTACTGTAGGTATGCTGTAATCATTGGGGAGCATCCCATCTTTTATGTATAGACCACTTTGACAATTTCAACATTACTGTGACTGTATGGATACTGAGAATCAGAGAGATAAATAGGGTTTTTTTTTTTTTTCACAAATACAAGAATAACTAGAGGAAAAATAATCAAAAAGCATACTTGGAAAGTTAAAATTCTCGCATAAATTAAATTTCTTACTCTATTGGTGTTGTCCTGCACTTCAAGGAACTGAAATGGTCCGATGCGTAAACCGACACTGTGATAAGTGACTCGTTATTCTTATTGTAAAACAAGCTTCTAATCACTTCATCAGGGCTTATGTTCAAGAAACATATGCGTTTGTTTGTCGCTGTAAACAAAAGAAGAAGTGCAAGTGACAAACAAAATAACCAAAAGGATCAACAGAAAACTGTAACAATCAACAGGCTTACTCCGACTAAAAGCAGCACAGAGACCCGATTGTGCAAGAGCAAATATGACATCTTTTGCTGCAACAATCTCAATGATTTTGGACCTCTTCTTTAGAAATTGCAGTCTTAGGAAAAAATGGATATTGTGATCATAGGTATCAAACTCCTCCTGCATTACCCAAAAAGGAATCATTTCTTTTTTGAGGGTAAAAAAAAAGAAATGATTTCAAATATGCAGCCTTTCCTTAGCATGAGGCAAGGTTAGAACTGAGGAATATTAGACCTTGCCGATTCACAATGAGTGATGAATTTCATAGAAAAGTACTTTTTTGAGAAAATACTTAGGCACTATTGTTTAATCAATAAGACACGCCCATATATCAGACACAGCCCTATCTTGTTTTATAAAACATAAATAGAATAAGGGTGTTCTGACTTCAATAGGTATATAAAGCCTTCTTTGCATAAAACCCTGAGAAGATTGGTCAGAAGCACGGATTAAAAAAACGTACCAAGATGAGGTAAGAAAATGAAGAATAAATGAGTTCCAATGCATGTATCTAAAGCAAGGCTGAAAATATAAGTTTTATAGTGGGAACTTCAGTTAAGAATCTAGAATTGCGGAAAAAAGAAGCTCAGATAATATAAAACTAAATGCTATGTGGAAGATTCTAACATGCTGCCTGCCAAAACACATCTGACGAGGCATCACTTGTAAAACCAAGTGATATTACCACTATAGCAAAAGACCTTAAAACTTCTCATAATTACCAGAAAGGGAGAACATCAAGATTTAAAACTAAATGGAACTCTTAAAATTAGTGGGTCATAGAAATGCATATACTGAAGGCATTCTGGCTGCTCAAGCATTACTACTAGATGCTAAATCTCTCAAGGACTTTAAGTACATATTGCATGTTCATCTAGACATTGCAATTGAAGGTGGTAATCCGGAAAAAGAATAAACATGAGAAATTTACTTTTGATCAAAAGAGATTTAGCAGTATGAAATTAATAACAAAAGAAAAGAAACTGCACTTGCACTTTCAATGACATATCCTAAACTCCAAACTGAGAGATATGAGAGCATCTTCTGTCTCAAAAGACAGCACTTTCAGTGACAGCACATCTATGATATACATACTGGGATAGGTTTCAAGTGGAAATGGATACTCTTCTCCTCCATATTTATCTTTGGAAGGTTTTATAGTTCCACCACCTCGCAAAGAGATACCTTATCATGTTGTGGCCATTTGTTGCTCCATGATATAGGGAATCTAACAAGCCAGCACAGTGAAACCTTTCCCTCAACCTTATAAAATCTAAGTCCTTAAGATCTAAAGAGTAAGCGGTCGTGCTGAAAAGGTAAAAGATGCTAAAATGAACTGAATAAATTATTCCTGCTTGTTGGTTACAATCTCAAATTCTAGCTGGTAAGTTGGCATGTCAAAACATAAGGAGACAAAACCTTGGCCTTGATGCAGGACTATTAAAGAGATAATCTCATGGTACCCAAATGGATGTTTACAACTTTAGGAAGAAGGAGATCTTTAATGTTTGATGAAAAGCATAAAAACTAGACTTTTTGCTAAATTGATGTTAAACCTAATATTTTTTGTGACTTACAAGGTTAAATACTTTCAGGCATTGTTATATGACGATACTGTAACAAAATGAAGCAGATCGGCACTTGATTTGGGTTTTAATTGTTTTCAATGAAGCAAAGGTGAAATCTGATGTTTGCTGAAAATATTACAAGCGGATTACAGAAGTTTAAGGGAGTGAAAAAATTATATCATAGGATGTGATAGAGAGCAGAACTTATGACTCATAGGTTTTAGCTTTAAAGGACTTTCAAGAGGATCACCAGAGTTAATAAGTACAAGATAACAAAAAAACAAGGTAAATAGAAGACATAGATTGCAGGTAACCTTGATAGAGAAAGAGACTGACAGTACTTAAAATTTACACCACCAAAATAACTAGGAATTGCATGCTCTGTACTGGGGTACCCATCGCTGGGCATAGGCGTATTGCAAACCTGCATGTTTCATATCCATCAAAATTAAAGTCATTATAATTTGAATGCTGAGAAGGCTTAAGTTTTACTGAATGAAGAAGATCGGGAAATGAGGTTAGGCGGGTGAGGAGGCCGACAAGTATAGGATTTCAACTTCGAAGTGGAATATGGATTATTGGGACACTAGAAATAAGGCGAAGATAGGACATGAGCAAGTGGTGAAAGGTTTTCTTTCCCTTAACATGGGGAATTGGTGAATCGTAGTAGCATGAAGCGGGTGCAGGTGTGGGTACGGATTCATGAAAGTGGCAAAAAGTTAAGTGGAAGCACATAGAAAGCATCCATACAAAAACTATCTAATAAAAATAAACAATATTAATGTTTTGGAGGTGGAAGCATGACCATTGCTCTCATATTTCAATGGTCAAAATTCTCACAGAACAGAAGCTTGCTCATGCTGCACTCACACTGCAATAGCATGATTCAGAAGAGTGCCAACCATCCAAGTTTATGCCATGTGTCACCATGTGGGTGGTTGCTACATTAAGATACCGAAATATTATAAACATCAAAGTGAACTAAATGTTAATGATGCCTTGATTATAGGTGTGGGATATGCTAAAAGTACACATATTAACTTTATATTTAGCTCTTTATTAGAAGGATTGCATAACATGAAACCTAATATATCGGTGGTTGATGGGGATATTTGCAACTTTGAGCTTGCAGGTTTGAAATAAGCCTGAAGCAATGATGAAAAGCAGGTCTCTATGAAAAGCGATAAAAGTGGCCTAATCCCATAACCTCAAGGTTGCAAATGTTCATAATACCTTTCAAGGCCTCAATATTTTATGAGTAGCACAGAGGCAGGTGTACATAGAAATAAATTAAAAATAGTGTGGTAAGAGCCTATGTGCAATGACAATGCAGCTCAGCTATGACAAACAAGGTTAGACACATCTCCATAGACACTGGAAGTAGGTGTAAATGAGTCAAGAAAAGTTAAAAAGGGGCATTTTATGATAAGATAATCATTCCATAATGGCTCGGTGAAAAGGAAAAAAAGTAGTATATAGCATAATAATTATTCAAGAAGTTACGAACAACTTAGCAGATGATGATAATTTTATACCTTCATTCAATTCATCCTTTTCTTTCCTCATTTGCCTACAACTACGTAGGTTAGAAGAAAAACAATCTTTTCAAGTGAATGGTTTACTTCCATTCTTTCCTTTTGGGTAGTTAAGACCAAATTTGCATGGACACAAGCATGAGAATTAGATCCAAACACTTATCCAAGTGCCTAACTGGGCAAATAAACCAATAAAAATACTTTCAATAAATTGTGTCATAAATTTTAAACATTGTATAATAGAAATAATTAAAATGATTATTTGCTAACGTATTCTAAGATCAAGTTTATCTGGACCAAAGTTCACCATGTCGGTGCATACCACCCTATATTTGGCATACCATACAGTAGTAAACTAAGACTTGGGATCGGGGGCATACTGAGTCTTGATACTTGACACCCATATTGGGTGTACCGATATTTTACCACAGTTGTATCGGTACTAAGACGGTGAACCTTTACCTAGACACTTGGATCTAGCTCCAAAAATCCATGTCAAATACATATCCGAAGCAGATACATATTGGATAGTTGGATACTTATGAAGTTCTTTGGAAGCTACTTTTAATGATTAGAAGAGAATTGAACTCTTCCAACAATGATTTTGATCCTCGAATTTGATATTGGGAATGAGTTGTTGCTCTTTTCCGAGATTTGTTAAGGATGTGAGTTTGAAGCAACTTTACAAAGTGTCGTTTTGTTAGTATCCTTAAGTTATTTGGGAAGTTGGACAGAGAAACATATATATTGAAAGATCAAACAAGTCTTTTTAACATTTTCTTTGTAATATTTAAACGATAATGCTCACAGTTATAAATATATAACTTAGTTAAATTTATATGTTATCCTACATATCCTGATGACTCTTTTTCCCTCTTGCCGAGTCAGACACTTGGATATCTGTTCAAACCCAATTCTTGTCACCATATCCACGCAACACTGTTCAGCAAACATGTTCTCTAAACTCCAAATTTAGCTAAAAAAATTATAACAAAAGTGGCATTTCCCTTGCTTATTATAATCCTAGCTTTAAAAATAATAAAAGCCTCCTTGCAATGCCATTATGATTGGTTAAACTCATTGCTAGAAAGGTCATTTCTCCATTCATCAAAGAATTCAATAAGTATCTAAGAGTCTAACAAGTAACCAACTCACAATATGTAACAGACAGATCATTTGAGGTGGATGCGGGAGTCAATCCCTTAGCATTCCTTCAGCATGTGGTCCAACATTCCACAAGCTAGTGTCTAGCCCACATTAACCCTGTTCTACTCAAGGTCATGCATGTCACATGCTATTCCACAGCACTGTTCATGTCATAGTCTATTTGGAGTACCTTTATGAGATTCAGACCTAAAACCTGCAAAAATAGGAACCCAATGCTCCGAGTAAGCAAAAATTGGTCTCTTCCTATGAACCATGCAATATTAATGTGTTTTCTACTTGTACTTACTTTCTGAGATAAGAATGATCATAGTGTATCTTATAAAGTTTAGCACCAAAGATATATCTTTTCCTATGATTCACAATCCTTTTTATTAAGAGATTTAATTATGAGATACTATTTTGAAAATATTTTCCTAGAGTGATGCATTATTATGCAGCAAAACCTAACAGTCAGAAGCAGCAAAAGAGAATAAAAAAAACACATTTTGTTTCACTGTGGAATAACCATAATATTTGGTTTCTGGAGAACATTCTTTTCTCGATATTTCTTGACAATCCTAGAAAGTAAATTACTACTTTCTGCTAGGATCTTATTGTCCAAAATAAATGACAAATCAAAGTGAGAATGATGCTACTTGCCCTTACTTGATAGTGGAGTCAGTTTATAGGGAATTCAGGATTGACATTGTGAATTCTTCTACATAATTACTCCTAACAAGGACTAGCGATTTTGACAAAGCAAAAATATTCCAAATCATTTCCAATAACTGAAATTTACGCTCTCCTAGATCTTCCATTACACAATTATCATTGCACACAATTTGAAGCCAGTTTACTAGTACAATAGAATAAGATATGACCACAGTGACAACTGATTAAGAGCAAGAAAACAGATGAAACCCAGTTTCTGCGCTCAACAACAAATTCCAACTTAATCCTTAAGACATCCAAAACTTTTAAATCAGCAATCTATAAGTGTGGATAGAACTGAACTTCCAATTATAACTACTGCTATATTTGCAAAACAAGTGGTAAGGTGCAAATACATTTTTATCATGCTGAAAAAAATACTTATCTTGATAGTCACAAGCCAACTAATGGATGCATAAATGAGATGAGTTATATGCTTCTCTTTTTCACCTAGCATGTGACATGCTTTAGTTTAAGAACCAGTTTTATAATGCTTCAATTGTTCCACATAATTTCATTCAGAGCTAAGAATAGAATAAGCAAGGATAAATACTTGGCATTGCTTTTTGAAAAGTCCTTTCATAAGGCACTTGAAGCTTTAGTATCAATGATGGCACTTCAACTCTTAATATTTATATGTATCTACATACATATATATGTCTGATTTGAATATAAATGTCCATGTGTTGGAACTTCTAGAGGCAAAAAGGTTGAATGCTACCCAAAATCAAGCAAACTGTATAGGTAACACTATTTTCTGTGCAAATACAACTCTGGCTTCAACCTCAATAACCTCTTAAAACTTTTGGTTTTCAGAGCAATCTATAAGATAGCCTAATCTCCCTTTTTCAATTTGGACTGGGGTAGAAAGATTGGAACTACATATTTGGAAAGTGAAACGGACCTAAGTTGCGAAGTCAAAAAAATTCAATGTGTATACAAATATAATAATACAAGTTTTGTTTCCATATTTAACACCCATATGCATTTTCTTTCATCTGCATCTTTCAAGCAATTTAGGAAGGAGGTTAAAAAAGGAGAGAAACTCTAGAAGATGAGTTATAACTAGGAGTGTAAATGAGCTGAGCAGCTCATGAGCTGCTTAAGCTCAACTCAACTTGACTGCTACCAGCTCAAGTCAAGCTTAAGAGCTTAAATGGTTTTTCAAGTTGAACTTGAGTAGCAAATACTCAGCTTGAAAACTCGCAAACCTAGTCGAGTGTATGTGTATATATATATATATATATATATATATATATATATTATAATATATATTATTAATTTAGTATTTTTATATTTTGTTTTAACTATATTATTTTAAATTATGACCAAAGCTCAAAGTCAAGCTCGAGTATGGCTTGGTTGATATTTAAGTCAAATTGAGTCAATCTCGAGTACTTCCTTTTTTTTTTGTTTTTATTGAGTCGAGCTTGAGCTTGGATATTAAAGCTAGATCAATCTCGAGTCGAGTTTCGAGCAAAAATATTTTGAATTGAGTTGAGTTCGAACTTCTAGCTAATCGACTCAACTCGGCTCGATTGCACCCCTAGTTGTAAGTTGTAACTTATAGGAGACATCCACGCAATAGTCGATCTTAAGCTAGATATTCCTAAGTGCAACCTTGTAAAGAGTATACCATGCATGAAGAGTGTTTTTAGATTTTTGGAGAAAAAATATTAAAGCAGAAAATTGGAGCAATTCCCACGTGCTAAGCACTCACTCAAACAACAATGAACATCATCACCATCCAAGCTTCTTCCAATCAAATATGGGGTTAGCTACATAAAGCAACTGAAAGTTGAGATGATTCCATGAAAGAATTGAGCAGATTTTATGATCAGATGTCAGAATCACATCGAATTTTTAAAAATTTATAATTGTTGAACTCCCAGCCAAAGAAGATTTAAGAGAGGGACTCGTTATGAAACCCATAAGGCCAATCAGCAGGGAAGGAGGTAAGTTATTGGTCACAAATTAAACTCATGCAATCAAGAAGCAACCCTCCAAACTTCCCCTAAGTTTGCAAAGAGTCTAATGAAACTGAAAATGGTAACCTTTAATACTGTAGAGCTAATTGAAATGCAATCCATTAATGATGAACTGAAAATTTTGTTTGGTTTATGGAATAGTTTGTGGCATTAATGTTGCATCTTCATGGAGGCAAAAAGTTTGAATCTCCAAGGCAAAGGCACTATAGTGAAGATTAAAAAAAAGTAATTTCTAATGAGTATTAGAGTGCCTCAACTTCCACAGTTGCTGTAGAGATATTATAATAAGAAATTTAGACATCATCTTTCATACAATGAATTGGTTAGATGCCTCTAATAAATTTTATATATCAGGATGAGGTGAAGTGGGGAAATATCTCATAAGCGGAAAAGTCCAATCGGATTTGATATCTAACATGAATATAAGGAATTTCTCTTTCGAAAGCTCTGCATGTAATACTTACTCAAAGAAATGATAGTGATCTTTTTTTGAAGGTTTGATAACTAACCTAGATTCTCTCCTTTTTCTTGGTGATGGATTTTCTCTCCTTTTGAAATTAGACATGTAAGCAAAAATAGTTTTTCTGAGATAACATGAAACTATATTCTCTATCATATAATGCAATCCACTGGCCCAAAAGATCATCAAATATGTGGTGCTCAACTTATTTTGCCACATGCCAATTGAAACTTTCAGTTCAAGCAGAAATACATCTAGTCTGTCTATATCTACATTCAAGAAGAAAAAGGCAATGCTCTGCTTATCTAGTCAATCTTGATCTAACAGGAGGAAATAATACAATCATCATACCTCTCTACTTTTACCTATTTTATCACCAGTAGATCTACTCCTAATCCTTAATTCAGGACAAAAAGAAAAAGGAAAAAGAAAAAAATTCCTTTGAGCACACATGGAAGAACAAACGTTTGATTGGCATGTCGAAAATACTGGAGCATCCATAATAGCAACAGACATGTCATTCAGGCTTTATCCGCATCACTTGATCTACCAAAGCAGCTAGAATTAAATAAAATTGAAATCCAAAATCCAGTTCATGGTTCCCCAAGCTAAACTCTAAATCTAGAATTCAGCATTCAAGCACGAACCCTAGTCCGAATACTGATCTCTGCAGCCTTACGATCACAAATCCGTGAACGAGCTTCCAATTTTAGCTAACCAAAAACCTAATCCAGAGCACCATGGACTAAATCCAAAAAAAAAAAGATCAACCACGAAACACGAACCATTACTAAGATTTTAGCAACAAACAAAAAAAAATAAAGCCAAATATAAGAGGAATCTAAACCCTAGAACAAGAAACCCTAATTCTGGGCGTTTTAAAGCATAAACCTGAAGCTGCATGTTGCGGAACTTCTCTGGCGAGTTGGTGGCGGTGCCCCGGGCATTCCGAGGGAACCCGCCGATCTCGCGGTGGTGGAGCTTCCTCACGGAGTTGGCGTAGTCCCGCTCCCGGAGCTTCCGGGAGGATCCCTCGCCGGAGCTCGACTCCAGGCCGCGCTTCCTCGCCGTCACCCGCAACCGGACCCTCAGCTGCGACTTCTTGTGGTTTTCCATCTCGGCGCCCCACCTCAGCCTCCTTCTACCTCTACTCCAACAGCCGGGACGCGGGGAAGACGTGAGGCTAGCTCACTGGGGAGAGAGGGGAAGGCATGGAGCTAGGGTTAGGGTTTGCCCGAACTCCATGGCAACCGAAGAGAAGCTCTCTCACTCTCGCTTCGTTCTGAGTTGGGGTATTTGAAGCTTGTCCAAAGCTTGAGTTTCCGTTTGTGTCTTCCCCCCCTGGGGACATACGGTGTTACCCTGGATTCAGACCGGAGCGATTTGATCCTTGTCGAACCAAATAACGGAACGATGACCGAACCGGTTCTATGCTCTTTCTCCCTTTTTTTCTTTTTCTATTTGAAAATAATCTTTATTTAAGAATGAAGAATTAGTGGCGATGTTTATCTGATGTGGAATAGCTTTGCAGTTTATAGTTATACTTGCGTGATGGATTCGGATCCTTCTATAAGCAAAGGTTGTTACACGCCAATCTTGAACTTTTTTTATGATTAATAGGGTTGACGTTGGTTTAGCATTGGTTCTTGGTTTTTCTTTTTTCCTTTCATTTGCTTGTCTCTTCTAACAAGGATCAATTCACTTTGCTGTATAAACATGCTACATGTGGCTTGTCTAGGCAGTTGTCTTTGGATTAAGTCAAGAATTAACCCATATTATGCATGATTAATTGGTTAGTTTGTTGGTAGGTTCATTGCACGTATGAAACCAATTCACTTATTTGCTAGGAGTGATGAATAATTTATTATATCTTCAAATTAGTTGGTGTCATACTTAATATTATTGTGAGATAGTTTGAGAGTGCAAGTAAATTAGGCCATCTCATTGAGCCCTAAAATGGATCTTTTAAGGCAAAATCATGATTGTTATTATACATTCATTACGATTGAACTTACTAAGTTTAGAATTGTGAAAGCTATACTATTAATATACTAAGCTTAAGAATAATTAAATATCTTTCTTTAGATAGAGAAGAACGTTTTCTGAAAATGCTAAAATAATAGATTTATACAAATATTTTTGAAGAAATATGGTTACTACCTAAACAATTGTAAAGTTTACGAAACCAAAAACTACCGTAAGGGTAGACTATCAATAACAAAAAATAAGCAAACCTTTTGGCTCCATTGTATCTTAAGTTTTTCATAATTAACAATGATAAAAAAGAAAATATGATTCCAATTAGAAAAAAACCTCATTTCCTTTGCCCACCCTCATATGGCCCTCCTCTCCTCAACTAATACACATCCCAAGCAGCATCACTTCCTCCTCCCATTGTACATTCATCCCCATGAACCAAGTCATTTGGCTCACAATCACTTAAATTTCATCCTCTGGCTCTTGTAACTAACCCATGAACCTATCCTAACATTCCCATTTATTTGTCTTCTCTTCTTGATATAATATTATGAAATACTTAGCCTGAAGCATTATCTCATGGTAGCTTTTGAAGAACTAAATCATGAACTAGTTACTTTGCCGAGAAAAGAAATGAAGGACTACTCTTAAGGAAAAACTCATTTTAGCCTATCATGCTTGTAGATGATCATAGTTTTGGATGTTTTTTTTTTCTTTTTATTTTGAGTTTTTAAGGGGGTGCTTGATTCGCAATTGAAATTAAAATTAGAATGAAAATTTAAATGGATTGAAATCGAAATCGGAATAGCCTAATCCTCTGAAGTATTTGGTTTATGACCAGAATCAGAATTGAAATCGAAATCAGAATGAAAATTTAAAGCCATAGGAGAGAGTGGGGATTGAGTTTTAGGTAGATTAGGCCATTTTCATTCTATTCTAAAATTGGAATCGAAATGGAACGCCCCCCAACCAAGTGGTTGGAATGGAAGTCATCTATTTTCATTACAATTTCGAATCCCTACTTCTCCCAACTAAGCACCCTCTTAATAGACTAGATCTACTATGAAACAAAGCATTAAAGATAAAATCTCATGAAAGTAACTTCCTAGAGTTCAACATATTACATATTGTTGTTTTCATTTTTATTTATTTGTTTATCAAATTTGCATCTATATAATCTTGAACCAAGAGTCATCCATTTAGTTATTGTTTATTTACCACATTGAAGCTTACCACATCTGGTATTCCAAGAACAACCTAATGTTTGAGTCCAGGGGATGCCAAATGAGATTTGTTTTGGAGAGAGCCTTGATTCAGGAGGCTGAGATGACAAAGATGATCTCAAGAAACTCGGATACCTAGGACTCCTTCATCGTTCATATAATAATCCATAGGGTTTTCATCTCCTGGGAGCCTCTCACCGTTGACCTATCTCAAGATCAACTTTGATGATAGTATAAGCAGCAGCAAAGGAGAAGCAGGATTTGTGATCTATGGACTTAATTTCAAGCTGGTGGCTGCCAAGGGGAGTCATCTTTTTGAGCCCATGATACTAGAAGCAATGCTGCGTATTGCTTGGGTTGAAATTGCACATATGCGATAGATATTTAGGGCCAATCATCTAGTCATTAAGAGAGACTCGACCATGATAGTGAGTTGGATTCAAGGGCACACGAGGAGGGATGCCACTCACCCTTTATTGTAGGACATTTCGAGGTTGCTGACAGAATGCATTAGCTTTGATATTAGGCATATCTTCTGAAAAGCGAATACTAAAGCTGATTGGATGGCAACTTTTATAGTAGAACATATTGTGCAAGAATCCCTTGATGTTGCTGAGGCTGAAAGAAGAATGGGGTGCGCCTCCTTCCTCCATGCTTGGAGGCAATGTAAAGAAAGGAACATATTGTGCAAGAATCCCTTGATGTTGTTGAGGCTAAAGGAAGACTGGGGCACGCCTCCTTCTTCCATGCTTGGAGGCAATGTGAAGAAACCAGAGAGAGAAAGAGATGTGGGAGAAAATGGCTCTATATTGATTTCTCTCTTCTCTACTAGGATTTACAATATACATGCATATATACTTGTACATGGACTAAAATTCTAATCCATAAAAAACTTTCTAGGCTAATCCAGTCCGAATGCACTTGCCCAAACCCATGTACACTCATAGTCTGATCATGCACTCAACTCCATAGATCCAAACCTAGTCCAAACTCTGAGTAGCCTCCATGGGACCCAAACCAAGGTCTCATGATCGTGGAGGACTGAACCTTCACTCTATGACCAAATCGATCCTAGCCCTAGGACCATACCTATTCTAGTCTTTCAGAGCCAACATCCTGACTCCTCCAGTGGTCTCCCAAGACTTGAAAGTACCACTAATCCAAACAATCTCTATCTTGATGCCCCCAAGCCTTGGCAAATCTTTCATGAACTATCTGCACTATCCTGCTGTCTCTAGAGCTGACAACGTTCCATCAAAGCCACCTCGCCTCCTTAGCTACAACACCGATCTATGCTTCGTAGCCCCTGAAACTCATGCTTCACTATACTCCTTGGCTTCGAACTGATGTCCTCCTACTTTGATCTTATGGCGCAAAACCAACCTATGCTCCGTAGCACATCTAGATAGCTCACTATGCAAATTTTAACATCTCCGCCAATCCTTTTCAGCTGCTATGCATCCTTGGAGATCTTTGGGATGATCGTCTCCACAGTTGAAGTCTTGATTTGCTCCTCTGCACCATCCTGGATTGTAGGATCCCTTCTGCTTAGCAGCTGCATCATCTTTTCTGAACTTTTCTGAAGAATCTACAGCATTCCTGCACTAGCACATACTATACCATCTGATACGATCTTCTCAGAACTACGCCTATCCACTACACATGCTGCTCCATCTGAAACTGTACATCATCAATGCTGGTGCTAGGATATTGATCCTCTTGCACCCTTTCGTTCTGAACTCATACCAAATTTTTGCTCCACCTATGAAGCCACCACTCCGGAGCTCCACCTATGAAGCCACCTCTCTAGAGCTCCATCTATGAAGCCATCACTCCGGAGCTCCACATGATCCGAAGTTCATCTGATGCCGTAGAAGATCTTACTCTATCACCGAGTCACCTGAGGCCAACCATCCAGTGCTATACTGCTGGGCCTACCGCTACATCTCATACACCATCGCTGCTCTTTTGGACCATCCACACTCTGCGGATCCCATCGAAATCATCTCGGATATCTCTGTAATCTGCGGATACCTTCGAAACATATAGAAGCTCATCCAACTCCTCTGAATCCAGTGACTGAATCCTAAAAAATTCCATCCTGGCACTTTTCTTCTTCTACTCCTACAGAAAAAATCTGATCCAAGATACTTTTGACTGCCTGAGACCTCCTAATGCTCTCTGAAACCTCCTGATTCTCCCTGAGACCTACTTTCAATCTTCTTGAGAAGCTTCTGACACTCTCTACTGAAATATCTTCCTCGATTGCTGCATCACCTAGCCTCTCTCAGCCCCTATGCCTCCAGTGTAGCACTATTGCAGTACTCCAGTACTTCCTATCTGATCTCTATGCCACTCTACAATCATCCAGTTCTAACCTACTGGACCTCCATAGATCATCCATCTCTATCACTTCCAAAGCTCCAATCGATCACACCGCTAAATACACCCTAACTACTTTTCACAGCCTTCTATCAGACTAAATAATTGCTTCTTCAGCTCCACCTCAACTCCGAGCTCTTGAGTGATCTCTCCTTTGATATGCCAAATAAATTATTAACACCCAGCCTTCGCATATTTTTATTTTTAATATCATGCGAAGCTACATCCAGAACGGATCCCTAAGAGAAAAAAAATAAAAGCTCCAAATCTTTTTTTCTCTCTCTTGAAACCTTCTAGAGTCCTTCGGCTCCTTCCTCCTTCCTATCCAAAACCAAAATAGACCAAAAATAGAACCAATCGCTGCCTTCATGGAATGTCGGCTGACTATTCTCTACCCATGCGACCGTTGGATCCGGGCATCACCACTATCGGATCACCACTGCGACTTGCCATCGCTGCCTCCATGGAACATCGCCGACCAATCTATGCCCGCATGCCACCACAGGATTCGAGCACCACCACCACTGGATCGGCGCTGCGGCATGCCATCATTGTCATCGTTCATGCGCCACCAGATCCATGCATCACCATCAGATCCCTACTCCACCATGCTGGATCCCATGCATCGAGAGGAAGAACGGAGGCCCTGCATCACCTCACCGACTCCGTTTTGCATGCCGCCTTGCCAGATCTGGGCACAACCACCATCGGATCGATGCTCCATCGTCGGATCTCATCAGATCCATGCTCCCTGGGCTGGCTCTCTGCTGCACGCGCATCACCACCATCGGATCCAATGCCATCATGGCACCTGCAGCCACTGGACCCCATCACCTATGCCACCACCGGAGTTGATGCCACCACCTACGATGTTACTCCCCATGGAGAAGAAGACAGTCATGCCACCCCCTCTTCGGATCTTCCATGGCCGCCTGCTTCCGGATCTCACGCATTCTGCCCGTGAGCACCACTGCCGATCGCCTGTGGGATCCACCTCCGCATGCCATGCTCGACCACCTGATCGTCGAAAATCACCTCCATGTGCTGGTTCACGGCTGCTAAGCCCAGGATTGGCGGCCAATCACCGTTCGTCGTCAGATCTGGGAGGAAGAAAGGGGGGCTTGCCCGCCCCTAAAATGATTTTTTTTTTGTGTTCTTTTATTGAATCTCCCATACCTATGCTGGATCTCATCTTCATGTCTCCTTGTCAAGATGGCTCTGATACCAATTAATGTGCAAGAATCCCTTGACGTTGTTGAGGCTGAAGAAAGAATGGGATGCATCTCCTTCCTCCATGCTTGGAGGTGCGCCTCTTAAGGCACCTTGGCGTGTGAAGAAACCAAAGAGAGAGAGAGATGTGGGAGAAAATGACTCTATATTGATTTCTCTCTTCTCTACTAGGATTTACAATATAGATGTATATATATACATGTACATGAACTGAAATCTTAATCCATAAAAAACTTTCTGAGCTAATCCAGTCTGAATGCACTCGCCCAAACGCATATACACCTATTGTCTGATCATGCACTCAATTTTATAGACCCAAACCTAGTCCAAACTCTGAGTAGCCTCCATGAGATCCAAACTAGGGCCTCATTATCGTGGAGGGTTGAACCTCCATCCTAGGACCAAACCGATCCTAGCTCTAGGACCACACATGTCCTAGTCTTCAGGAGCCAACATTCTGACTCTTTCAGTAGCCTCCCAAGGTTTGGGAGCACCACTAATCCTAACAAAATATTCTAGATATATATTTTGGATGGATTTAGGGGTAGCTCTTGGGCCACCTCGTGATATTTTGCTTTCTGATCTTTTTGGATGTGTTTATACTAGATTTATATAAATGCTCTGCTTTATCAAAAAAAAGATAGAAGAGATTATATGTGAGTTATTTGGTAGTAAATTGATATATTCTATAATTGTTCATCAAAATTAATTCTAGGTATAAATTTATTAATATAAGATTAAGACATACAATTACTTTAACTATAAATTAAATTATGAATGGTTATTTTAGTAGTTGCACTTTGTTATGTATTATGCTTAGTACATTTTATTGTTGCATTATGTTTATTAAAATTTCTCTTTTTCACTCTATCTAAATTAATATCATCATGCAATTATCAAACCGTTTATATGCTATCTAGATTTGTTGTATTCAAAAGATTATTCCTTCATGCAAGCAAGTTGTCAACCACAATCTTCAAGCATACATGGAATTATTGAGAAGCATATATTTTTATGGATCTTTACCTTTAAACAATAGTCCCTACATCTCCTAATGAAATATCGAGAAAAATAATTAGTACTCTACTTAAAGAGTCCATCCGAGCAATTTTTTTGGTAGTGAAGCAATAAAGCATAAAAAAAGTCAAATATAGATTAGAAACTATTCAACATTTAAAGGAATTTTATAAAAGCAAGGGAAATGCTACTATGCTCTTTGCCAAATATACATGTTTGTAATTTTCACCATTTATTTCCATTTGAAGGGCTAAAGATAGATAACCGAATGACAATGCCGGACTTTTGTCCCTAGACTTCTTCCATTCTTCCTTTTCTTCTTTCCCGTCATTTCTTGATTAACTCTTAGACTGATCCAAGTCCATAAAAAATTGAAATCGCATGGTCCAGCTCTCACCAGTAGCCATCTATGTCTCAAAAACCTTAGAATTCTCTATTAAAATCCAATCTTTCCACTCGCTCTAGATGAGATAAACAACCAATGCCCAAATCTTTTGTTATTTGTTTCATCATGTTGCTGCACGGCTTTGGAGGGGAGTGAAGATCCCGCATTGAAGAACTGGTTGGGGCAGATTGACTTGGATTTGCCAAAAAATCTGCAAGAAAAGTTTCAAGAACTGGTGGGATACCCTCCGATTTAGAACCCTCCAATACTTAAGTCAGCTAAGGCCTTAAGAACAGATAGTGAAAAATAGAAATTAAGAAGATGGAATGATAGAATTTTGGAGAGGATCTGATCTTCCTTTAGTGGAAAAGAAATGATTTCAGCAGAGTTTAAACTCTATGAATCTAAAGTGTGAGCTTACTTGGAGGAGTATCCTATCCTCCTATTTATAGAGGAGATCATTCGGATCTTATGAAAGGTTTGTTAGGCCGTTAGTTTGTTATGGCCAGCTAGATTGCAGCTGTTGGCCATTGACCTTGCTGGCGTTTGGCTGGAACACAGCTGAAGGAGGGTCAGATTTTAGTTGGAGTATAGTCAGCACTTTAGTTAACTGTCTAAAGATATTGAGATCGGTAAATCATCGAGCTAAGTTTGGTGAGATCGGTGATTAACCGATCTCAACATCAGATAATGACAACATCAGTATTTGATCAATCTCAAGTGGTTGCAGCTAGAGTATAGCAGACGAGATCGGTATTATCCCGATCTCCTATAGAGCAAGACTGTTGCCGCCTTTCAGGGCAGTTAAATACTGGTTTGATTATTGTCGATAGACTGAGGTTGATTTTTTACCAATCTTCCTCAAGATTTATTTTGAACATTATGGAGAATGGTATCGAGCCCGTCTTTGACTCATTCTATTCGATTGTCCATTAATCTTGAGCCAATCACTTGGTCGATTTGGCTCCAACAAGCAGCCTGGTGCCTAGGCCAGTATTTTGCTAACCTGACACCAAACTTGTTGATTGCCTGTTATTTGGAATGGTGACCCTTCTGATGATGCCACATGTCAGTAGGGCATGATCGTACCAATAATTATCCTCCACTTTCTAGACTTAGGATGGAATTTTTTCGGTGGCAAATGTGGAAAGTCATTTTAGAAGTCATTCAATGCGTCAAGATTTGTGCCATGCGGTCACCATATTTGGTTTTTAAATGATTCGAAAAGATAGGCTACATCATTTGTCGTAATTGTCATACCCTGATATTTAAGAAAGCATGGGAGAGGGTGAAGCTATCATTGGCTATACCACTGTATCCCAGGCATCATGGGGCATGTGGCGCTCATCTATGGACTAGATGAACCACCATATAGATCAGGCTTTCATGATTCGATCTAAGCCATTGCATCAAAATAGACTTTCTGTAGTTTCTTTAAATGATTGACAGGTGATTTAAATCCACTAATTGCTGGCCAATCTGAGCCGTAGTTTACCTCTATATAGAGGATATTTGTTTGTCCTTCTTCCATCTTCACTGTTATTTGTCTAGGCGAGATTTCTACTGCAAAAGAGACTTTCAGACACCTTGTCAATCGGAGAAAGAGACGATTCCAGTAATTGTCGGAGCTTGGAGAGGGTCACTGAAAGTAATAGAGAAGGCCTCTTATTCCCTTCGATAGGATTCTCCTTCCTTTCTCTTATTCTTAGGGTCTTTGTTTCTTAAGGTTTCCTCTTTCAGTCATTCTTTGTTTCTTTTCCTTTGAGTCTTCCTTTTTTATCTCCTCCATTCTTTTTTTCTTTCTTTTCTCCATGTCTTCTCAGAAGAGTACCTCTCCTAATGGTGGTAAAAGGGGGGAGCTGATCCCGGGTGACCATAACATCTGGTCAACCCAGCCCTTGCTCACCATTAAGGCGGATAATCCATCTCAGGATGCCGTCGAAGTCGATACCTCCGATGAAGATAGTTCAAGGTCTCCAGTAAGAAAATTCTTGGACTATTTTGGTCCTGGCACTGAGCCTTCTCTCATGATAGATACTGATCTGAAAAGATGTTGCCCAGATAGACAACCCAAAAGGGGGGGAGGTGAATTAGGTTTTCAAAAATTAAAATAGATATGTGTAGTGCTAAATGATTAAAATCTAAGTGAATCAAATGTAAGAGTAAATAGAAGACATAATTAAGAGCACACACATAAACAAAAAAATTTTATAGTGGTTCGGTGCTCTTCCAGCACCTACATCCACTTCCCAAGCACACTCTTGAAAATTTTACTATAATCCCGCAAGATTACAGTCGGATAGTTTTTTCACACTCACTATCCAAAAATTTAGTTGGTTTTTTTCTAGGTTCACCAACCACAATCCTTACAAGAATCAAACAAATCAATCTGAATAAATAGAGAGGAGAAAAAGCCCCAAAACCCAAGTTTCAGCCCCTATTGAAATCAAGTACATGAAAAGAGGAAAAAAAATTTTACAACTCGAAATACCCCTTTGAATGAGCAGAAAAGTTATCTTTACAGTTTGTTGAAAGCCTCTTTGAACGTGTGGAGTTAATGCACTCGAGGATTCTTCAAAGCTTGAGAGAACAGATTAATTGGAGATTGGATATTCGTTCAAGAATAGAGCATGCTTTTCTTTCTCTTATTTTTCTCTTCTTTTGAAAAATAATCTTTCTTTCTTTTATATCTCTAGCATTTTTTTTCTGGTGATGATTAGAATTTAGAAAAAGTAAAATCTGATCGTTGGAGAGCAGCAACTAGCTGTTGGAATGAAAAAAATCTAATTTGGAACATTCCATCAAAAAGCTGTCACTGTATCTCGAGACCTCTCAATTTGTCTCGAGATATCTCGCCAGGTTACGAGGCCTCTTGGATTGATCAGAAGAGCTCCCGTCTTCAGTCGTATGAAAAATTATCTTTCTAGAAAAAATAGCTCGTCTGAGATCGAGATGTCTTAGTTCTGAATGAGTTGTCTCACTGGAACCACGAGACCTTTCAAGAATCCTACGAGATCTCTCACTCTCAAAGCACAGAAATTGAATTTCTATCGTCTGAGATCGAGACGTCTTGAGATTCACTCAAGACTTCTTGAAATCGAGCCAGAACTGCATTTGTTGCATGCCAGTCCACTTGAGAACTCTCAAAAAAAATCCGAGACATCTCGAAGACTGCTCCAAAGCAATTTTAGGGGATTTGAATTTTATTTGATTTTCATTTTATGTCTTCCTTATTTTGGTCAAAGAGCTCTCTTTCTTCTGATATTGGAACACTTAAAATAAAATATATTAGTAATCACTTGCTTTAATGTTTGGTCATCATCAAAATCACTTAGGGAGTCAACAATCTTTCTTTTTTGATGATGACAAAACATTAAGCAAGCCATAAAAGGAATGTAAGTAATGTATATCAAGAACTAATGAATGCAAAATTTTTGTGCTAAAGCTCCTCCTTAGTGTATGCTCTCATGAAATGAATAGGATTTGAATAACATTCTTTTCATTTTGTATTTGTCCATTTCAATCATTTCATTTTCTAAAAGTCCCTTTTTGTGAATTTATATTTTTGATTTGAATAATTATACATTTGTATTTCGTATGTTAGATTTAATTATGCATTTGCATATTTTTTCTTAATATTTCTCCCCTTTTTTGTCAGCATCAAAATCACAACAATGAGAGAATCATAAAAAGGCAAGAGCATGAAAAAGATTGATTTCATTGCAAGATGTGATAATACATAGATAGAGATGTATGTTGGTTTACAAAAAAATGAATCTCATACCAACATACTTAAACCAAAAGTTAAAACAAAAGAGATACTAGACCTAGTCTTCATCAGAGAGAAACTCAATGATGGGTTCAGAGGAGGATTTGGGTCTGGTAGAGGACAAGTGAGGAGCAGGTCTAGGAGAAGGTGATGGTCTAGAAGAAGATGATGGCTCAAAAGGAGATGGAGTCCAACTGCAAATCTGCCGCAGGATGGAGATAATGACTTCAGCCATGGTGCACTGAATAGTGATGTTCTCTTCAAGTCTCTGTGTAAGTCCAGCATTCTCGGATATGAGTAGTTCAATTTGACCTGACGAACTGTGCTGCTCCTTTTCCAAAATATCAAGTCTTTGAGATAATTCACTAATCTGTTGGCTAAGCATTTCTGTCTCACCTTCAGTGGATATCCTTTGTTCTTCAATGCTTACAAGGAGTTGATGCCTCACGTTGGACAGTATATCTATAAACCTTTCAGATACTTTCTGAACTACTTCTTCTACCACCCTTTCAATTAATATATCTTGATCAAAAGCTGAGGAAGGTGCTGGTGCAGGACAAAAAGGCACCTGAGGAGAGTATGGGGACCCTAGTATAGTAAAAGAGGATCCAGCAGCAGATGGTGATGGTGGAGGGGGTGGAGACCTATGTTCTTCGGGCTCATTTACAGCATGTTCATCTGCCCTCACCCATTTGTCATCCTTTTTTACAAACTTCATCCAATTTAATGTTCCTTCATTGATGTAGTCAGTGTGGACCAGTTTTTTGAAGTCTTCACCTTCTAGATTAACTTTAAAATCCTTGAAGATTAAGATGAAGATCAATCCATAGGGTAAACAAGCCTTGCTTTTATTGGCGGTGTCTTTCAGTTGTTGAAGCATAAGAGAAGAAAAGTTGATGGGAGTTTCAGTCACCATAAAGAACATGACTCTAGTTCTCTCTTTCCAACCCAGTCATGTCTTCCTACTTTAGAAAAAACTATGTGACTGACAAAAAATTACAGTAATCTCATCTCAACCGAAAGAAGATGTGAAACTAATTGTACATTTTTGTCAACATCCTCCCTTTCTAAGATGCACTTGAGGGCTTTAGTTTTGTCAAACAAATTTAGATTGCTAATCCCCGCCCTAGGCACTTCGAGAAGCTGCCCTATTTTTCTCTCATCTAAGAAAATATATATCCCTTTCACAACGGACTCAACCTTCGACCCATGATCAAAGCTAATATTGTCAAAAAATTCTCTTATCAAGTTCGGGTAAACATTTATCTCTAGTGTACACATTTTTTTCTATCCTTGCTGCCAAATCCAAGTTCCAATATAGAAGTGTTCCTGATCTAAGTATTTGATATCCACACAGTGGCCCATTGGAACTATCTTAGTAGCAATGAAGAGACGAGCACGAGATGATGAAGCAAGCGGAGATGATTGAGGCAAGTCCCGCTGTCGCTTAGCCCTAGCTTCAATCGATGGCATGATGGGAGGTCTTTGTGTGGCAAGGGATCTCTTCTTCGAAGCCATCGGGGTAAAGAAAGCTGATTCGAAAGGTTTTTGAGGAGAGGAGGAGAGTTTTGGAGAGTTTGGAGGAGAGATCTTGAAAGAACGGAATGATTGAATGAAACAGGGAACCTCTCGTAGATCGATTAAAAAGAGGGCCCGCAGGAGTCGAGAGCTCTCATCTTAAAGATGAGACATCTCAAAAATTTCGAGAGCTCTTGCATTTACCACGAGATGTCTCAAAATCCAGTCGAAAGGTCTCATGAATAACCCGAGATTTCTCGTGCACAGGGGGAAGAAATTAGGATAAAAACAAAATTTCAAGCCTTTTTTTTTTGATTTTTCAAGATTGAATTAGAAGTGTTTAGGATGATAGAGGAAGACCAAAAAATAATCCAAAAAATTTAAGATTAAATATTTTTATAGAGAATCATATACACCAAGTTCACCTCAAATTTTAGAAAATCTATCTTCACTTAGAGGTTTTGTAAAAATGTCAGCTAATTAATTTTTAGTTGAAATAAATTCAAGCATAATATTATTATTTTGAACATGATCTCTAATGAAATTATATCTAATTTTAATATATTTGGTTCTTAAATATTGAGCAAAATTTTTTGTCAGGTTTATGGCACTAGTGTTATCACATTTAATAGGTATCTTATTTTGCTTAATTTCAAAGTCTTCGAGTTGTTGTTTAAACCAAAATATTTGAGCATAGCAACTTCTCGCAGCAACATATTCGGCCTCGGCCGTTGACAATGCTATAAAGTTTTGCTTTTTGCTATACCAAGATATCAAGTTCAGCTCTAGAAATTGATAAGTGCCACTGGTACTCTTTCTATCAATTTTACATCCTCTATAGTCTGCATCAGTGTATCCAATCAATTCAATGGAAGATTGTTTTGAGTACTAAAGACCTAAGTTGTGTGTGTAAATCAAATATCTAAAAATTTTTTTAACGGCTAAAAGTATGATTCTTTAGGGTTAGATTGAAATTTAGCACACATGCATATACTAAATAATATATCAGACCTATTTGCAGTTAAGTAAATGATCCTATCATACCTCAAAAAAGCTTTTCATTTATATTCTTACCATTCTTATCTTTGTCAAGTTTGCAAGAAGGGCTCATGGGTTTGCCGATTTTCTTTCCATTTTTCATGCCAAACTTCTTGAGCATCTTCTTGATGTACTTTGTTTGGCTAATGAAAATGCCTTCCTTTGATTGTTTGACTTGTAGTCCAAAGAAGAAATTCAACTCCCCCATCATGCTCATTTCAAATTTACTTTGCATCAACTTAGCAAACTCTTGACAAAGAATTTTATCGGTAACTCCGAATATGATGTCATCCACATATATTTGAACTACAAGAAGGTCATTATTTTTTTTTTCAAAAATAGTGTGGTGTCTACACTTCCTCTGATAAAATTATTTTATAATAAGAATTTGCTCAATCTCTCATACCAAACTCTAGGTACTTGTTTAAGTCCATAGAGTGCTTTATTTAACTTATGTACATGATTTGAAAGTGAGTGATTTTCAAATCTAGGTGGTTATTCTACAAATACTTCTTTGATAATATAACCATTTAAAAAGATGCTTTTCACATTTATTTAAAATAATTTAAAATTTATATAATAGACAAAAGCAAGTAACAATCTTATAGTCTCTAATTTTGCTACAAATGCATATATTTCATCAAAGTCAATTTCTTCTTCTTGATTATATCCCTTAGCAACTAATCTAGCTTTATTTTTTTACAACATTACCATGTTCATCTAATTTATTTCTAAATATCCATTTTGTACCAATTATAGGATGATTTATGGGTTTATTTACAAGAGTCCATACATTGTTTCTTTCAAATTGGTTTAGTTCATCTTGCTTGACTAGCATCCAATTAGAGTCTTGTTCAGCTTCTTCTATGTTTTTAGATTCTATTTGAGAAATAAATGTAAGGTAATCAAATGTATTCTTAAAAGAGGATCTAGTTCTTACCCCTTGTGAAGGATCACCTAAAATCAATTCCTTTGGGTGATTATGTGCATACCTCCACTTCTTGGGTAGATCTCTATGATCATTTGATGCTTCAATCTCAACATCCTTATCTTGTTTAATGATTATTATAGAGTTATCTTTATCATGAATGATGTTGTCCCTTAAGTTTAGCTCCTTCATTCCATCTTCAAAAATTTCTATATCATCATCAAAAATATCTTCTTTTCTCGAAGAATGATTATTAGCTTTATTAAAAATGACGTGTATTGATTTTTCAACAACTAAAGATTATTTGTTGAAGACTCTATATACTTTGCTAGATATAGAGTATCCAAGGAATATACCTTCATCTGCCTTAGCATCAAATTTGCCTAGATTATCTTTACCATTGTTATGAATAAAATATTTACAACCAAAAATATAAAAATAATTAATATTAAATTTTTTTTCTTTTCAAAGCTCATAAAGGATTTTCTTTAAAATTGGACGAATAGAAACTCTATTTAAAATGTAACATACTGTGTTAATGACTTCAGCCCAAAAGTATTTGGGTAGATTTTCCTCATACAACATGGTACGGGCCATATCAACTAAGGTTCTATTCTTTCTTTCAATAACTCCATTTTGTTGAGGGATTCTAGGTGCTAAAAAATTATATTCTATGCCATGTTCATTACAAAATTCTTCAAAATATTGGTTTTCAAATTCTGTGTCATAATCACTATGGATACATACCACAGTAGAGTTCTTTTCATTTGTTATTTTCTTATAAAACTTTGAAAATAATGAAAATGCTTCATCTTTGTAAGCTAAAAATAGAATCCAAGTGAAACGAGAATAATCATCAATAATTACTAGATCATACTTCTTTTCTCCTAGGCTTGTGGTTCTAGTAGGTCCAAACAGATCCATATAAATCAATTCAAGAGGCCTAGACGTTGAAACTACATTTTTGGATTTGAAACCCTCCCTAGTTTATTTTCCAAATTGGCAAGCATTACAAACATAATCAATTTAGAAATTTAGTTTTGGTAGCCTCTTAACTAAGTCTTTATTATACAATTTATAAAGAGTATGCATGCTAGCATGACCTAATCTTCGGTGCCAAAGTCAACCAGTTTTTTTTATGTTAGCATTTATTGCAACTAGGCATTGACCACTCTTCATGGTAATTTCATCAAGATTCACCATGTAGATATTCACATGCCTAAATCTAATGAATTTTAAACTATCATCCAAGGAACTAGATACTTTGCACAAAGAAGATTCAAATAAGACTTTAAAACTTCTATCACATAGTTGACTAATACTAAGCAAGCTATATTTTAAATTATTAACTAATAATATATTATCTATAAAAATCGAAGAAGTAATCTGAATTTTACCATAGCCAATTATTTTACCTTTGCCATTATCGCCAAAGGTGACTACTCTCCCTTCCTTTCTTTCTAGGATGACGAATTATTGCTTGTCATCCGATATATGCCTTGAGTAGCCGCTATCTAAATATCAATCCCGTTTTGATCCTTGGGCTGCAAGGCATTTCTTCACAAACAATCAAGTGATAGTTTTAGGTACCCAAGTCTTCTTGGATCCTTTAAGATTAGTAGACATGGTTTCTTTTGAAACCCAAATGCTTTTAACATGCTTTTTATTAACTCTTCTAGTATTGCATTCAAAAGTCTTGTGTTCTACTCTTTTATATTTAAAGCAAATGGTATGAGAAGTGCTATTAGTGATGGATGCAGTGAAAAATTTTTTTAGAAACTTGGTTTTATCTTTGGGTTTATATCCTAGTTCGATCTTATCATAAACTCCTCTTTGACTATTTAAAATCATTTATAATTTTTTCAGAACTACAAGTAAATTATCAACTAAAGACTTTAATTTATCCAATTCATCCTTTAGGATTTTGTTTTCTTCTTTTAACTTATTGCGGCTACTAATTACCTCTTCCTTTTCTTTCAAGAATATTTGAGTCATTTCCTTAAGATTTTTATTTTTTGAGCTTATCTTTTTGAAATCTTTCATCAAATCATAAAAAGTATCTTGAAGCTCATCAAAGATAAAATCTGAATCAAAAGTGGAGGATACCTCATCATCTTGTGCCATGAAATATAAGTTTGCTTTATTTTGATTTTCTTCCTCCGTGCTTGAATCGTCGCTGTTGCTTCAAGTTGCTAACATGACTTTCTTTTTTATTCTTTTTAGCCCCTTCTTCAACAGAGGACATTCAGTCCTAAAATGTTCTGGCTTCTTGCATTCATAGCAAGTTGGCTGATCTCTCTCTTTTTCTTTTTCTTTCTTCTTACTGGCTTTTCCTCTAATGAAGTTTCTCTTCTTGAATCTTTGTCTTCTTCTTCTCATAAATTTCTTGAATTTTCTGATCACCACAGCCATGTCTTCATCATTTTTCTCACTGGTGGACAGATCATCTTCTTCTTCATCAACCATGGATTTTAGTGCTATTATTTTTTTCTTCTTGTTGTCTTCCTCATTGTGCCGACTCATAGCTAGCTCATGTATCATCAAGGATCCAATGAGCTCCTTTAGTGGCAGTGTGTTCAGATCCTTTGCCTCCTGGATTGCTGTTATTTTGGCTTTCCATGACCTAGGTAAAGACCTGAGGATCTTTCTCACCAATTCACTATTAGCGTAAACTTTATCTAAGCTTTTTAAATCATTTATAATATTAGTGAATCTCATGTACATGCTAGTGATAGATTCAATGGGGTTAATTTTAAATAACTCATATTGGTGAATTAGCATGTTAATTTTAGTTTCTTTTACTTGATTTGTCCCTTCATGTGTGACCTCAAGTCTGTCCCAAATTTTTTTTGTAGAATTGCAAGTGAAGATTTGGTTAAACTCATTTGCATCAAGGCACAATAGAGTACATTCATTGCCTTGGCATTTAATTGGATAAGTTTCTTGTCCGTTTCATCCCAATCCTTCTTCGACTTAGAAAAGGATGTGCCATTGACAATGATTGTAGGTGTGTATGGGTCATTGATAATAACACTCCATATATCATAATCAAGGGCTTGAATGAAAATGTGCATGCGAGCTTTTCAATAGGTATAGTTAGACCCATTGAAAAGAGGTGGCCTATTTATGGATTGCCCTTCGGCAAGTGAACCTCCTAGTTGGATTGACATGATCTTTGTCTCTAGTTGATAAGATCAATAATTAGTAGAGAATCAAGGCTCTGATACCAATTATTGTCCAGATAGACAACCCAAGAGGAAGGGTGAATTAGATTTTCAAAAATTAAAATAGATATGTATAGTGCTAAATGATTAAAACCTAAGTGAATCAAATGTAAGAGCAAATAGAAGATACAATTAAGAGCATACGCACAAATAGGAGAATTTTATAGTAGTTCGATGCTCTCCCAGCACCTACATCCACTCCCCAAGCACAGTCTTGAGAATTTTACTATAATCCCGCAAGATTATAGTTGGATAGTTTTTCTAGGCTCACTATCCAAAAATCTAGTTGAATTTTTTCTAGGATCACCAATCACAATCCTTACAAGAATCAGACAAATCAATCTGAATAAACAGAGGATAGAAAAAGCTCCAAAATCTAAGTTTCAGCTCCTGTTGAAACCAAGTATATGGAAAGAGGAAAAGAAATTTTATAACTCAAAATATCCCTTTGAATGAGCAGAAAAGTTATCCTTATAGTTCGTTGAAAGCCTCTTTGAATGTGTGGAGTTAATGCACTTGAGAATTTTTCAAAACTTGAGAGAACAGATTGATTGGAGATTGGATATTCGTTCAAGAATAGAGCATGCTTTTCTTTCTCTTATTTTTCTCTTCTTTTGAAAAATAATCTTTCTTCCTTTTATATCTCTAGCATTTTCTTTTTCTGATGATGATTGGAGTTCAGAAAAAGCAAAATCTGGCCATTGGAGAGTAGCAACTAACCGTTGGAACGAAAAAAATCTGACCTGAAATGCCCCATCAAAAAGCTGTCACCGTGTCTTGAGACCTCTCGATTTGTCTCGAGATATCTCACCAGGTTACGAGGCCTCTCGGATTGAACAAAAAAGTTCTCATCTTCAGTCGTATGAAAAATTACCTTCCTGAAAAAAATGGCTCGCTTGAGATCGAGACATCTCAGTTCTGAACGAGACATCTCGCTGGAACCACGAGACCTCTCAAAAATTCTGTGAGATCTCTCGCTTTCATAGCATAAAAACTAAATTTCTATCACTTGAGATCGAGATGTCTCGAGATTCACTCGAGACTTCTCAAAATCAAGTCAGAACTGTGTTTGCTGCGTTTTAGTCCACTCGAGAGCTCTCAAAAAAAATTTGAGACGTCTCAAAGACTTCTCCAAGGCAATTTTAGGGGATTTGAATTTCATTTGATTTTCACTTTATGTCTTTCTTATTTTGGTCAAAGAGCACTCTTTCTTCTGATATTGGAATACTTAAAATAAAATATTTTAGTAATCACTTGCTTTAATATTTGGTCATCATCAAAATTACTTAGGAGGTCAACAAAAGACTTAGGAAGAAGTATTTTATTCCTGACCATTTTCAACTTATTGCTCCTAATCTAGGTGATTGGGTTACACGACCTTCCAAAGGTTGTATGACCTTTTATGACGAATCACTCCAGTCCAGGCTGTACTTTCTTCTGCATCCTTTCATTTATAATATATTAGACTACTACAGTCTGCAGCTGACTCAGGTTACCCCAAATACTATTAGGATTATTCTAGTCTTCATCATCTGTTATAGTTTTACTGCCATTAATCTTAAGATTTCTTTGTTTAGAGCTCTCTTTGTTTTGAAAAGCATCCAACTGAGAAGGGCTGGTGGTATTTTTCATCCTGGCTAAATTATAAATTCGGTCTTGCTTTTCCTTCCTCAATCCATGACTGGAAAAATCATTACTTTTTTGTTTCTTCTGATACTCCTTGGAGTTTTAGCACTAGTTGTGATAGTCCCCAACTAAATTGGAACTCCAATAAGTTTGTTCTACTCGGGGACAGGGAGGCCTTCGAAGAGCTGTTGGGTATGAAAGTGCCCAAGCTCAGCTAGCTAGTGACGGATCAATCCTTATTCGACTCTAGCATCAGCCTGATCTCCTCCTAGGGTAAGTCTGTCGTCAAATCTCTTTCCATTTTTTTGAGCTCGGTCTTTTTTTTCTGACCATATTTTCTATTGTTTATTGTAGCACTTATGAGGTTTAACCCTCGGAGGCTAACAGAGCAAAAGAAGAGGAAGCCAAAATCCTCCAACCCTCCAACAACAAAGAAGAAAAAGGGGAAAGAGATTGACAGCAGCTCGACGATTCCCCGACCTGCACCTCCTTCCAAAGAGGGGGCGATCGTCATTCACGTGGATCCTATCTACGCCCGACCTTCGCCAGTATCCTTTCCATTGTCAAGGGGACCTCGAGATACTACCAAGGTGGTCTAACCACCTTCCAAATAATCAACCATCCATCGGAGGTCGAGTTTTGCTGCTGCACCATTGAAACCTAGTCCACCGACACCGACCTCTGCTCACACCGACACCAACCTCTGCTCGTCAAACTCAGTCCTCTGGGAGCTCAAAGATTCTACTGATCAATCCACCAACAAGCTCCACTAGCCGGATCGACCTTGGGCAGGCTTCTTTGCGGGACACGCCTACACTGAAAAAAATCTTCTATACGCTATGATGTCATAGATGGAGTTGCGCACCCGTAGAAGAAACCTGGGTCCTAAGGAGCTGCTGAATAATGGCTTCAGTAGCATTTTAGATGTAAGAAAAACTCCCTTTCTTACATCAGCATCTTACCGACCTCTTTTTTTCTTTTTTCTCTCTCTTTTACGTCAGTTTTTTGCCAACCCGATATCTTTCTTCTTTTTTATTTTTCTTTTACCAGGCTACCTCCTACTTTCGATTGTTCATCGAGCACATAGAGTGGCTGATGAGAATAAGAAATCACTGGAGGAGGGTTTGCAGTCTACAAAAGACTGCTTGAAGGTGATGGAAGAGAAGACTGCCAAAAAGGAGAAGATCACTATGGGGCTGAAGAAGCAGCTCCTAGAAAAGCTCAACAAATTATCGAAGAAAAATAAAGCTCTTTTGGACCTTCAGAGTAAGGTTAATGAGAGAGAAGAGAAGCTGCTAAAGTTGCAGCAAGAGACCTCAAGGATTCCCAACCTGGAGGCAAAAATAAAGAAGCTGGAGGGAAAGGTGGCCTCCAAGGATGAGATGTTGGCTTCTCGGGACAAGGCACTTCTGATTTACCAGAGAGATCTGGAATACTGAAAGGGTGCCATGGGTTGCGCTGTGGAGGAGTACAAGCCTTTAAAGATTTTGTGAAGGAGGTCACGGAGGCTACTGGAGAAGCTTTTGAAAGCAGCATTAACAGCTGCAGGGATCTAGTTAGAAAATTCTTTGCCAATTTAGATCTGAGCGGCATTACTATGGAGGTCGATCTCGCCCTAGCTGTAGGAATAGAGGCCTATTCAGTGTTAGAGGTGGGTTCTGCTGCAGAAGTGTCCCAACCTACCTCGGAGATGCATGTTGTTCTGCTTAAGCCAAAGGTGGAGGTTCCGGATCCTATCGAGACTCCAGCATCTGCTCCAGCTGAAACTCCAACTTTCACCCTAGCACCTATCAAAATTATTCCACTGGAGGATGACACAGTGGATATTGCTCCTCCTGAAGCTCCTCAGGCAGATGCCTGATTTTATATTTTTCTTTCTATTTTTATCTTTCTGTATCAACCTAATTTGGGCTTTTGGTAATGACTTTTTTAAATGAAGAAATCTATTTTTTTTAAATGATCACTTTTCATGTGCGATGTCGGATTTCTCTAACTTGATGTAACTTGCTACAATGCTTTGTGCATTTTATTCAAAAATTTTTCTGAGTAATAATCAAGTGACCTCACCTTGGTTAATTCTCGATGTAAGTTGCCTTTGATTTTAATTATCGATCTGAAGATCGGTATTAGATAGAAGTCTAGCATAACCTTGATCCTAAGATCGAAAATTAATAAAAACCCATGATAAGATCAATCCAAAGGTTGGTAGTTAATAGAAATCCCATATAATTCAATAGCTTCAACCTGTTGGTTGGTAATCAATAGAGATTCAATATAACATCGACCCTGAGGCTGGTAATTAACAGAAGTCCAAGATAACTTTAATCCAAAGATAGGTAATAAGGATTTATAACAACATCGATCCAGAGATCAGTATTTAATCAAAATTCATAATAATATTGATATGGAGATTAGACTTTTATGAATAGTGAAGATCTTATCCCTTATACCTATCGGGGCTCCGCCAATCCAGAGATCAGATTTTTTAAGAATAGTGGAGATCTCATCTCCTGCATCCATCGAAGCTCTGCCAATCCAGAGATTAGATTTTACGAATAGTGAAGATCTTATCTTCTATGTCCTTTGGGGCTCTATCGATTTGAAGATCGAATTTTAGGAATAGTAGAGATCTTATCTCTTGTGCCTTTTGAGGCTCTGCCAATTTGAAGATCGAACTTTATGAATAGTGAAGATCTTATCTCCTATGCCCTTCGGGGCTCTACCGATCTGGAGATCGGACTTTAGGAATAGTGGAGATCTTATCTCTTGTCTCTTCAAGACTCTGCCGATTTGGAGATCGAACTTTTATCGAAATGATCGGAGAAATTTCAAAATTTTGGAGAAGTTCTCAATAGGATAAAAATTTTGAAGCCTTTATTTAGAGTTTATTAATAGTACATTTTGAGATTTTCTACATTCCATATCCTGAAAATATTTGAGCCATCTAAATTCTCGATTCTATAGGCTCCTGGTCAAATTACCTCAGTGATTCGATATGGTTCTTCCCAATTTGGGGTAAGCTTTTCTTGTTCTATGGGTTTTAAGATTTTTGCTCATCGGAGTACTAAATCTCCAATCCAAAATACTTTCGACTTAATCATGGTATTGTAATACTGAGTTACTTTTTGCTGGTAGGTTGCTATTCGAATTTGAGCTCTTTCTCGAGTTTCTTCCAATAAATCGAGGTCGATTCTCAACTGATCTGAATTACTTTCTTCATGAAAGTTTTCTATCCTTGGCATCGGAAGATCAATTTCCACTAGTATGACTGCTTCTGATCCAAATGTAAGTCTGAAAGATGTTTCTCTAGTTGATCATCTGGGAGTGGTTCTATAAGCCCAAAGGATACTGTACAATTCATCTGCCCATAAACTTTTGGCTTCAGTGAGCCTTATTTTGAGTTCTTGGAGAATTGTTCAATTCGTAACTTCAGCTTCTTCATTGGATTGTGGGTGTCCCACTAAGATTAGCCTATGGTTGATATGCAGCTTGGAATAGAATTTTCTAAATTTTGTGTTATCAAACTGCTTTTCATTATCAGTGATGATTATCCGAGAAAGACCAAAATGATGGATGATTGATTTCCAAATGAAGTCTCGCATCTTTTTCTTGGTAATTTGTGCCAGCGGTTCAGCTTCAATATATTTAGTGAAGTAGTTGATAGCGACCACCAGAAACTTTCTTTGCCCTATTGCCATGGGAAATGACCCTAACATATCCCCCCATACGATGAAAGGCCAAGGGGCTATAATTGAAATGAGTTCGATAGCTGGTTGGTGTTGAATATTAGCGTATCTTTAGCATTGATCATACTTATTGATAAGATCAGCTATATCTTTTTATATGGTTGGCCAATAATAGTCCTGACGAATTACTTTATATGCTAAAGATCTATCCCCTAGGTGGTTACCACAAATCCCTTCATGTACCTCTCGAAGGGCATAATCGGCTTCAGAAGGCCTCAAACATTAAAGCAATGGAAGAGAGAATGATCTTTTATAGAGCTTTTCGTCTAGGATGACATACCAAGGTGCTTGCCTCTTGATTCTTCTTGCATTAGCAGGGTCATTTGGTAATATTTCTTTGCTCAAGTAATTCATTAGAGGATCAATCCAGCTGGGTTCATGACTGATCTGGGCAGTTATTTCGACCTCTATGCTAGGTTTTTTAAGGACTTCAATGTATACCTTCTGGTTGAAAGTAAAGAATTCCAACATCGCTAAGTGCGAAAGCGCATCAGCTCAGACATTTTTTGATCTCAGTATTTGGATGATTTTGAGGTCATCGAAGTTTTTAGATAATTTTTTTATATTATATAAATATTGAGACATAACAATATCTCTGACTTCGTAGAGACCCCATACTTGTCCAACGATTAATTGAGAATCACTGAAGACTTTGAGTTTCTTGATATTAAGATTTTTGGTCATTCTGAATTTCACGATAAGGGCTTCATACTTTGCTCCATTATTAGAGGTCTTGAAATTGAATCTCAAAGCATGTTCAGTGATAGCTCCTTCTGGGTCTGCCAATATCAAACCAGTACCATTTTCCTGAGCATTGGAAGCTCCATTGACATGCAAAAGTCAATGAGCTTCTTCGGGTGCTTCTATCTAAATTTCGATGGCTGGATTTTCTTCGTGTATTGACCATTTCACTATAAAATCAGCCAATACTTAAGCCTTCATTGAGGGTCTAAGTCGATAGTCAATATCAAATTCACTAAGTTTGATGACTCATTTGGCCATTCGGTTGGAAGTGTTAGGTCATTGAAACACCAACTTCAACGGTTGATTTGTTAAAATAATAATAGGATGAGCTTGGAAATACGGTCAGAGCCGTTTAGTCATCATGATCAGAGAATAGACCATTTTCTCCATCCTGGAGTATCAAATTTTGGCACCCCACAGTTGTCTGTTGGTATAATAGATGGACCTATGTATTCCTACATCATTTTGGACTAAAATCGAGTTGATGATGTTAGGTGAAACAAATAAATATATGAATATGTTCTCACCTTCGACAGGCTTTGAAAGTAGGGAAACAGAACCAAGGTATGCCTTAAGTTCGTTAAAGGTGGTCTGGTATTCTTTTGTCTATCTAAAATCTTTAATTTGTTTTAATGCTTTAAAGAATGGAAGATATTTTTTAACCGACCTGGATATGAATCTGCTGAACGATACCACTCGTCCGATGAATTGCTGCACTTCTTTCATGGAGCTTGATGCCTTTATATTGAGTAATGCTTAAATTTTCTCGGGGTTGGTTTCTACTCCTCTCTGAGTTATCAAAAATCTAAGAAACTTTTCAGTCGTGACTCCGAAGGCGCACTTATTTGGATTGAGCTTCATTTGATATTTGCGGAGCTCTCCAAAAGCTTCTTCCAGGTTGGTGATATGCCAATCTTCTTCAATGCTTTTGATCAGCATATCATCAACGTAGATCTTCATGTTGTGGTCGATTTAGTACTTGAAGATCTTGTTTATCAGGTGTTGATAGGTGGCACCTGCATTTTTTAAATCAAAAGGCATCATTTTGTAACAATACAAATCTTTGTCGATGATAAAGGCCGTGTTCTCCTCATCTTCTGAAACCATTTTGATTTAATTGTAATCGAAGAATGCATCCATAAAACTTAGCAATCTATGGCCCGACGTCGCATTGACTAGCTGGTCAATTCTCGATAGTGGGAAGTTATTTTTCGGATAAGCTTTGTTGAGATTGATGAAGTTAATTCAAATCCTCCACTTTCCATTTGCCTTTTTAACCATCACTACATTGGATATCTAGTTTAGATATTGCACTTTTCTGATAAACTTTGCTTTTAACAATTTATCGACTTCCTCATCTATTATTTTTTGTCTTTCTAGGGCAAAGCTCCTCTTTTTTTGTTTCATGGCCTTGTATTTTGGATCTATATTTAATTTATGCATGACAATATTTGCAGGAATTCTAGGCATATCAGAGGTTGTCCATGCAAATATGTCGGCATTCTGTTGAAGGAAGGAGATCAATTTTTTCTGAGGTCGGTATTCAATCAAGCTCCTATCTGGAATATTTTTTTCTAAATCTTTTTCCAGTGGAACAGTAATAAGAGGCTCTACCAATTCTCCTCGAATTTTTTTGATCTCAATTTCAAAGTCCAGGTCAGAATTTTCCTTTGGTGGATTAATTGCTGACTGATTCTTTTATCTTAGAGGCTACCAGAAAGCATTGCCTAGCCACTGTCTAGTCTCCATATATCTCTCCAACACCTGTTCTAGTTGGAAATCTGACCAGCAGGTGAAGGATGGAAACTACTGCTCTGATGGCGTTGAGCCTGGGTTGGCCTAAAATAGCATTATATGCAGACGGTATTTTGACGACTAGAAATGTGAGTTGCATGATTGATTGATGTGGTTCTTTTTCAGCAGTAACTGGCAAGGTGATTTCCTCTTCGACTGCTACCGAGTTGCCTGAGAATCCAACCAAAGGGCAGCCCACCTGTTTTAGATTATGAATCATATTCATCTTTGAGAAAGCATCGTAGAATAATACATCTGCCGAACTTCCATTATCAATCAAGATTTTTTTTATATCATAGTTTGCTATCATCATTGAAACAACGACAGCATCATTGTGGGATGTTTGGACCCCTTGAGCATCATCATTAGAAAAAGAAATTACATTTTCAGTACACTATCTTTTTGGAGAAGGACTCCTGGATACCTCTCGAAGCCCATTATCTTGTGAAATCATGTTGATAACTCCTACAGTTGGTTAGTTGTTGTCGGTTACATCATTTGGTCTCTGCCATGATTTCAGGGCCTAGTTTGTCTGATCTCGGACGTACTTGCCTAGGTAGCCCCGATGAATTAGAGCCTGAATCTCATCTCTAAGTTGTCAGCATTCATCAGCGTCATGTCTATGATCTTGATAGAAGCAGTAGTACTTGCCTTATTCCTTTTATCAGCAGGGGCCTTCATGGAGATCGGATGGCGGAGATATCCCTGATTCTTTATCTCCATCAAGATCTATGATCGAGAGGCAGACAAGGAGGCGTAACTATTAAATTTTTGAGAAGGACTTCGGAACCTCGAATTTTTTTGAAGTGGTTCACTACTGCTCCCCTGATTCCCGCGCTCCTTCTTGCTGGGCCACTTTTTTTCTTCTTTTTTTTCTTTTTATTCATCTTTTCTTCCTCTTCAACATAAGCATATTTTTGGATTCTGCCCAGCATGGCTTTATAATTCTCTGAAAATTTTTTATTGAGGGAGAAGATCAAACGATAACTCCGGAGTCCTCATTTCTGAGCTAACATCACGACAGACTCATTAAAGTCTCTAATTTTAAGAATGGCCGTATTGAAGTGGGCCATATATTTCCAGAGGGATTCTCCTTCCTGCTGCACTATGGAGAACAAACTATTCAAGTGCTTCAAGTGGAGCCTATTACTCCCAAAATAGGCCACGAAGAGCCTGTTCAATTGATCAAAACAAGAAATGGATCTAAGATGGAGTCCAAAGAACCATACCCTCGTAGATTTTTTAAGGATGATGGAGAAAGCCATGCAAAGAAGGGCGTCATACATGCCTTGGAGTCTTATTACGTCGCGATACCCTTCAATATGGTCTTGAGGGTTCGCAGAATCGTCAAATGGCTTGAGGGGAGGCATTTTGAACCGAGATGGAATCAGCTCATTCAAGATTTCAGCAGAAAAAGAGGAGGTAAAGTGAAAATCTCCCTTATTCTGAGAGGATTTTCTAAGTTGCACATTTTTTAGTCCTTTTTTCAAATCTTGAAGTTTCTGTTCAAGATCTATCTCCCGCAGTCGAATCTCACTGCAAGGAGTTGATTCTGCTTCAAAGGGGCATCCATTTTCCTGATCTGGGAGACGCGCTTGATGACATTCTTGAGAAATTGGGGGGTGTCTAGTCCGTGATGTAGCTTCTTAAGGTTCTGGCGGAATCGATTCTTACCGTCGCTCCATTGCCTGCTGGAGTTATTGCACTACAATGGTCAGAGCCTGGACCTGCTATACTAGAAAGCTGAACTGCTGGGGATTGATTATCGTTGGAGGATAGGACTGGACCATCTCTAGAGGAACTTTGGGGGAAGATGGAGTTGGATTTTGCATCTTCTTAACTATTTTTCATAAAATTTTGGGTTGCCGCCCTTCTTTTAGCGCCAATCTATTATTGTAAGGCTTCGAAGAGGAGCGAAGATCCCACATTGGAGAATTGATTGGGGCAAATCGACTCGAATTTGCCAAAAAATCTATAAGAGATGTCCCAAGAACCGGTAGGATACCCTCTGATTTAGGACTCTCCGATGCTTTAGTCAGCTGAGGTCTTGAGAGCAGATAGTGAAAAATAGGAATTAAGAAGATGGAATGATAGGATTGTGGAGGAGATATGATCTTCCTTTAGTGCGGAAGAAATGATTTCAGCAGAGTTTAGACTTTGTGAATCTAAAATATGAGCTTATCTAAAGGAGTATCCTACTCTCCTATTTATAGAGGGGATCATTCGGACCTTATGGAAGGTTTGTTAGGCTGTTAGTTTATTATGGCTAGTAGGATTATAGCTATTGACCTTTAGCCTTGCTGGCATTTGGCTGGGACACAGCTGGAGGAAGGTTAGATTTTAGTTGGAGCGCAGTCGGCACTTTAGTTAACTGTCTGAAGATGTTTAGATCGATAAATCACTGAGCTAAGTTTGGTGAGATCGGTGATTAATCGGTCTCAACATTAGATAATGATAACATCGGTATTTGATCGATCTCAAGTGGTTGCGGCTAGAGTATAGCAGACGAGATCAGTATTATCCCAATCTCCTGTAGAGCAAGATGGTCACCGCTTTTCAGGGCAGTTAAATATTGGTCTGATTGCTGTCAACAGGCTGAGCTCGGTTGTTTACCGATCTTCCTCAAAGTTTATTTCGAATATTATGGAAAATGGTATCGAGCTAGTCTTTGACTCATTCTGTTTGGTTGTCCACTGACCTTGAGCCAATCACTTGATCGATTTGACTCTAGCAAGCGGCCTGGTGCTTAGGTCAGTATTTTGCTAACTTGACACCAAACTTATTGATTGTCTGTTATTCGAAATGATGATCCTTCTGATGATGTCACGTGTCTAACAGGAAATGACAATACCAACACATCGATTTCACGCCAATGTGATTGCAGCAGAGTCGATGTACCTCCAAGTTGCAACCACGGCTGGGTTTTTCCCGCAAAAGATAGTGGCAAATCAGTAAATCGTTCAACTGGCATTAAAACTTTAGAGTTAATGGTTGATTAAAACTTTGGCTTATGGTTGCATGAGAAGAACATGACCGGTTAGTAGAGCACGTGGAATCGTGGGGCATAACTGCTCAACTTGCTGAAGGTACGCGATGAATTGATGTGGGTGATTATAGATAAGGAAACCAGCAGTTATTTAGAGGTTCGGGATGATATTGTATAAATAATAAAATGTAGTCTAAAAGGAAACTCTTCTGCCAATCAAACAACCAGTTGTTATGTTTCTCTTTGCCTCTAATTTATCGTTGCATTTACCTTTTAAATTACCTGCTTTATTCCCTAGTCCGACTCTAGCTTATCCATAGCTCTACGATGGTCTCGTAGCTCTCTGGTTAGACTCTAGATTCTTCTTTTCCAAGCAGACAGTATTATAGTCATGAAAAATATCATAAAAAAATTAATTCACTTTCTCATTAATCAATTTATTTATATTTTTATATTTTTTAAAATAAAAAAAATATTTTTTTATAAATAATATTTATCCATGAAATGAAAGAAAGTTTTACCCATCTAGAAGGTGGTTAAATCATTTTTTCATGAGCCAATAAAGTAGGCATTTAATTTTATACTTAAAATATTCTATCCTCATTTCTAATATTTTCATCATTTAATGCTTAATAACTTAGCCATCCACTTTCTTGAAATCTAAAAAGTATAAGAATATTATGAAAAATATGAATAAATTTTAACAACTTATCCAAAATATTAGTAATGTAAAAGAAGATTGATAATAAATTTTAGAGTAACTTACCCATGCATAAAAGAATATAGATAAATTATTTTACTGTCTAAATATTATTTTAAAAATATTTATCTAGAAAAATATAAATTCTCATCTATAAAAGAATGGGAGGTTAAGGTACTAGTATCCACGTATTATCCTTTCACCTTATTTTTATTCTAGCTTTCCTTCCAACTATTATCACACCCACCAGGAATCAAATACAACAAAGGGCCTATTAGTTCATCTAGCAGGACTTGGATTGAATTTGCTACTAAGTTCGTGGATTAGGAGGTTTATTTGAGTATGACCCATATGGTTATATCAACCCAACACTTCCTCAGCTCGAAGAGAAACAAAATACCCATATAGATTTTTTTTTTTTTTTGGTACAGGCCAGTAGGCCCATAAGCTGAAATTTAAGATAGAACTTTAGCAGGCCTATTGACTAGATAGGCCAATAGAGCCAATTTCTACAAGATTCCTACAGGAATAACCAAACAGATCCATCTAATCAGCAACCTTCTAAGAATCAGGTCCAATTTGAGATTGCTATTGATGGTAGAACTTGGTAACTACACTTCTGAAGGATTGTAGACCTTTGGCAATCAAACCATAAAAGTACTTTAATATAACAAAATGACCTTAAGATAATATAATATTATTATAATATAGTTAATATAATATTATATACTATTACATAAAATATAATATAATATTATATGATATAACGTAGAAATGCATTATTACATAGTATAATATTATTATAGTATAATATAATATAATATAATATAGTACTATAGTATAATATGATACAATATTATATAATATTATTATATATTAAAATTTTATTATACATTATAATAGTATTATAATATAATATAATATAACATATTATTATAATATAATATTAAAAAATTATCATATAATATCATAATAATATGATATATTATAATATAAATTAAATTATAAAAATCTTTTTGAGGCTTATGTTTATTTTTAATAGTTTAAAAAATCTATACTTATACCTTGGCGATATGATGACGTTACTGAAAAGGTTCCAAAATTATAAAATAACTAAATTATCCTCCATAATAAACTAGGTAAAAAAAGATGCAACACCTTCATTCCTCCGCAACCTTAACCAGCAGCCCTAGGAGCTCCTCATCGGCTTCCGTCATCGCGAGATCCTCGTCTCCGCCTCACCCGCAGTGCACTGATGGCTCCGCGTTCCCCTACTCCACGCCCAACGACTCCGCCACCTCCTTCTCTCACTTACCAAACCCCAATCTCAAGCACCCCATCGAGGTTGCCGACGATCCCTCCCAGATCTAAACCCAGATCTCCATTGGCGGCACCTTCTTTAGCTCCCCTCCCCTTGCCAACCCCCGCCCCTCCCTTTCCCTGGCTGACCCCGCCTTCTCTTGCCCCTCGACCACCACCACCTCCAACACCTCCCTCGCCACATGCTACATCCCCAACCCCGACTTCACCCTCAACACCACCACCATTCTCTGATGTCGACGACTTCGACTCCTACCTCCCCACCACTTCAGCATCCCCACCATCTCGTACGACATCATCCAAGCCTTCGAATCTAGCTACCTCGCCCTTGTCACCATTGCCAACCATAGCCCCCTTGGCCATCTCGACAATTGGCACCTCTCCTAGGAGTGGATGCGCGATAAGTTTATCTACTCCATGAAGGGCGCCTACGCCCTCCTCATCGATGCCAACCCTTGCATCTACGGCCGCCAACCCCTGCATCTAACCCCTCCTCATCAAACCCAAGCTCTCTCATGGTTGGTGGAGCTCTTCGTTGGCAACAAGCTCTCCTTTGATAGTATGTGCCTCTTCCCCCCCAACTCCACCACCTCTGACGGTTGCAAGCTCTCCTCCTCCTCCTCTTCCACCCCCACCACCTCCAACTTCCTCTTCCCAAGCACCCTTGTCAGCTCCAGAGGCCGCACCGATGAGCCCGCCACCTGTGGTTCACCATACTAGAAACTCGGCTCCTCGGAGCTCTTCCCCATCTCTCCCCTACCTCACTAGTGTCGGAATGCCAATTGGGGCGGCGGCAACAAAAACTCCTCAAAGGAGGAGTTCTTTTCCTCCAAGGGTTCCCCCAGCTATAAAGGGAGCCCCAGGGGACTGGTGTCAAGCTCCAAGAAGACCTTTGCAATAGAGGAGCGTGCATCTCAAAGCTCCACGCTAAAATTGGCTTCATACCCATCCTCTAATGTGGCATCTTTGTCCTCTCCATCATCGCCCACCACTTCATCACCGGCCGTGGGCTTGAGCCTCGGGCGATCCACCATCAAGTTTCAGAGCTCGAGCTAAGAGTATTGTGGTTAGAGATGTTGGGCCCCGTTCGTCCCCGCCTCCTCTGCCATCATTATTGCTGCAGCTATAGACCCCCTTGCCTCCAAAGCGAAAGCCATTGACTAGGTACACTGCCAACTTCGCCCACCACCAAGCACGGCAACTCGCCATCAATGTGGATTTTTGTAGCTTCCAGCTGGATTGAAAGGAATGCATGCATTAGAGCCGACTTTTCTTATCCTTTGTTTAAGAGTATTTCAGATATTTTAAAAATTTATTATGACATGGCAATGAGGCCCACATTAATATTAACGGACTGTCTACATTATGGGTTAGACTGCGACTAGAATATTAAGGATGTAACAATAGATTTTGAAAACTACCGATTGTATCTATAATTTTGATCTATCTTAAAAATTTTATAATTTATTTTATAATATAATATTATATTTATAGTATAACATAGATGCATACAATCATACTTATAAAAAATAATATTTTAGAATTTTTTTCTACCTAATGATTTCTCTATTCTTGCTTTTCTTATACACAATGAAATAATATCGATGAATATTGATAAATTAAATATTTATTTGATGTCATCGTATCTCTATAATAAATTCTAAAATATGCATTTATTATTAATATTATTAAATTATTTTATATTCTTGATTCTAATAGCAATGAACATACCAAATTCTCTTAAACTCAAAATATAAATAATGCAAGATAAAATCTATTATGTTTATAATTTTATAAAAAAAAAATCAACGAGTCATAAGAAAAGTAGCAATATGATCACGTAGAACATCCATCTCATAGTTACTCGTTACTCGACTTTGCTCTAGACTCGGTTCTTCTTATGATTCTCCAATCTCTAAATAATTTAGAGAGAGTAGATCGTCGTCATCATCATAAGGTTGAAACTCAAACTCTTTAATTGTATGATTCATAATAAAATTTTAAATTGCTATGAAAGCCACCATAATTTGAACTTGTTTATAATAAAGAAAGTTAATTAGGCATTATACTCAATATTCTCCATCTATTTTTCTAGCATCCAAATATCCTCTTAATAGTACATCTTAGTGAGGAATATGCATAATTAAACATTTCATGCATACCCCTTTATTGAGTTCCACATCGAAATTCTGGTAGATGATATTTTTCTTCTTTGTAAGGCCCCATACATCTTGATATATGAGTATATCTTGCATCCACTAAGTAATATTTACCTACATAAATATATATAAGTTAGAATTTAACACTTATGCATAAAAGGTAAAATATATGCCTATAATTATAATATATTTAATTACAATGCAAACCTCTAGATGGGTGTGGGAAGTTGAGATCTTTTCTACATATAGCCTCTAAGAAAATACGAGTATCATGAGCAGTACCCTCCCATCCAGCCCAAACAAAAGTAAAATACATGTCAAAATCATAACAAGCCATAATATTTTGCATAGAAATTTCTTTTCGGCCGATATATGATACTTGCTTAGATTGAGAATTTTTTTCTACCACATAGGTACTATCAATTACTCCAATACAATTCTTAAAATAAGGCTATCAATGATTATCATCACGAATTTTACTAGAAACATTCTTAAACTATCTATCAATTGGGTTAATAATATCCCTAGTCATTTTTAAGCTAGCATTTAAGACATAGGTAAAATGCCTGCTAACTATTTCTCCCGAATGTTGAAATCTTTCTTAAACCATCCTATTCCCAAACCCATATCCTAAAATAATTAAAAATATAGCTACCAACTTCTCAATAAAAATATTTCTAGAATCTTTCAAACCATATCTATTTTTCAATTCCTTACACAATAAATAAATATTTCTCTATTTTAAATATTGTTGTTGACATCTCTCTGGATTATCTTGTAGAACCTCTAATACAAATATATATCCAATTTGATAAGAAGTCTTACAAGGCTCTTTATCATTATATTTTGAATAATATTCATTGGCCATACCAGTAGCTGTAGTCATAAATATATAAAGTTCAACATCATCAACTATCTCATCTTCACTAAAGCAATTCTCCTCAGAACTATTGTCAATGCCATATATGTACAGAAAATATTATGCAAAAAACAAAGCATCCATAACAAAAAAAAAGAAAAGAAAAACATAACATGAAGACTTAAAACATAAATAACATAAATAATATAAAACACCAACACATACCATCTATAATATCCATAATAGTCATAATATTCACAACATATTATCCAACACATAATACAAATACGTATAATCCACCATAATTCTAATATAAATATTCATAGTTAAAACTATAAAAAAAAATATATCACTATAATAATAT
>QRFJ01000829.1:165000-263480 GCA_006176705.1 Cocos nucifera
CATTAGACTGATGCTCATAAAACTCCATACCATTATCGATTTTCAATCTCTTGATATTTTTTTGCTGCACTATTTTTCAACTAGTGCTTTCCACTTCTTAAAAGTAGGAAAGACTTCATTCTTATGCTTCAGAAAGTATACGTAAACTCTACTCGAAAAAATCATCAATGAAAGTCAACAAATAATGAGAACTACTTTTAAATTGATCAGATATAGGATCCTAAATGCATCTTAATTCGAATTATTCTTATACCAACAACTTTACCAGATATATTATTTTCCATGAGCATAATACCACTATCAATAGAGTGATAAGTGGAAAACTAATCTTGATGAGAATACATCTAATAAGAACACACTAAATCAAGAATCCAAGCATCTCTAGATATATTGATAGATATTAAGAAAATATCGGCACCATTAGAACTATCCTCTACTACACTGGCTGAATCACTAGTATTAGAGATATTGTCAGACTTCCTCTTCTTTTTTTTTAGTTTGGGATAATTAAATTTTTAGTGCCCTTCCTTTTTATAGTAATCATATTTATTTTTCTTTCCTTTATATTTTGATTTATTTTTATTACTTTCTGAACTTGAATCATTTTTTTTTTTATTTACCTCTAACAATCAAACCATCCACCTGATTTTTACCCCAAGTTTCAAACATTCTTTTCTTTAACTCTCTCCAATTTAATGGAGTCCTCATATCTTTCATAGAAAGAGTGTCCTAACCATATAGCATCATATCAACAAAATACTCAAATGAGAGAGATAATAAACACAAAGGAATAAGGGCTTGATTCTTATCATCGATTTTTACATCAATATTTTTCAAATCCAAAATAATTTTATTGAATTCATCAAGATAGTCTTTAAGAGGCATACCTTTCTTTATTCGAAAATGTAGAGCTGCTACTTCAGATAAAGCCGATTTGTTAGAGATTTAGTTATATAGATGCTCTCCAATATAAGCCACAATGCTGTAGTAGATGACTCATCCGCAACCTCTCACATAACCTTGTCTGCTAGATATAATTGAATCCCACTATGTGCGCAGTCTTGAAGATCATTTTTATCCTACTCTGACAATGTCGATAAAGCATCTCTGCCTTTTAATACCTTTCAATAATTCCAACTGAATGAATAGAGCTCACATCTTTACATGCCAAAGATTGAATCATTCTTCTCATTGAATTTTTTTATCTCAAATTTTGCTGCTATGATAAAGAAATCACGAAGAACAAAAAATAAAATCAATGGATAATTAAAATCCAAAATAGATCTAACAAACAAATCTAAACCTTAGGTTTTGATACTATTTTATTATAAGATTATCTATTAATTAGCATTGTTGGTGCAGAATCTGGTTGTCGTCGAATCGAGCTGGAGTTGAGGAAGAAGAGGTCGCCGTCGGTGACCTGCAAAATAAAGTCCCATTCGGAGTCGATAGTGGTGGTTCCGATAGGACCCTCCAACGATCAAGTCAGCTCTTCTAGCCAACAAAAATAGAGTACTCAGAAAAGAGTTCAGCAGAGTTTTAGGAAGGAGAAGAGAGCTTAGAAAAAACGTATCTGAAGGATTTCTTTTTATAGATGGAGTCTGTAGTAGATTGATGGTGATAGCCATATCTTCGATAGTAGGCCGCATGGGATTTGCTACGGAGAGAGGGGTATCGCCAGACTGATAGTGGCAATCATATCGTCTAATCGTGGGCCGCATGGAGTTTGCTATGGCAAGAGAGGTGTCACCAGACTGATAGTGATAGCCATACCATCTGATCGTAGGCCGCATGAAATTTATTATGGAGAGAGAGGTATTACTAGACCGATAATGACAACCATGCCATCTGGTGGAAGCATACGTTCGGAGTCTGACTGAGCTGGAGGAGTCCGACTGTAAGAGTAATCTAGAAGAAGGTCGGCTCCTGGAGGAATTTCACTGAAGAAAAAATTCAAAAGAAGTTTGGCTCCTGAAGGAGTTTGACTGGAGGAGATATCTAGAAGGAATTCGACTCCTAAAGAAGTCTGAAAGGAGTTCGACTCCTGGAGGAATCTGACTGTAGGAGCAATTCGAAAGAAGTTTGACTTCTGGAGGAATCCGACTGAAGAAGAATTATGGAAGAAGTTTGACTCCTGGGAAAATCCGATTGAAGAAAAAGTTCGGAAGAAGTTCGGCTCCTAAAGGAGTCCGATTGTAGGAGCAATCTGAAAGAAGTTCGACTCCTGAAGGAATCTAACTGAAGAAGAATTCTAGAATGAGTTCGACTTTTGAAGAAATCCGACTGAAGGAGAATTCTGGAAGGAGTTCGGCTCTTGAAAGAATCCGACTAAAAGAGAAGTTCGGAAGGAGTCTAGCTTCTATAAAAATTTGACTGCATAAAGAATCCAGAAAGAGTCTGGCTTTCATAGAAATTCAACTGCAGAAAAAATCTAGAAGAAGTTTGGTTTCTGTAGAAATCCGACTGAATAAGAGATCTGGTAGAAGTTCAACTTCTGAAGAAGTCCAAAAGGAGTTCGACTCCTGAAGATATCCGATCGAAGGAGATGTCTGAAAGGAGTTTGGCTCCTAGAGTAATTCGACTGAAGGAGAAGTTCAAAAGAAGTTCGGCTTCTGTAGAAATCCAACTGAAGGAAAGATCTGAAAGAAGTTCAGCTCCTATAGAAATTCGACTGAAGGAGAGATCTGAAAGAAGTTCGGCTCCTGAAGGAATCCGATTGAAGGAGGAATCCGGAAGGAGTTTGGCTCCTATAGAAATCCGACTGAAGGAGGAGTCTGAAAGAAGTTCGGCTCCTGTAGACATCCGACTGAAGGAGGAGTCCAAAAGAAGTTCGGCTTCCGTAGGAGTCCAACTAATGGAGAGGTTCGGAAGGAGTTCGGCTCCTATAGACATCTGACTGAAGGAGGGGTCCGAAGAGAAGTTTGGCTCCTATAAGAGTCTGACTGGTGGAGAGGTCTGAAAGGAGTTCGACTTTCGTAGGAGTCCGACTGAAGGAGGGGTCCGGAAGGAGTTCGACTTCTGTAGGCATCCGACTGAAGGAGGGGTCCGAAAGGAGTTCGGCTCCTATAGGAGTCCAACAGATGAAGAGGTCCGGAAGGAGTTTGACTCTCGTAAGCATCCGACTGAAGGAGGGGTCCGGAAGGAGTTCGACTTCCGTAGACATCCGACTAAAGGAGGAGTCCGAAAGGAGTTTAGCTCCCGTAGGAGTCTGACTGAAGGAGGAATTCAGAAGAAGTTCGGCTCCCATAGGCATCTGACTAAAGAAGAGTCCGAGAGGAGTTCGGCTGGGGTTCGATAGTTGAGGAGCTCGATTGGGGCTCAATCGCTGAGGAGTTTGGTCAGCTAAAGGAGTTTGGTTAAGGTTTGACCGTTGGAGGAGAATTCTCGATCGAAGCTCTTCCGTGATTATAGGTTGCATTAGGCTAAGCATCAGACTGGACTTCAACGGGAGCAGAATTTATCCCCAATAATAGTCCCCTCCACTTTCGAGTTCGAAATTCGAAGGAAGAGAGTACAATAAAGACGACTGCTGAAGTTCTTTTTCTGGCTCTACACCCATTGAGGTTGAAGCTCGGAGGGAGATCTCATCTCTTGCCGAGGTTGAAGGAGATCTTATCTCCTATTGACGTAGATTTTGAAGCTCATGGGAGATCTTATCTTCAGTCGAGGTTGAAGGAGATCTTATCTCCTATTGACATAGACTTTGAAGCTCGGAGGAGATCTTATCTCCAGCCGAGCTTGAAGGAGATCTTATCTCCTATTGACATAGACGTTGGAGCTCAGGGGAGATCTTATCTTCAGTCGAGGTTGAAGGAGATCTTATCTCTTATTGCCGTAGACGCTGGAACTCGAGGAAGATCTTATCTTCAGTCGAGGTTGAAGGAGATCTTATCTCCTATTGACGTAGATTTTAAAGCTCGGAGGAGATCTTATCTTCAGTCGAGGTTGAAGGAGATCTTATCTCCTATTGTCGTAGACGCTGGAACTTGGGAAAGATCTTATCTCCAGTCGAGGTTGAAGAAGATCCTATCTTCTGTTGACGTAAACTTTGACACTCAGAGAAGATCTTATCTCTAACCGAGGTTGAAGAAGATCTTATCTCCTATTGACGTAGATGTTGGAGCTCGGGGGAGATCTTATCTCCAACCGAGGTTGAAGAAGATCTTATCTCCTATTGGCATTGAAGAAGATCTTATCTCCTATTGACATTATTGGACACAATAGGGCCGTTGTCGGGGCCTCTCCTCTCACCTCGTCTAAAATGAACGAGGTTTTCGACTTTGCTCATGTTAGGATGAGGTTCTCCTCTGATTTCTAACGGACTGTGGGGACACATAAGAGCCATTGTCAGAGCCTCTTCCCCCATCTCATCTAAAATGAACGAGCCCTTCAACTTTGCTCACGTTAGGATGAGGTTCTCCTCCTATTCCTAATGGACTGTAGGGGCACATAAGGGCCATTGTCAGGGTCCTCCATCTCGTCTAAAATAAATGAAGCCTTCGACATTGCTCACATTAAGATGAGGTTCTCCTTCTATTCCTAACGAGCTATGGGGGCACATAAGGGCCATTATTAGGGCCTCTTCTCCTATCTCATCTAAAATGAACGAGGTCTTCGACTTTGCTCATGTTAGGATGAGGTTCTTCTCCTATTTCTAACGGACTGTGGGGGTACATAAGGATCGTTGTCAGGGCCTCTCCCTCCATCTCATCTAAAATGAACGAGGCCATCGACTTTGCTTATGTTAGGATGAGGTTTTTCTCCTATTTCTAACGGACTGTGGGGGCATATAAGAACCATTGTCAGGATCTCTCCCCCCATCTCATCTAATATAAACGAGGTTTTCGATTTGCTCATGTTAGGATGAAGTTCTCCTCCTATTCCTAACATGGCCATTTTTTATTGTTTCTTTCCTATCGTAACATAGTTTTTGACTGAGAAATAATAATGTTAAAATAAAGAAGTTTTATTGAAGAAAAATTATCGATAGTATATTCTTAGATTCTCTGAGTTTCAAGGTCATGGGAGCGTTGTTCCTTTGAGCACCTTCAGGCATTAAGTTTCGGATCGAACAACCTTCTCTATTTCATGCTGGCCTTTTCAATTTGGAGCAAGCTTCTCCTGGCTTTGAGGCTGAGAGATGGCGGCTCATCGAAGTACTAAGCCTCCTAAAGATAGCATTGACGATGCCAGGGGGCGATCGATCTCCTTATTGTTCCTTCCTTATTGCTGGTTCTAGCTGCGGTAGCATCCTTGGCTAATCTTCTCTTGCTTCAGGCCTGCGTCTGTCGAGCATTGAGGGGACGTAATTACGAAACCTTCTGGGGGAAACTTTTTTGCACCCTTCCATCGAGGCTTCCTTGATGATGAGCTCGAGGAGGAATTCGGACTTGCTTGCGCTCGAGGGGGAGTCCGTGAGCGTGGTCGAGCTTCATTCGGCCCTCCTGTGAAACCACCTAGGGGGAGAACTTCGTGCCCTTTTGTTGGGGCTTCTTTGATGATGAGCTCGCAAAGAAATTCAGGCTCGCTTATGCTCGGGAGGGGGGGGGTCGTAAGCATGGCCGAGCTTTATTCGGTCCTCTTGTGAAAGCTCCTGGGGGGAGAACTTCATGCCTTTTTATCGAAGCTTTCTTGACGATGAACTCGATTAGGAGTTCGGGATCGCTTGCGCTCAGAGGGAGTCCGTGAGCATGGCCGAGCTCCTCAATCCATCGATCCATCCTCCATAGTTTTTGATCGAAGACGTCATCTCGATCGCAGACCTTGAAAGGCTTCCGACTGTAGATGAAAAAGATTTCTTTCAGAGAAGAATCACGATCCGAACAAGGATTCTCTGCTCTCTTTTTCTCCTTCCTAGGGGCAATGGGTATGTTAGCCTAAGTGCTCTTCCTTCTGATTGATTCTTGACACCCTGATGGTGAATTTTCTGATGAAATCACCATCGGAGGCTATCGTATGGCCTACACCATTTTGGTAAGGCTCTGAATCTGCTGCATCAGTAGGTTAAACTGCTCAAGATCTACTATGACCGTCGATAGAGAAGGAGGTTGAAGCATCGACGTCGGAGCCGAAATGGATGGATCTGGCTCGGATCTGATGGCAAAAGCGGTAGATCTCTTGATAGTCGCCTTCTTTAGAGGTATTTCTTAGGATTGAGGGAGAGGATGGAGATGAACCTTGAAGAAGAAGGTCGATAGGATCGACTGAGCATTTCTTTAAGAACAAGAATACCTCAGGGACAGAGGCCCTTCCTCTAGCGCCAATTCTATTGGAGCAGAATCTGGTTATCATCAGATCGAACTGGAGTTAAGGAAGAAGAGGTCACCGTCGGTGATCTGTAAAATAAAATTTCGTTCGGAGTCGGTGATGGTGGCTCTGATAGAATCCTCCGATGATCAAGTTAGCTCTTCTGGCCAACAGAAATGGAGTGCTCAAGAAAGAGTTCAGCGAAGTTTTGGAAAGGAGAAGAGAGCTTAGAAAAAACGTATCTAGAGGGTTCCTTTTTATAAATGGAGTCTATAGTAGATTGATGGTGACAGCCATATCGTCCGATAGTAGGCCGCATGGGATTTGCTACAGAGAGAGAGGTATCATCAGATTGATAGTGGCAACCATACCGTCTAATCGTGGGCCGCATGGAATTTGCTATGGAGAGAGAGGTGTCGTCAGACTGATAGTGACAGCCATACCGTCTGATCATAAGCCGCATGGAATTTATTATGAAGAGAGAGATATTGTCAGACTGATAATGGCAGCCATGCCGTCTGATGGAAGCATGCGTTCGGAGTTCGACTGAGCTGGAGGAGTCTGACTGTAAGAGTAATCCAGAAGAAGGTTGGCTCTTGGAAGAATCTGACTAAAAAAAAATCTGAAAGGAGTTTGGCTCCTGGAGGAGTCCGACTGGAGGAGATATCCAGAAGGAGTCTGGCTCCTGAAGGAGTCCAGAAGAGTTCGACTCCTGGAGGAGTCCGACTGTAGGAGCAACCCAGAAGGAGTTCGACTCCTGAAAAAATCCGACTGAAGGAGAAGTCTGAAAGAAGTTCAGCTTCTAGAGGAGTCCGACTGCAGGAGCACTCTGAAAGGAGTTTGCTCCTTAAGGAATTCGACTGAAGAAGAATTTTGAAAGAAGTTCGACTTCTGAAGGAATCTGACTGAAGGAGAAGTCCGAAAGGAGTTTGGCTCCTGAAGGAGTCTGACTGTAGGAGCAATTCGGAAGGAGTTCGGCTCCTGAAGAAATTCGACTGAAGGAGAATTCTGGAAGGAGTTCAACTTCTAGAGAAATTCGATTGAAGGAGAATTTTGGAAGGAGTTCGACTTCTGAAGGAATCCGACTGAAGAAAAAGTTTGAAAGAAATTTGGCTCCTGAAGGAATCTGACTGAAGAAGAAGTCCGAAAGGAGTCTGGCTCCTATAGAAATTTGACTGCAGGAGAAATTCAGAAGGAGTTCAGCTTCTTTAGAAATTTGATTGAAGGAAAGATCTGGAAGGAGTTCGGCTCCTAGAGAAGTCCGAAAGGAGTTCAGCTCCTGAAGGAATCCAGTCGAAGGAGATGTCTGAGAGGAGTCCGATTCCTGAAGAAATCCAACTAAAGGAGAAATCCGAAAGGAGTTTGGCTCCTATAGAAATTCGACTGAAGAAGAGATCTGAAAGAAGTTCGGCTCCTGTAGAAATCTAACTGAAGGATAGATCCGGAAGGAGTTCGGCTCCTGAAGGAATCCGACTGAAGGAGAAATTCGAAAAGAGTTCAGCTTCTGTAGAAATTCGACTGAAAAAAAGATCGAAAGGAGTTTGGCTCTCATTAAAATTCGACTGAAGGAGAAGTCCAAAAGGAGTTCGGCTCCCTTAGGAGTCCGATTGGTGGAGAGATCCGGAAGGAGTTCAGCTCCTATAGACATCCGACTGAAGGAGGGGTCCGGAAGGAGTTTGGCTCCTGTAGGAGTCCGACTGGTGGAGAGGTCTGAAAGAAGTTCGGCTTTCGTAGGAGTCCGACTGAAGGAGGGGTCCGGAAGGAGTTCGGCTCCCATAGACATCTGACTGAATGAGGGGTCCAAAAGGAGTTCGGCTCTTATAGGAGTCCGACTGATGGAGAGGTCCGGAAGGAGTTCGGCTCCATAGACATCCGATTGAAGGAGGGGTCTGGAAGGAGTTCGGCTTCCATAGACATCCAACTGAAGGAGGAGTCCGGAAGAAGTTTGACTCCCATAGGAGTCCGACTGAAGGAGGGGTCCAGGAGGAGTTCGGCTTTCTTAGGCATTCGACTCCCATAGGAGTCCGACTGAAGGAGGGGTCCAGGAGGAGTTCGGCTTTCTTAAGCATTCGACTGAAGGAGGGGTCTGAAAGGAGTTCCGCTGGGGTTCGGCAGCTGAAGAGTTCGGCTGAGGTTCGACAGCTGAGGAGTTCAGCTGGGGCTCGGCCGCTGAAGAAGTTCGGCTAAGATTTGGCCGCTGGAGGAGAATTTTCGATCGAAGCTCTTCCGTGATTATCGATTGCATTAGATTAAGCATCAGGCTGGACTTCGACGAGAGCGAGATTTATCCCCAACAAGTCTAAAATCTAAAATAACAATAAAAAATTACATAGAAAAAAAGGACACAATGTTCTACATGGCGCAGCCTTTGACTTACATCCATGAGCGAAGATGGTGAGAGATTTTACTATGTCAAAAAGGATGGAGTATGAAAAGTATGCAGTAGCTCAAATAACAAAAGATGGCCTTCTAAATAATAAAAGGTGTGATTACGATATATATATATATATATATAGATGGCTCTCTAAATAATAAAAGATATGATTACAATACATATGATTACCACACACACACACACACAGATATATATATATAGAAAGAGAGAGAGGTAGACTGAGTTCTGATCGATCGGATCCCAGTGCATATCCGATCGGATTCTTAATTGTTGGATTAGCACGTATCTCCAAAACATCAGTCCGTTGACCAAAAAAAAGATGTCTTTTTCTTTTTTTTTTTCTAAAGGTGCCTTCAAGCTTCCACCTGAAAAAAAAATTTCAATTAACAGGCTTCAAGAGCCTGAATTTTTTTTTTTTTTAATTAACAGGCTCTTGCTTGAAAAAAAAAATAGGGTGCCTTCACACTCCATGCCTTTTTTTTCGGTTATTGGGCCGATATTTTGGAGATGTGTACTGATCCAATAGTCAAGGATCTGATCGGATATGAACTGAAATCCGATATATATATATAGCCTCAAAATTCTAAAATAAAAAAAAAAGGATTAAAATATTCAGATAGGCCAATATAGTTCAAAATAGATCAGATTAGTACCATAGATCATATCAAATTTAAGCCACACTAGACAATTCCCTGCTAGATTGTAGATGACAAATTCCCTTTTAATTAGATTTCCTAGTAAGCTGTTGACTACATTTCCTAGTAATTGTTCTCCACTCCTCCCTCCCTCTCCCTCTGTGTGTGTGTGTGTGTGTGTGTGTGTGTGTGTTTTAGTATGCCTGATGTTGGAGTTGGTCGGTCTATTTGATGCAGGGTTTGAAGTAATGCCATCAATCATGTCCATTGAATTAAGGAATGTGCAACAACTTCCTTCAATGTTCTCTAAGAGTGCAGTGTCTTCTAATTCAGGAACAGGAGATCAGCTTTCTGGCGTGGTGTAAATGTTTGATTTCCTTTTCCTGCTTGTTTCAATTAGGACTTTTATTTCTATTTGTCAATTTGTGCCGCCTTATGTTTACAAATGTTATTTGATGAAATAATAAACAAAATGGAATATTTAGTTGCAAACTCGCCTACTTTAGCACTAGCACTTCTTGTTTGAAGGTGTGCTACAAGGGTTGAATGTACCAGTACTTGATAAAGATGTAGCATGAGGTGTGCTTAAAAGGCGTTTTCACCTTTTAAGCACGCCTCACCAAAAACACCCACCAACGCTACAGGCTCCAAATCCTCCAACCATAAAACGCCTTTTAAGCACACCTCACCAAAAACACCCACCAACGCTACAGGCTCCAAATCCTCCAACCATAAGCTTTTTTTTTTACAAAGGCAGGCACCACAAAATCTATTCAAAGTTTTATTATTTTCGAAATCATGTGGAACCTTAGAATATTTAAAGTTCAAGGCTGCTCAACTCCTGCTTGCTTTGATAAATTTCCTCTCTCCTCTTTTGAACCTCATCTTGTATTTATCCTTTTCTCATATGTTAAGACAATTATGGAAAATGTTTTACTCAAGGTAAATGCCACTTAATTAGTAATTGTGAGGACATGCACAAATTATCTGCAATATGAATATTTTGCAAATCACTAATATGATAATTAGACATTTGGACGTGAAAGTATAAATTGGTTAACCATAAAAATTTGCTGCTTTTTATCAATACTTGGTTGCAACTTGCAAGACTCGCAAGTTTGCATGATAATGATTCTGGTTATTCCAAGACATGAATGGCCTACATGCTTAACCACGTTCTTATCATTCTTGGCTCTATCTACTTATGTACATGAATGATGAAGGGTGGAAGAACAAAATCACGTGCAAAAAAAAAAAAAAAAAAAAAAATTAAACCATCCAATGACATAAAAATTTTATCCTCTACCAATCTTTTAAGGACTACCTCGTACTTTACCAATGTCGGAATGCAGGTATATTGTTATTTTCTATTGAAACATTTGTATAACGTATGCATGCATGTTCCATATCTTTCATTCACTTTCCATGTCAATCATTCACCAAGCATGCGAGTGTGACTCCCAGCTTTGGAGATGGGTGAGATCTGCAGGTTTTGCAGGAAGTGAGCAGAAGATCTGGATGCTCATGTTGAATAAATGCAGGTTCTAGTGATGGGATTGCATATTTTGCCAAAGATCTGGAAATGTTAAGTTTGCTCCACACTAAATGAGGTGCCTCAAAAAAAAAAAAAAAAAAAAATGGAGGTACCTCTAGTTCAACAATCTGTTGCATCCTAGGTTTCTGAACCATAGCCGCCGAATAAAACTGTGCCAGTACAATCCTTGTCCATATGGTCTTCATTAACCTGATCATTCGTTCATTTTTCCCCCCTTTTTCATAAATTTTATTTTTCTTTACCGTAGATAGACATGATCTTTTAACATCATTTGGAAAGATGAGCAAAAGTACAAGTTTTGCATGTTTGATCCCTTCTAATTCTGTTCGGACATTAGACATTTTTCTAGTTGTGCGAGGATATAAGCAAATAGGTGTTATGGGAAACCCCTCTCATGTTCTATGTTTAAGCAGCAACTTCCATGCAGAAATTTACCGGTGTAGTCCGGCGAATGCCGCTTCTTGAATCCCTATCAATTGCAATTATTTGCTATGTAAGATTACCATAACCAGCAAGCCTGTTCGCAGCTATTTGGGGTTGGCTTTAAGAATCCTCTCCTACTTAAGGATGTCATGCTCCAGCATTCAGGAAGAGCCAGCATAATGTAAATCCTTATGACTGAAGCAACAAACGAACTAATAATTTTCCAATTTGTACATGAACTCTGTTCTCATTGATCAAAGTCACGGAGGAGGGCATGGGAGGTTAGGCACCCATAGCGTGCATAAACATTATATACTTGGGCACCTTCCAATTTCTTTAATAAATTGAACCGAAAGAAGCTACGAGAAATTCCAAGCACAAATGGGCTACTGATAAAGCCATTATGGTCTGCATCAAAAAAGATAAAACCGTCGTGGTTGCAAATAATTCTAAGATTGACGAGCAAGTAGACATAGCAATGAACTTAGTTGTTTGAATTTTTTCTATGATCTTGAACTACCTCAAGTTGGCATCATTTTTCTGTTTCTACGAACGAAAGAGCTTTAGAGGGCAATTTATTTGAGGCGTGTTGTGGTAAGGCAGGATTTGGCCATGGCCCTTTCTCAAGCAACAGCCACTGGCTTCACACTTTAAAGTTATGTCTAGGCCTCTTTTTGCACAACAAGAGAAATACTTTGTGCACTGCATGCATGTGGTCTAGCAAAATTGATGGCCAATTATATTGGACCACATAGCCATCATTTTTTAACGTATATTTAATGTTTGCTGTTTCATTTTTTCGTTTGAAATTTTGAATGACAAAAATGCCTTCCGTCTAAAAAAATTATGACATCCTATGGCCATATTATGATATCCTACGTTAAAATTCTAACATCCTATCATAATTTTTTCTCTAAAAATCATAAAAAGGAAAGAAAATTTTTATCATTAAAAAATTATAAAAATTTTAAATGACGAGAATGTTCCTTTCTTTCTTATGATATCTTGTATGTAGGAAGTCATAATTTGACTGCAGGATGTTATAATATGACCATAGAATACCATAATTTTTTCAGAAGTGGAGGAATATTTTCGTCATTCAAAATTTTAAATAAAAAATGAAATCATAGATATTAAATATATGTTAAAAAATGGTGGCTACATGGTTCAATTAGATGAAGTGGTAAATTTTTTCTACACCAAATGCGGTGTTCAAAGAATTTCTTTGCACAACAATCGTGCATGCTTTCAAATAAGGGTCTGTTTGGATGAATGGGTTGAAATCTCATTGGATTTATTGGATTGGACAATGTAATATGGTTTATAGATTAGACTAGGCCTATATCCGAAAGTACTTAGGACTAATTTTAGAGTGGATAGGCCTAAATTTTATCGAAAAAAAAAAGATCTCAGCAGGTTTTTTTTTTTTTTCTATAGGATTTGGATCAGTCCATTAACAAACCAGTCTTGCATACTTATGGATACGGTCTAACTTAGTCTATAAGCCTATTTTTAACTAGTTGTATTAAACCCAATCTAATGAATCTAATGGGATTTTCAATCCAATAAGATTCTTGAAATTCCTAACTTTGGTGACCATTTGTTTATCTGCTTGTATCTTCCATTTGACTTGAGAAGCCCTCTTTCTCTCTTCCTTTCAAACTCACAATTTGCATTGCAAATCATAAGTTCTTCAGAAAAGCTCAGGAATTCAATCTTCAAATATGAAAATTATAAATAGTGGGCTTAAAACATATATCGTAGGGGCTGGATCATGATCATTTGATGGCACAATCATATTTGGCACTAATGAGTAATTTGTTTCTGAATTTAGTCTTGCTTTTCTTTGATTTAAATTTTTAAAATATTTAAAATTGACTTATTGAAACAAATATGGTCAATTCCATGATACAGGATTTCTTTCTTAAACTTAGAAAAGGGCGGAGTCAAAAATATTAATAAAAAAATAAAAAAAATCTTCAATCTAATGATTATCTTATGATTCAAAAGATAACATTCTGGAGTACTTTATCATACTAACTTTTAATTTTTTTAAAATAAATATTAATTTTAATTTATTTATTAAATTAATGTAAAAGATAAAAATATCATTTAGAATCATATTTTTTATAAAAAAATGTGATTCTAAATGATGTTTTTTCATCATAGTTAGCAACCCCCAGTCTACATGAAAAAAAAAACTAAAGTCGCAGTTTGGAACGATAACTTTCTGTCTGGAATGGTAATCTTTAAATCGCCTTTCAGAACGGCGCTTTAAAAAATCGCTATTCTAAATAATAATTTTTATTTAGATTTTTTTTAGGTTTTTTTAGAATTTTTTAGAATTGTTAGTTTTTTTTTAGAATTTTTGAATTTTTGGATATCAATTGACGTGCAAAATCATAATTTTATCTAAAATTTTTTTTTATTGGTGTTTATACGTTGTTCCATTGCATTTTCAAATGGTGTATGGTATTTTATTTTTTTACAAAACCAAGAATAGAATGAGCTTATTCTAGGACCTCCGCAACTGGCAGGTGCAGCCATGAAATTGACTCCTCTGCGGTGCACATGCATGTACCGCAATATGTAGTGCATCATGCACCTACATGGCACATGTATTGTTTGCTAGCCATCCATCAGATGGTAAACAGCTAGCATGATGCACTATGGTAAAGGATCCGTGCAACTTTGGTGCCAATGCATATTCATTTCAAGAATAATTTTTTATGCACTACATGTAGTACAATAACAGTACATAAATTATTGATATTTACAGTGCATAAATTCTTATTAATTAATTTTATCTTAATGTAGGATTGATTGGTATAAATTATTAAAATATATGATAAAAAAATAATAATAATAATACTTGACATATTATTATTATATGTATTTTGATGTATATGGTCCTTTTAGCTTGGCATTTCTTATCCCAACCTTTTGAGACATATTTAAAGACCTGTATGCATGTCCACAAACCATAGCATCATAATACTTTAAATTAAATAGGTAAAATATTTAAATTTATTGCCCAGATGTAGCAATCCAAAAGGGGGAGGAATTGGATTCTTATAAAAGTTTTGGCCAAATTTAACTCTAAGCAATTATGTGCTTTGATTTTAATCTAAGTGGTGAGAATAAGATGTATATAATATGAGCAGCGGAATTAAGATAACAAAATCAAACTATAAAAGTAAAGTAAGAATTATAAGCATGCAAAATATATAGAGAAATAAAAAAAAAAAAATATAACACAAAAACATAAAGATTTATAATAGTTCGGAGCAACCCACTCCTACATCCATTTTTTAAGCTTTTCTTGAGAATTTCACTATAATCTATCCTTGATTACAGTGTGTTTATTTTTCCAAGCTCACAAACAAATCTAGTTGGTTTTCACAGGAGCACCAACCAAAATCTAACACCATTAGTTTTTTGAATTCACTAATAACCCAGTTGGTTTTTCAGGATTACCAACCAAAATCTACAATGTCCAATTCCGAGCTTGGATAGGCCTAAACCCCAAGTTTCTTTCCTCCAAAAAAATTTATAATGAAATCAAAAAATATAAGTAAAGTTCCAGCATAATATAAAAAATAGAGTATAAGCTCTTTTAAATCTTAAAGAATAAGTCAATAATATACTCGATTGAAGCTTGGCTTTTCTTTAAATTATGTTTGAGAGGATATGGAAGATGTTGGAGAAGATTGCTTTAAAGACTCGCTGAAATCTATGCACAATACTCCTCTCTCTTTTTTTTCTTTGGATATTCAATGTTTCTTACAAAATCTGAAAGATTCTCTCTCTAAATTTTTTAATCTCTTTCTTCTATTTTTTTCAATTGATTCTCCATCTTTAAATACCTCTAGAGAAGGTTGGAGTGAGAGTTCTTAGCTGTTGAAAGCTCTAAAATAGCCATTGGGATCGAAAAATAGCCGTTGGAAAACTATCCATTGAAGGTTGTCCTTGCAGATCGAGACCTCTCAATTTTTCATGAGATCTCTCATCAGATTTCGAGATCTCTCGATTTTTCATGAGACATCTCATCAGAACCACGAGATCTTTCGAGAAATCTATGAGACATCTCGCTCTCAGAGCACAGAAATGAAGTTTCTATCTCCTGAGAATGAGACGTCTCGAGTTCAACTCGAAATCTCTTGAGACTATGCTAGAATATTGTTTCATTGTGCTAGACCACTCGAGAGCTCTCGAAAAAAATCTAAGATGTCTCAAAAAATCCTGACTTCTTTTTTCTTTAATGTTTGACCTTTCAAACTTGCGTTTCTTGGTCTTAAACTCTTTTAAACATAATTGCTTTCTTCAATTTTAATTTTTCTTCTTTTAATCATACTTTCTTCATACCAAGCCATCCAAATATGTGTGAATTTGCTCTTTTAAGTATTTTGGCATGGCATCTTGAGAGGATTTATTCTTAAGATAAATTCTTCATTTTGGATACTTGAAAAATTCTACACACATTCTTGAAATACATGATTAGATACATAATATACTTAATATTTTAGAATCATCAAAATCAATCTTAGGGTCAACAATCTCTTTCTTTTTTATGATGATAAAATTTTGAGTATATGTATAATAAAAGCAAATAATGTATTTCTATTCATTTTGCTAAAAAATGTCATAAAGTATAGATTAAACACATGAATGAGTACTTCATGAATATTCTTAATTATTCTTTTGGTTCATTGCACATATTTCATATACTCATAAAAAAAATATTTTAATTTATATTAGTGAGTATTAAATTTTTATTTCAAGCATCAATATAATTTCTTGAGTTTCTTCAAGCATATACTCAATATTTTTCTCTTCCTTTTTGGTAGCATCAAAAAGCTCATGAAAAAGAAATAAGAAATAATCATCAAAATTAATAGTATGATTGTATCAAAGTAAAAATTGTATTAAGTTCAGAAAATTAATTTATATAAGTCATCAAAGTCAACATCAAAATATTAAATTGAGAGATGTATTAAATTCATAAAATTAATTTAAATAAATCATCTTTCTTTTGAAAATTTATTATTTGACTCAAAATAAGTTTCAAATATTTATTTTAATTTCAAAAATTAGCTTAAATTTAAATATTATATTTTTTTTCTCTTTTTGAATGAATATGATCTTTATTCAGATTTTTAAATATGCACTTTTAAGTTTTAAAAGGAATAGAGCTTTTCAAAATATTTGAATATGAAATTAAGTATAATATATACTTTAATATTCTAATTTTTTTTTCTTAAAAAATTTTGATCAATTAGATTTGGAAAAGATATGTATCGAAAATGTATCAAGCAAAGTAAAATAAACAGTATCAAAGCATAAGATAATCATATTTTCAAATTCATTATTTTGAGTAAAATATTATTTTAAAATAAATAATTCATAAGAATTTTGTAATGTACATGAGAAATTTAGGATCAAATTTAAATTTTTAAATAGATTTTAAAATTTATTTCTTGGAGTAAGAATATATTTTCAAATTAGTCAAAAAAAATTTAATCAAATTAAATTAGAAAATATCTCTCCCCCCATTTTTCATACTTATAGCAATATTAATTTACTTTTCAACTTTCTTTCCTTCTTTATTTCAAATCAAGCAAATTCAACACGAATTTAACTACTAAATTTAGATTTTAAAATTTAAAATATATTTTTAATTTTAAAAACCTTTTTTATTAAATGATTACTTCTTCTTTAATATTTTCTTCTCCTTACTTTAACAAATAGAATCATTTCTTTGAAAGATTTTCTTGATACCAATTAAACTAAGTTTTAGATCAAATCATAATTTTTTTGGTTCAATATCATTTAAAGATTAATTTACAAATTCAGCTTGATACCAATGATTTTAGTTTTGAATTAAATCAAGATGAATTAATTTAAATTAAATAGTTTAAGGATTTAGAATGATAAATTAATTTGAATTGATATCAGCAAATTAGTTAAGATAAATCATAAAAAAAATTTCAATCATTCTTCAAAAAGATCATTTCTTCCTTTTCATAAAAAATATCAAGCAATTAGATTCAGAAAAGATATGTATTTTTTAATTTATTTTAAATGATATCATATCAAACATATAACTGTGTAAAATCATATTTGAAATAAAGGCATTCTTCTCTTTTTGCCAAAAGATAAATCAATCAGATACATAGCAATAGTAAGTTGTTTGATATCAAATAATTAAAACTGAAGTTCTTTATAAATATTTAGCAATTTAAAATATTCACATCCAATAAGAATCTTTTAATTTAAATTTATTAATTATAAAATTAATATAGAAAGACTTAAAATATTATGCTAAATTTTAAAATAAATCATTTCATCCATATCATAATATATACAGGAGAGCATATTATTCTTTAAAATCAAAACATTCAATAACATGATATGAATTCATTTCAAGCATCAAAATCAATCCATTAAACATAAGAAGTATTTCAAGCAAGAAATTTTATATGCAAGCATATTAATTAAAGGATCCATTCAATCAAAAAGATTTTAACAATTATTGATGGTATGATGAAAAAGATATTTAGATTATACCAACAATCATCATCCATCATCTTGACATCCAAGGAATCCAAATAAAGATGTTTTTCTCTTTTAAGAGTATTAGATCCTTGGCAAACCTACAAGATCACTTCAAAACTTTTGATACCCAAGCCATCTTGGGTCCATAGGAGTTAGTATTTAAGGTTCCATTTGGAATCCAAATTTGTCTTATCAAGATTTGACCAATTCTTTTAAAGTTACATTCCAAAATCTTGTGGCCAATTTGATTACATTTAAAGCACTTAAAGGAATGATCTTTGATGGAAGCTCTTGTAAAAATATCTTTTGTAGTTTGTTGTTTTCTTGAAGTATTAAAATCGATTTTTGTTTTATTGAAAACAGTCCCATTAAATTTTATCAAGAATTGAAGATTTTTAAAGCTAATTGTAAACTTTTTAGCTATAGGTTTCAAAATCTCAACTTCTCTTCTTAATTTCTTATTTTCTTCTAAGAGCTCTTTCTTTTCTATTGAAAGATTTTTATTTTTTTTAAAAAAATTTTAGAATATTATTTTCCTTTTTAAGCTCAAGAATTTCTTTATCTAAAGAATTTTCAGATTTAATTAGATTTTTTTTTAGCTAAAGAAATTTTTTCTTTCATTAAATTAAAATTATTCTTTTTAAGCTCCCTACTTTTCTGTCTTAACTTTTTAAATTCATTCATAAGTTCATTAAAGGCTTCTTGAAGCTCATCAAATATAAATTCAAAAGAATTATCAATGTTTACCTCATCATTTTGAGCCATCAAGCAAGGATTTACGATGCTTTCTTCCTTTTTCTCATTCTTTTCTTCTTTGCTTTACTCTCCCTTAATTGATGCATTCTTCTTCTTTTATTTCTTCTTCTTTTTCTTCTTTTCATCCTCACGAGACATAAGGCATAGGTTGAGGTGAGCTTATTTTTCTTCTTGGGAGCTTGATTCTTCTATTTGATTTGCTTTCTCATAAATTCTTTTCAATTTCTCTCATATATGTTTTGCTAAAATATATGAAAAAATTGTATTAAATATATTTAACTCTAAGGAGCAATAATGTATATTCATGATCTTAGCATTAAGTTGGATCATTTCTTTATCATGCTCTTTCAATGCTTCGGGGATGTGTGAGCCATCAATTATAATCTTTCATAGGTTATAATCATGTACTTGTATGAAAATGCGCATGCATGCTTTTCAATAACTATAATGTGAGCCATTAAAAAGTGGAGGTCTATCTATAGAATATTCTTCAATAAACAAAGACTCCATTTGGGTTGCCATACTCTTTAGCTCTAGATAGTTAGATCAATAATCAATAATAGAGCACCTGCTCTGATACCAATTATTGCGCAGAGGTAGCAACCCAAGGGGGGTGAATTGGGTTCTTATAAAAGCTTTGGCCAAATTTAACTCTAAGCAATTATGTGCTTTGATTTTAATCTAAGTGGTGAGGATGAGATGTATATAATATGAGTAACAGAATTAAGATAACAAAATCAAACTATATAAGTAAAGTAAGAATTATAAGCATGCAAAGTATATAGAGAGATAGAAGAAAAAAGCATAACACAAATACACAAAGATTTATAGTAGTTTGGAGCAACCTGCTCCTATATTTATTTTTCAAGCTTTTCTTAGAAATTCTACTATAATCTATCCTTGATTATAGTGTATTTATTTTTCCAGGCTCACAAACAAATCTAGTTGGTTTTCATAGGAGCACCAACCAAAATCTAACACCGTTAGTTTTTCGGATTCACTAACAACCCAGTTGATTTTTTGGGATAACCAATCAAAACCTACAATATCCAATTTTGGGCTTGGACAGGCTTAAATCTCAAGTTTCTTTCCTTCAAAAAAACTTATAAAGAAATAAAAAAATATAAGTAAAGTTTCAGCATAATATAAAAAATAAAGTATAAACTCTTTTAAATCCTAAAGAATAAGTCGATAATATGCTCGATTGAAGCTTGGCTTTTTTTCAAATTATGCTTGAGAGGATGTGGAAGATGTTGGAGAAGATTGCTTTGAAAGCTTGCTGAAATCTATGCACAATACTCCTCTCTTTTTTTTCTTTGGATATTCAATGTTCCTCATAAAATCTGAAAGATTCTCTCTCTAAATCCCTTAATCTCTTTCTTCTATTTTTTTCAATTGATTCTCCATCTTTAAATACATTTAGAGAAGGTTGGAGTGAGAGTTCATAGCCGTTGGAAGCTCTGAAATAGCCGTTGGGGTCGAAAAATAGCTGTTGGAAAACTATTCATTGAAGGCTATCCGCACAGATCAAGACCTCTTAGTTTTTCACGAGATCTCTCGTCAAATTTTTGAGATCTCTCAATTTTTCATGAGACGTCTCATCAGAACTACAAGATCTCTCGAGAAATCTACGAGACCTCTCGCTCTCAGAGCACAAAAATGAAGTTTCTATCTCCTGAGAATGAGACATCTCGAGTTCAACTCGAGACCTCTCGAGACTATGTCAAAATACTATTTCATTGTGTCAGACCACTCAAGAGCTCTCAAAAAAAATTCGAGATGTCTCAAAAAATCCCGACTTCATTTTTCTTCAATGTTTAATCTTTCAAACTTGAGTTTCTTAGCCCCAAACTCTTTTAAACATAATTGCTTCCTTCAATTTTAATTTCTCTTCTTTCAATCATACTTTCTTCATACCAAACCATCCAAATATATGTGAATTTGCTCTTTTAAGTATTTTGGCATAGCATTTTGAGAGAATTTATTCTTGAGATAAATTTTTTATTTTGGATACTTAAAAAATCCTACACATATTCTTGAAATATGTGATTAGATACATAATATACTCAATATTTTAAAATTATCAAAATCAATCTCAGGATCAACAAAATTAATCTCTAATAGAAATAATAATTAATAATATAAGATAAAATAAAAATATCAAGTCTACAAAAAGGAATCCCACGGTCATACATAAAATAAAAAATATTGTCCCATAAGGGCATCGTAGTGGCCATGGTCGCTTGGATCTTCTCAAGAAGATCCTCAATGGTCACTCCTGCTCCTGTGTTACCTATAATAGCCCCTCTCCAATATCAGTGGATGTCTCCTGATCATGCATACGAGGAATAAAAGATACTGCCAGGGCATCTACGAGTTAAGTGACCCCCTCATCTAGATCTAAGGATAGATCTATAATAAAAAGATCATACTGCCAAGGGACTAGAATAGTCCCCAACTACTCAGACCACTCAGATAAAGACTCATGGTGCCAACTGGGATCCGGTGCTGTCATCTAGGGCATGTAGGAAGATAAAGACCATAGCATCGATGGATCAGAAGGTGGTGGCAGATGTATAACATACAGTAATGACATCTACAGAATATATGATGATGACATATATGGAACATGTAGTGATATTGTATATCTCATATCTGGCGCATCGGATGCTCCATGCCAAAATGCATAACTATCTGAATCATAGCCTATCGCCATCAATGTCTCTGAAAATAATCTCTCTATCTCTTGCAGTATCTGGATCCGCTTATCCTCATTAGTCATAGATAGAGCACAACGAATGTCCAACATAAGACCTGACAAACAATTAATCTCATAACAAAAATAAAATTAGCAATACATTATAGAATATAAAATAAAAAGATAATAGAAATAATAAAATATTTTGTATAAATAATTAGAAGTAAAATAAAAACTTAATGAATTGAAATTCAATATGACATTGACATAATACAAAATTTGTATGGCCTTACCAACTTGCGCACAGTAAAACTCTCACCCTCATATTCTGGAACCGTATATCGAGGCTGCCCAATGACCTATACTATAACGCTAAGAAATCAAGCCATGTAGTCCTTGGTATATGGATGGCCTCCCAATACGTGATCACCATAAACTATCTGATCTCGTCATGCATTCCACATGGTGATATGCTCTGCATGCTTGATATGTCAAGCAATATGAGCTCTCTCTCATCGATCAGTATGATGAAGTTGCTAACTGATATCAAACTCTCTGGGATCCTCCGAATTAAACCAAACTATCACAGCACATGATCCGAAAGGTGCCACTCCACCATATCAAAATAAATAAGCAGCATCCTAGCAGCCCATATATCATACCAATTGTGTAAATCTATGATAATATGAACAAGACCTCATCAATCTATGTATGTCTCCCACAAAAACTGATAGAGTTTTAAAAAAATAGATTAATAAGCTCATTTTTCAGTAGATTATGAATACTATAAACTTATATTTGTACATAACTCAAAATTACCTATGTGTATCAGCTAATGTATCTAGCTAGTATTTATAAACCCATGCCACCTTCATCGATACATGGTGAACGTTGCATTCAATGTTCTATCTACTTGACATTGTATTCATATTAATTGAACTTCATTGGATTAAAAACAGTACTAAGTATCAAGTAATGGAACCAATATTTTTATACCAAGGTGCATCTAGCATGAAAGGAACATTGGGATCATGACCCTCTAGTAGCATCTCAAGCAACTATTTCCATAATGGGCTGATAGTCGGCATCCTCTTTCGTGCCCAAATCTATCAATTCTAAGAAAATCATGCATGATATGCCCAATCAGAGCTACAATAGAATGTAGAAAATTTAAATTCTATATTGTATACCTGCGATAATATAAGATAACCATCAATTTCTAACTGATCGTGATAAGAATCATGGCACATAGCCTTGTACAGCCAAGCTAGTATTGCACTGCCCCAACTGAGCCTATGAGCGATGTCTAGATCCTCTGATAGTAGTAAAAATATCAACTTCACCTTAATAGATGAAGTATCTGGCAAAAGGATAACCCCTATCAACTATAGTACATGACCCCTAACATACTGTTGGCATCATCTCCAAAGTAGAAATATCGATAGTGATCATCCAAACACTCTATCCTCAGTCGTGAATGATCGAAGGATTGGGTCCCGAGCTAAAACACTAGCAATCGGAAGCACATAGCCTGCCACTCTGGAATGTTAAGCTGGAGATCAGCTCCTGTAACTGCATTACCATCAATTGGTAGTTCGATGAGTGCACTAACATCCTGTAACATGATGTTGCCTTACTAAATGGATGATAAAATATGTGAGTCTCTGGGCACAATCTCTCAAATAAGGCAGTAATAAGACCAACATCCATCTATATCCGGCCAATCCGATATACTCCATAAAATTTGAGGTATAGTACGTAAATAATCCATAACTCTATCTGAGATGTAATCCGTCCTCTACAAATCACTATCGGCTCATCATAGTCAGAGGTGTCTGGGCTCCTGCAATAAGATAGAATATTAAATAACATATATGTCTTTAACAATATTATCTTTATAAAAATAGAAATAGTAAAAGCAGGAATGGAATGCTCACATTGCCATCTAATATGGCCTATGATTGATAGATCTCGTACAATGTTAGAATACTGCACTCTCGAGGGCCCAGATGTCACGGATCGTAAGCCATAATAAAATAATGAATCTAAAATAATGACATACATCCCAAGTTTATTATCACATGATAAATACAATACTAATTGATTACATTAGAAATATAACTCTACAATCATGCATAGAACAAAACTATAAAATAGTTCAACTATCAAAAATATATAAAACAATATACAACTTTAGACATAGACTATACAATAGTTCAACCATCAAAAATATATAGAACAATATACAACTCTTGACATAAACTATACAATAGTTTAACAATCAAAAATATATAAAATAATACATAACCCTAAAAATACATAGAGTAATACACTCTGCTGCCTTTAATTTCTTCCATTGCTTGAGGTTGATGTGTGTGAAAGTAATCTAGGACAACGACGATGATCATGACTCTATTCCTTACAAATAATATAATAATTCTTGCTTCTTATTTGCTTATCAATCTCATTTCGCAGTCTTATTGACTTTGGCCTATCTTTCTTCTTAAGTCTCAAACGATGATGATCCTGAATACATGTGAACATTTATATGGATATTCAATAATTTTCATATGATAATGGATAAAACTCGCCACTCCAAGCATTCATGTATACCACAACTATTCATATAATATCCACGAATCCACTAAAATGTATAATAATTTATGGGCACACAGCTAATACATATGAACAGGGATATCTATAGATGCTCCACTTTTCATAAAAATATTTTCTTTCAGTTAAATTCATAGTATAAAAATTTTCTCTACCTTTTAACCCTGTACTTACTCTACTCATAAGCACATCATATATATCTCTTTGGAGGTTGAACGTTATTACTCTATGCTGGTTAGCTTTAACTTGATCTTCAGTAATTTTAATTACAACATAAAAAGTAAAAAAATTATTTGGATTCTCCTACACATATCTTATAGCTTGGGCATATCTCGTATTAAAGTATTTCAGGTAAAATATTATTTGAACACAAGCTATAATTGATACATTTCTAACTCCTTGTAAGACACTATTAAAAATCTCGAACAAAGTTATAGTTAAGATACCATAGTGCATACCGGCATCATGTGCCAATGTCCACTCTTTTTTTTCAATTTAGACAGCCAACTCTAAGCCTCTGCATTCACTATCCTGATCCTATTCATGATAAAGTTGAACTTACAAACTTAATGAGTACCCCCTACTTGCCATACTTCTCTTTCGAGTTGTGTATTTTTAAAGTGAGTGTTAAAATTACTGCAGACATGTCTTAAGCAATATCGGTGATAGGCACGTGGCAAACTCCATCTAATAGACTCATCTATAATGGCATTTAATATATCTAGATATCTATCAGAAATTAGATATATTCTATTTCTATCTTGTGCGATATGTGTTCTGAGCTAGAAAAGAAACCAACTCCAACTAATAGTCATCTCCTCATCCATAATTATATATGCTAAGGGATCAATCTCATTCTTTGCATCAACTCTTATTGCAATTAGCATCTTATCTTTAAACTTTCTATACAAGTGCATGCTATCGATGCTAATCACAAGATGATAGTGTCTAAAACCTTGAATAGATGGTTGGAAAGTCTAGAAAATAATTAAAAATCCACACATCGAAATTTTTAATTAGGAAGAAATCTCATGAAACCATAGTACCAGAGTTTGCATTTTTTAGGGCAGCCATATAATAGGATAATTTTGCATAAGACGGCTCCCATTCTCTATAGATCTCAACCAATGCCATCTATTTTCCACACCATGCTTTCCTGTATGATACCATGTATTGAAATTGCTCATTAACGGTTGCCATAATAGCTTTAACTTTAACACCTAGATCTTTTTCAATGATATATTAGACTAATATGCCAATCATCTTTTTACTAATATGTTTGTGGTCTCAACTCAATCTCTTAAACAAACATGTGTAAAAATCCTCATATCTTGTGATCTGAAAATATTCATGCTTTTTCAATAATACAGCATGAAGCCTCTATTTATATTCTTATTCATTACCCGATAATGCATATCATATGGACCACAACTTTGAATGTCACTGTACTATATTATATGTTCGATGCTTCTAAATGTGATAAACATCGACAACTCTCTTTAAATCATTTTTACTCTTAAACATCAGAGCTATAGAAAATTTAGTCATCGAGGAGTCTCAAAATTGATAGTCATAGTCAATCTTCGACTAGCACTAACAGCACCACTATGATACAAATTTAAGTCACTAAAAAATTATGGGGGTTCATAAAAATGAAGTTTAGGTTCTCCATTATTATCGGGCCGATTATCCTGATCATCATCTTCATCATTGTTACTGTCCTCATCAAGCCATTCTTCTTTAGCCTCATTCTCATCTGACTTAAAATCTCGATTATCAAAATTTATTCCAATACTAATCCAATCATTGTCCCCCATCTGAGTATTATATCCCATACTTATTACTACTTCCACCATAAGAGAAGTCACCATAGGACTTTGAATAATTGGACAACTAGAATCAATAGTATTAGAATGTTATTTTACAAACATGATCCTAGCACCAATAGTTTACACTATAGGACTTGAAAAAGACAAAAAAGGTCTAAAAGTATTGTCCTCTTGGGTTAAAAGTCTACTAAAATATTCAAACATCGATACCATTATTTGAGTAATATTTTCATTAGAAGATATATCTTTCTTTTCAATATATAATTCAATATATCAGCATTCTAAAAATTTCAAAGAAAATATCAATATTTCTTGGACATCTTCATCATCATCAATTGAAACTAAGATATACTTACTCTACATTAACTATCTCGATAAATTAGGAGATCTCCATCTAAATTTGATTTTATATTTTTTTGTATATAGGAATATCACTGTATAAATAGTCCAATAATTCTTGATGTAATAATGATGAAAACAATCAAACCATCCAGCTCATAGGCTGATTGTACTGCATGCTTCTACACCATTTTTTATTATGCCATCATAGTACTATAGTAAATGAACTCAAGCACTGGCCATTTTTCTCAAAGAATTCTATGACAATATCAAAATATTTAGTATTAATAATTATTTTGATAAAATATCTTATATAATAAATGCATCTTATTACCAACTAATAGATAAAGTTAGATCCTATCCTATTCAGAAATTATATTATTTTTATAGATAATTATAATAATCAAGCAATATGTAATAAGATCGAAAGAAATTTCGATGGCATTTTTTCTTAGTTCTTCCTATATGTGAGGAGAATGAAATGAAAATGCTATCCAAAATTTTTCTCAAATCCTTTATGTATCATTTGATAACTGTAATTATCTATATAATTAATTATAATTCCTAAACCATCCAAACTGGACCGTCACTTGACCAATGTACATAAGTTTTTCATCTATATAAAACTATATAAATATAAGAATACCATAAAAAATGTACATTAATCAAAAGACGGATCTCGAAAATGTGTCAGGCACTATCCCTAACTAAGCCTAGTCTGAAAGTTCTTTTCAGGCTTCGAATCAGACTTAGACTTGATGACTTTAGGAAAAATCAGATCTGGATCTATTTCCAAGGATGTAGCAAACAAGAACATAGCAAACCAAAAATGTATTTAAGATAAATAGTTAAAAAAAATTTAAAAAAAAAAAGATGGTGGCAGGGAGGATGACAAATGGGAAGAGGGCCGGTGGGGGTGGGGCGGTAAGGGCAAGGCGTGCGGGGAGAGTGGTAGTGGGGAGAGGGGGCATGGGGTGACTGTCGAAAGGGAAGAGGGCTGAGGAGGGAGGGGTAAGGCGGGGCAAGTGGACAGAGTGGTGGTGGGGGGGGTGGGCGTAAGGTGGCTGTCAGATAAGAAAAGAGCCGTGGGGAGGGGGTGGGGCGGGGAGCGCAGCAGGAGGCTGTTGGATGGGAAGAGGGCCGGTGGGAGGGCGTCGGATAGGAGGAAGGGTGCGGCACGGCGAGAGGGCATTAGATGGGGGAGAGGGGGGAGGGGGGTAGGTGTCAGTTGGGAGGGAGAAGGAAACTTGAGAGGGGTTGGGGGCGTCGACAGGCATCAGAGCGAGAGGGAGGGTGTTCGATTATATAAATGGGACTTAAATCATGGATGTGGGGTAGATGAAGATGATTAGTGGCACTTTTAGAACTAGAATGGTGCTTTTAGAACTGCTCTTTAGAATGATGACTTTCAAAAGTGTCGTGTTTTCTTTAAAACAGTGATTTTAAAAGTCGCCACTTCAAATGGCGATTTTAATTTTTTCCACGTGAGTTGTGGAAAGTTGCTGACTGGGTCAAAAAAAAAATATTATTTTTCAGCAAAAAATACCATCCCAAATGATTTTTTTTTCTATATTAGTTTGATAAATAAGTTAAAATCTATACTGATTTAGAAAAAAATAAATAAATAAATTTAATATGGTAATGTACGCTAACACCCTGATATCAAGTGATAAAACTGAAATGCTTGCATCCAGTCAGGTTGTTGACATTCTTGTTGGGGGAATGAAGGATAATTAACTAAAAAATAACTCCAAACTGCGTGGAACCACGAACAGCAATTTTTTTCTTTAATTTCTCTGGCTCCAACTGGTCGGAAATGAACAATCGCCCAACTTGGTCCACCGTTGGACCCGTCGCGTCGCAAGTGGAGTCAAAGTCATGCCCCAAAGCTCAAGTTGGTCTAAGGTGGGGGTTTGCCATGCCACTTTCACTCCATTCTTTTCTTTTAATTGTTTTCGTTGCTTTCAGATTGCGATAACCTTGGTCCGCTTTATTTTTGTTCGGAACTCTTGGACTGCTTTCATCCAAAAAAAAAAAAAAAAAGAAGCCTCTTGGACCATTGAATTGTTTTTGACCAAGTATGCCAATGTTTAATACGTCAACTTTTTCGAGTTGAAGTCCTTTTCAAATGTGAACAATCGTTTGCATCTTCATCCATCTTTCAATGGCTTTCCTTTCAGCCACGTATTAGTTGCACATCATCATTGACCAACCCTCAATCTCTCAACCGAGCTGATTTTTCCTTGAGAGCATCGTACTTCGTCCCGTGATGCAGGGATTGCTTGGCAGGTAGGTACGTTGTTACCTATAAATTTCGTCAACTGTTTCTCAGTCCAAATTGCCTTCATCAAAAGCATTAACAAGCTCATGATATCAACATTTGAAGCGAAAACTGTGGAGTAGTAAGCGTTAAGCGAAAGGAAATGTTTTATATTCACACAAGTGCGGGTGTTCCTGTCCTTATCTTTATAGGCTTCAGTGATCGTGTTTCTCCACATGGTCAATTTAATCCTTGGATGATGCATCCCAAAAACTCCATCTAAATAACCATGGTACAGGTGGGGCCCCTTCTCTCTAAGAAAATAGACATGCTGGGACCTCATTATCCCAGTGCTGTTCCCACTAGAGTTTTGTGACTTCTGCCCACACGTCTTAATGTTTCACATTGCTTTTGGAGAATTTGAGGTGAAAAGGACCAATAAAACACTAGTGCTATCTAAAATGGCACGCCAGAAAGGACTATGAAATATAAAACATGTCAATTTACTTCGGAAACGCTAGTGCTATTTGACCATCGATTACTAGAACAACACGATGTGCTCTTACCAGCTTCCACATGGTCTTCTGAATGGGTGTCTCTGGAGTTCCGGAAGAATACACAGCTGGACGCAGAATTTATAATTTCATATCGACAAACTTTGTCTCCCTGCCTTCCAGGACCTAGTTAACCCTCATGGTACGGACCCCTTCAGATCGATTCCGTGATCCATGGGTCCCTCCCTATTCCTCCTTTGGTTTTTTTTTTTTTTTTTTTTTTGGTAAATTTTGACCCTACGACCCTTTCAACGCCAACCCCGTCACCCCATGCCAAGTTTTTTTTCTATATTTTATTTTATAAATAAAGAAAGACCTTTTCAAAATTAATGTCCGTATCTGCAAAAATACAGTATATTAATTAACGACCCGCTGCCAGGTCATAACGCGGAAAGCGTGACGACAGTTATTACCCTTTTAAGATTCGATTTTAATCAATAATAATGATTTTTTTATCATCATTATCACCATTAATTCTTATATTTTATTCCACGCAATGATGCTGGGGATAATTCTGTCGTGCACGGAGGCGTGCTTTTAAGCTCCGCCGCCGCCGCCGCAATGGACGCCATCGCCACCGATGGGCCCCATCCTATTCGCTATCCGCAGGCCCGACAAGTGCTACGTGGCAGCAGTCCGAGCCCATTGGACGGGACGAGGATCCTTGCTGGCCGGCCGAGAGAAGGGTCCATCATGCGGCTTGGCGTCCCGGTCCAGATCAACCGCTTCGGCAGCCAGCGGTGGAAGGAGTCCACGACAAGCGGTATGAATACCAACAATTAATTCCAGTTCTGTCATAATAATATTACTAATACGAAGGCCAGAGAGCTTCTTGGATTCTTGGTTCGAGGCTGAGAGATATCAACTTAGAGAGAGTAGTTGGGATTCAGAAAGTAGCAGTAGAAGAAGAATATTCGTATACTTTTGGAAAATTCTGCTCCTCATCAGATGATGAAGGTGGAAACGGAAGACGGGAGGTGACAGAGTTTCTGATTTGAGTTCTTCTCCGATGGAGAGAGTTCGGCCGGCTAGGCGGCTGTGGAGAGGGAACAGAGGATTGTACGATGAGCTGGTGACGAAGCTGAATGAATTGGAAGGGCTCTTGGCTGCTCATAAGATGGCCTCCCCGTCATGGAGGACCAGAGCTGGAGACTTGCAGTTGGATCGCTTGCACAAGGCTAGGGAGAGAAGGCCAGCTCCTGATCGATCGCCGGAGATTGGTAACGCGGTGGATTTTGATGGCAATTTGGCTTTGAGCATCAGGGATGATCAGGGTTGCAGTTACCATACAAAGAAGTCGGAAGGTTTGAGAGGAAGGTTGTATGAGAAATATATGGAAAAGAGAGATGCAAAGCTGAGGGAGGAGTGGGGATTGAGGAGGACCTATAAGGAAGCTAAGATGAAGGCTATGTGGGACAGCTTGGAACAGAGTCAGGCAGAGTTGAAGGCTCGATTTGGAAGATCTGATGAGAGAAGGGATTTGGCTTTTCAGGATTTTCGACATGCGGAGAAGCTGAAATCCTTCGGTGCTCGTTCCGGATTGAAGGATACGGAACAGGTACTAAAAAGAATTCTTCTTTCTTAATTATCTTCTTGATGCTTATTTTTAAACCTAGGATCATGCTTAGTTTACGGGAAATGAAGTTGAGGAACTTATTTTATTGTCATTGAATTTTGGAGAGTGCAAATGATTCAGGAATCATGGGGAAGTTTGAAAGTTTTCCACTGAATTGTATGTTCTATTTGTGTGGGTGCTCTTGTTTGTTATGAATCATGATCTCAGATGGCTTCAAGCAGCATGAGTCCCCCCATCGATTGGTGATTGTAGAAACAAAACTATTTGGTATGGGACTTTTTTTATGCGTTAAGACAGGATTGTTCTGACCTGAAAGGGAATTTTAAACGAGTTATTTAATCCACGGGACAAAGTGTATTCGTTAACTAGCTTGAACTTTAAAAAATTTCAACCTCGCTTCCTACCAAATGGTAGTAATTCTTAATTTTTTTTGCCAATATTCTAATCATGATATTTCATACCGACTCAAATCGATCGGTACATTTTATACCAATAAAAAATTAAAATAATTTAGATCATTTTTTTTTAAAATAATTTAAATCAGATCGAACCGATCGATATGGTATGGTATGGAATAAAATCGACCGGTTTGATCCTATATAAAATGATAGAGAATCGATACGGCATCGATATGAGATTTTTTTTTTTTTTTTGATCATCAAATAATTTTTTTTTTAATTAGCAATATAAGATGATACAGTACGATCGACTATCGACATGAATTTCGATATCGAGTTCATAAATCTTATTTTTAATAGTTTAATGATGTTAATTATTAATTTTTTTTATGTAAAATATGATGGAAAATAGGTACTATATTGAATGTTTTGAGGTGCAAAACTTGGTTGGGCATGCATAAACTGACTAACCTATTTATTGGTACCTTTATGAAAAAATAAAACTGCAACTATAATTGTTATTATCATTATTGTTTTAACTTATGGGTCACTCCTTAGGTCACCTGCAATGAGTTTAAGATATTAATTGGTCTGACATTGTTATAAGTGATCCTGATTTCGTACCGTTCATAGAGTCTTCAAAGTGCAAGGAAAAGGTCCTTTCTTTTTTATAACATTGACTTTTCTACACAGCTTGCTCTTCTATGGACAGATCTTTTGCCCCTTTAACATACGCACTTGATAAAGAACAAAAGTTGTTGACTTTATTATTTATAATGCGATTCGGTTTCATTTTGCAGCAGACGGTAGAGTTCATCCAGACAAAGGAGGAAGAAAATCTTGAACAGAAGGTTCAGTATGTTCAGTTTAAATTCTATGATGATACAAGACTTAATGACGATTCTTCTAGCAGCACGGACTCTAAGAAGCTATTCTCCAGTAGAAGTGTAGCTTCCTCCACATCTCAGAAATCAGTTGCACCCATTCCCAGATCTCCTATTAATTCTGGTTCCATAAGACGAAGGACTCATCCTGAAAATCCTCAAGATCAATCAGTTTCCAACAATTCTCACCACAGGAAGGAAAATATGAAGCCATTGACCGGAACTAGCAAGATAACCGGTCCTTCACGGTCGTGGACACATGCTCGAAGCGTGAGCATCAGTGAAGGTGTTCATATCGTCAAGGAAGAGAAGCCTCCAAGGTCCAAGTCTATGCGAAACGTCTCAATTAGTTCGGGTGAGTTAAAAGACCTTTCATCAGTAAACACTAGCATTCCCAGACCGACACCATCAAGATTTTCGAAGAAGCAAAGCGAGCAAACCACCAACAGAAAGATACGTGAGTCGAAGCCATTTCTTAGAAGGGGCAACGGGATAGGACCTGGTGCTGGAGCTGCTATAGCTAGATCCAGGACCTGCATAGCTTCTGAGATGCAGACAAGTGGAGAGGAGTCTGAAGGGTTGGTAGGTCAGTGTGAATGTTCACCCGACACAGTTAAATATAAGGATGAACAAGAATTAGGAAGAACATCCAGCGAAGGCAGGGAAACCGGTTTTCCTTCTGACTCAGATGGTGGGAAGTCAAGATACAGCCAAGAATTAGGAAGTATTGGTGATCCCAGACCTGGTGATGGTGATGACTTCGCACCTATATCTAAAGCAGATGATGATGATTCACCTACTGCTTCTAAGTTTATTTCCTCTGCCTCTGAAGGGAGTATGGAAGAGTTGCAAGAACAAAATCCTGGATCTTGGAACTCACCCATCAAATATCCGCATTCCAATTCTCATGAGGCATCGGATGTTAATGCTTCGGTGGCTATGAACCAAACGCAGGAGGCCGATCCTGCTCGAGCAAGGAAGAAATGGAAGAAAGCTGAGAAACTTGTTCTTGCCACCAATGCTTCCCATCAACCGCGAAATGGTGTGGCAGAAGGGTTCAAGAGATTGTTTAAATTCGGGAAGAAACGCAAGGGTGCGGAAAGTATAATAAATGTTACGGTATCCGTCTCAGCAGCTTCTGGAGTTGGTGATGATGTAGAAAATGGCCGTGATCTGGCAAGCCAATCGTCGGATGATCTGAGGAAGTTGAGAATGGACTACTCGGTTCCTGCTTACCATGGCCCAAATGAGGGCAAGGTTTTTCCTGATCAAGGTATCATGTTTTCTCCTGTATTGTTTCTTTCCTAGTTCCTTATTTTGATGGTCCTGCTAAGTTTTTGGTTTTCTTTGTGATGAACAAAAAGAAAAGCTGGCATTTAATTTTTATATCATTCCTCCAACTTTCTTAATTTTTGAAAGCTACCAAGCAAACAACCCCCTAATTAAGTAGTTTGGAAAAAAAATAAAATATTAGCTGTTTCAAGCATATTTAGGACTAGGAAGGATTCCGTCTTTTTTTTTTCTTTTCTTTCATTTCTTCTGTAAAAAAGATGGAGGCTTTGTCGGTTGATCTTAATATGCATCTCTACAATTAAGAATCTGTCTTTGTATTACTTTTCTGCGGGTTGATATGCCAAGTTCCTATGCGCAACTGTTTCCTTCATTGTAATCTAGACTGAAGCTCAGTGCCACTAGTTTCAAGTTATTGTCACATGTTACATCATCAGGGATGCTAATAAAAGAAGCTTAGTCATGGTTGTAGTTCTATAGCCACATTAACTATGTTTACCCTTTGCAGTTCCATCATTACATCGCTCCAGTCCAGGTGCTCCTGCAAACTCCATACTGAAGGAAGATCGCATATCTGGAAGCTCTCCAAAAGGTAACCGCTTCACAATGAATTACATGTGACTCCGTAGTGTTGTGTAGTTTGGGAATGTCAGAAACAACTTCCAAATGTTCATGTCTGCAAGTGGATTTGGGTATCTTAAACTGCTCTGATGCACATGTATTTGCTTATTTTTGTTATCTTTATCTCCTTGGTGATTCTGAATTTTTGCAGCACATCGGCCGATGTTTTCCATTCCTTCATTTCATAGCAAGGGAAGCAAATCCAAGCTTAGGTGATAGAATGGCGGTCTACAGCATCAGCATTTTCCAACCATTCCAGAGAATGATGTATTAATGCTGATTCCCATACATGCTAGACATCCCTGTTGGTCTGGAAAAAAAAATAATAATAATCTTTCTAGGTTTTGGTGCATCATGTGATTCAGGTCGTGGAAATCAAATTCTTCCTGTTATCTCTCAGTTTGTATAGTTTGTGCCCATGAGGAGTTCATTAGGCCAAATCACACCGATGCGCACAGGAATTTTTTTTGTACCAGAGCAATTCCTCTTGTAGCTTGCATTTGTATGTTGGCAATGATACACTTGTCAGATATTTCATTTATACAAATCAGAAGGGACTGATTTCTTCTTCTTATTTGGCTGCTTTTTGATTTCTAGTTCCATCATATAATTCAATGATTTAAAAAAAAAAAAAAAAATACACGAACTTCCTCAATCATATGATGGTAGGATTTTGTTCAGACATCAGTTATTGAAAGGCAAACCTGTTGTATTTGATGTGTCCAACTTTTGCTTGGAAGTAGCTGATAGTTGAATTTTAAAAGCCCTAGAATGTGATTAAATCATGATCAGGGAAAGCATGATTAAAGCTTATTTCCTTATTAAGAATTTGATAAACAGTTCCTTTCAGTGACAAGAGCTTGGTAAGAAGTGTGTGGACCAGCCAAGATATCGAAACCACATTGGATTGACACATGCCGAAGATCAAAATATAAGAGAATGCTGAAATGTTCATTGGTTAAGGGACATAATAACTTGCAATTATTTATTGTTAGCTTCGGCACCATTCTCACTGTAATGTGCATATTATTTACTCCCTTTTGGCTGGTTGTAACCGGCCCTAATATTCCTGGGTCCTGTGAGGGTTGAGTTTAAGGGAATGGAGCTTGGTGCTGAAACTTACTAGAACCTTGCAAGATTAAAACTATATATTTCTCCGAAGCCAACATGTAAATCTCACTACATATTGGCTTCAGAGGATGAAACCAAAAACGGATGTAGCTTGTTTGTTTGGTCATGAGGTTGTTGGATTTTGCAGTTTTTTAAATGAATAAGCCTAATGTAATATGTTAACTTTCTTAGTAGCATAAAACTTAGGCAAATATGAGCTGCAATCTAAGAAGTACGCTAAAACATGCATTTCAGATTTGCCTTGTGAACAGACAATCAAATCTAGAGTTTTGGATCTCTCTGCTTCTTTCTGTTTTTCCTTTTTTAATAAAAAAATAGAGTTACAAGAGTGCTGTAAATTGAGATATAAAATTTGGCACACTAAATTGATCATTTTTCCTTACATTTATGCGGTAAAGTTTAATTGATGAACTGAAAATTTAATGCATGAGTATGAAAAGCATTTTAATTTAGGGACTTCGAAAATATGGTTACAGGCTTCTAAAAGACAAAAAAAAAAAAAAAAGAGAGAGAAAGGAGAAACCCACCCTTGTTTCTTTGGTCCTTGTATCAGAAGAATTCCAAACAAGCTCTCTAAATGCTTGTCTTCACTGCTTCCACTTACTGAACAATGCATCTCTAGTTTCTTTAGCTGAAGAGATAAAGAAATCCGTTCATCATAAAGAACCAAATTTCTTGTTATCTCAAATATCTAAAAGAACAAAAGAGACAGTAATCTACCACTTGATTGTTTAGTATTGTATTGATATATATGTCCTCGTGAATCAGTTTTTGATGAGTTTATAGTTGTAAGTGAAAAACCTTCTCAACATGTTGAGATAAAAAATATAAAAGCCATCTGAACTATATGCAAACAATCCACGGTGCATCACCACCTAGAAAACATTCATCTCCTCAACTCTGGCAACTGACCTTCAGGCCCTGACATGTTTAGTCTTTCTTTAAGCAGGAGGGGCGAGCATCCGAACTGGAGAGGTAGTGCACGTGTGCCACTGGCATCTACCCGATGTCGCAAACACGTGCCCTGCTTCCCTGGCATGGCTTGCCCGTCCCTTTCCTCTCGCTCCTTCGACATTGAACATGCCAAATTCCCTATTGTTGGAGAGAAGGTGCATCACAAGGAAGACAATTTGCACCTTTATCCATTTATACACGAGAGACCTTGTAAAACTAGTTGTAGTTTTGTAACCATCGGCTATCATGTTGGTGACGTAAAAAGAGTTAGGATGCCTAAAAGAAGTGCAGCTGATGAGAGGTTTTGATTGCTGGTAAGGTGGGAGGAGGCCATGGCTGTCTACCTTGCAACTTCCTTAAGACCGTGGGCATTTGGTATGGAGTGATTCATCCGAGATCAAGGATGATATAGATTGAAATGATAAGATCACCATGTTTGGTTGTACTTGTACCATAATAATTCTATGTGACAATGATTTTAAATTATCTCCACTCCTCAAATCATCCTGCAACACAGTGATGCGATATCCATCTTCATGGTGAGAAATTCAAGATCACCCTCAAGCAGTTATCTTGAGCTGAAATATAAGAACAAAAATACCCCCAATCTAGTAAAAAAAATTAGTATATCAATATACCATTGATATATTATATCAATATTGTATATATAATATTATAATATATTTGATATTATATATTATATTTATGATATATATTATATTATAATATATTATTAATTATTATATTATCATATTATGATTCAATGATAATCTTAAATTAGAATAAAAATATCTTATCGTACATTATATTTATGTAATAAAAATATTTAATATATTACTTTTATTTGACTTATTTTTCTACTCAAAATAAATATTTGTATTAATAAATAATATATTATAAGTATAAATAAAAATTATTAATTCTAAATAATAATTAATATATTTTTATAAGACTAATAAATATATTTTTTTAATTATTAATATATTGATATGACTAAATATATTAATTATTAATATATTGATAAAAATAATAATATTTTATTTATAATATCTTATATATGATTAATAAATATATTTTTTAAAAAATATATTATGGATAGTTTTGGTATTATATAATCAATAATCCTGGATTCTCATATAACATCAAATAAGTTACACATGGATATTCAAAAATTTTTAATTACTGAATCATGGCCTACCAAATATAGTGATCTTAGATTACTGATGATTATATCATCACAAAATTTAGATCACCAGTGATTTTAGATCACCATGGTAATCCAATTTGGATCACCAAACGCTATCTAAGGATTTCTTTTTTTATAGATAAATATCATAAAAAAAATGATCAACTTTTTTATTGACCAACTTACCTATGTTCTCACGCTTCTCTAGGTGGGTAAACTATTTTTCCATAAATAACATTTATCTATGAAATAGGAAGAAAGTCTTACCCACCTAAGACTAATAAATATATTTTTACTAAATATATTAATTATTAATATATTGATAAAAATAATAATATTTTATTTATAATATCTTATATATGATTAATAAATATATTTTTTTAAAAAAATATATTATGGATAGTTTTGGTATTATATAATCAATAATCTTGGATTCTCATATAACATCAAATAAGTTACACATGGATATTCAAGGATTTTTAATTACTGGATCATGGCCTACTAAATATAGTGATCTTAGATTACTGATGATTATATCATCACAAAATTTGGATCACCAGTGATTTTAGATCATCATGGTAATCCAATTTGGATCACGAAACGCTATCTAAGGATTTCTTTTTTTATAGATAAATATCATGAAAAAAAATGATCAACTTTTTTATTGACCAACTTACCTATGTTCTCATGCTTCTCTAGGTGGGCAAACTATTTTTCCATAGATAACATTTATCTATGAAATAGGAAGAAAGTCTTACCCACCAGGAGATGGGTAAGTTGTTTTCCCGTCAAACAAGAAACTAACATTTTTATTTCATTCCTAATATACCCCTAACCCCATAATAATAGTAATAATATAATATATAATACTATCTTATATATACTATAATACTATTATTGAACAATAATATTTTATTATTTTAATATAATATATGATTATTTATTATAATATGATGTTATTGTATAATACCTTATTTTATTATTATAATATAATATTAATATTTTATATTATTATAATAAAATATAATATAATGTAATAATATATTATTTTAATGTATATTAATATTACATTCTTTATTATAATATATAATTTATTTATTATATGCAATATAATTTATTATATTATATTATATTATATTATATGTATAATACATATTATCTATATTTATGAATATATATTATATAATATTATATATTATAATATATAAAATATATTATATTATATTATACTATATTATTATATATAATAATATTTATGTAATAAAGGATAATATGAAAAATATGGATAGATTTTAGTAACTCATCCAGGAATCTAATAATGCAAAGGAATATGAGTAACAGATTCTCGAGTCATTTTTCAATGCATAAAAGAATATGAATAAATTATTTTCCTATCTAAACATTGACTAAAAAATATTTATCTAGAAAAATATAGATTTCTGGATATGTTTTTTACCCTCAAAAGAATGGACCCTAAAGGCACTTTGAACAATGGTAAACCACCTAAAATGGCTATTTAGAACATCTAATTCAGCTTTTTAACAAAGAGTTCAGGGAGGTGTGAGCAATGATGACCATCCAACCTATAGTGTGACTAATATCTAGTCGCACCAAAACCAGTAAGATGGGCTAGCAGCAACAGCTTGAACATGATATTTGGCTCATGGTTTTGATCCGAAGTCCATGATGAGAATAGGATGGTTCCTGGCCAGTTCGTTGATGATTCAAAGCTTGACGTAAAGCACCATTTAACGGTGAACATGCATGCCGTCCAAAAGAATTTTTTATCAGTCTATGCCCTGATTAACTCAACAAAGATAAATGACTGGATTGCCAAATTGTTGCATTCAAGATAATACTTAGCATGATGGAGTTATATTTGTTTTCTACACTCCAACAGTTGCCAGATGATCCCACCGTAATCCTTGAATGACTGGTGTAGACTTGACTTTTGACAATTTTTTTCTATGCTCTAGACTTGAGTTTCCCTCATGTGAATGATCACAAAAGGTTAAATAGGCTGATGCATTCATAAGCTATGGAACCGAGAGAGGAGCATTTGTTGAGAAAAATTCTTGCATCCCTCTCTTTCCAGCAGCTCCAAGTGATTGCCCCAGTGAGAGAGAGGATTATAGGCTGGATGGCAGTGGAAAATTTTCTTCTAAACCGATACTAGCAAAGGCCTTCAAAATTGCAGTGACATCGAGGAACTCCCAATTGATTGCAAATCACCCTCCATAAGGTAGCAAAGAAGGGACAATCAGAAAATAAATAATCAACTGTTTCAATTAGATTTTGGCACAGAGCACAACCCCCTAGATTTTTTTCCAATTTTTCTGCCAATGATATTGATTCTGTTCTTCCAACATGACCACAGAAAGCACTTCATCTTTAGGGAAGCCTTGACGCTCCATAAAGCAAAGCTAAATCTACATTTCATCCCTCTAGAATTAATAAAGTCATGCAGAGAAGCTGATGAAAATTCCCCTTTGGTGCTTGGTCTCCATTCAATCTCATCATTTTCATTAGTAAGAGTTGTTGATGCAAGCGGTGACCTCAACAAGTTCAGCTGATCCCGTGGCTCTCTTGAAGGTTGAGTTGACTTGGGGACCTCATTCTCCATGTCAACGTGGGGATTAAAATGGTGGTTCATAAGTGGCTACGTGGAATGCTCAATGGCTACATGGTAAAGATGCAGGTTCTTATTCCATCTTGTACATGACCCATTGATAGAAGCTGCTCTTATTATTTATTTTATGATGGGAATGAGGGATTTAGTACATGTTAAATTAGTTTTTTTTCACCTTGAGTCTGCATGGATGCATTAAAGATGGAGACAGAGAGGAAAGCAATGCACAGCTAATTTGTGCAAGACATTCCTGCAAAAGTGAAGAACTTTGAAGACGTTTCAGAAGCATCCTCTCAAGCCTTATACAATTCAAAGTTCGCATGGGCAATGAGCGAATAATTAGCAAAATTTTATGAAAACTTTAGAAACACTTTTTTAGAAAAAGTATATGAATTATTTAACATATCTATGTATGGTTTGTTGAAATAACAAGTAACATAGGATGAAAACAAGAACATAAAATTGCTGCAGGAACTGATTCATGAATAACTACAGTTTTTGTTAATAATTTGGACGGCATGGATGGATTGTAGAATTTGGGGCAGAAATTAATGGATATGGAAGCATTTCCAATTATGAAGGGATTTACCATATGCAATGAGGAGAACATAAAAAATAGTCCGTCACGATGCATCTGTCCTGCTCAATTGCCAATGAGTAATGCAACTTGGCGCAAGGAGGATTGGCTTTCAGAAGTGAACGACCAATTCGTTGATGTCATTGGAAAAGCTTGCCAAAACTCTCCATATTTTGCTTTCAGTTTTTTTTAAAGGGTGCAATTGATTCACCAACAGAATTAGAACAGAATTCAAAGTGGAATGGATTAGAATGAAAATTAGAATGATCACATTCTGTGAGAACCGATACTTTGGATCCGGTTCACCTCGGAGCCAGCATCCCTTGCCGACTTCAACAAAAAAAAAAAAGAATCAACGAACGGAGAAGACTCCTTAAGGTAAGGAGTCTTCTCCTTCCTCCCGATCAATTCCTAAACGGAGTCGAAATCCACCTCAAAGAGAAGTAAAATTCCTCTCCTCCGACTCTATATTAAGGGTTGAAGCCTTCTCTCTCTCCTCCATCAAAGAATAGAGACCTAATTAGTAGGGATCGCTGGAGTTTCTTCTCGGAAGTTGTTAGTGTGCCCGCCTCAATTTCTCACTGCAGCCATCACGGAAGTTCGAGATAAGCTCTGCTTCTCTTCCTCTCTTTCTTTCCTTTCTTTCCTTGCCAGTGGGCACCACCGTCGACCGCCAAAATCATCAAAAAAGAAAAAAGAAAAAATTTGAATCTTTACCCTATTTCGGATATTTTGCCCCTTCTATTTTCTTGGCTTTTCTGCCGTTGGTGGTCACCGCCGACCACCGATTTGGATTCTCTAGGTTGTGGTGTCGCGACCCCAGCCGCCGTCGGCTACCGGCCAACAGCTGTAGCTTTCGATCTAAGAACCAGAGGGGGACCTCACAGTCCCCTATTTCGTTAAAAGAGAGGAGAAGAGAGGGAGAGAGAGAGTTGGTTTAATTTATGGTTTAATTGGTTTGAACCCAATTCAATTAAATCTAAATCAACCTAGGTCACGTAGATCCAATTTAGGAATTGATTCAAATCTAAACTGAATCCAAATTAGATTAAAAGATTTTCTAGTTATTTTAATTTTTTTTAAATTAAAAATTAATTAAATTATTTGATATACTACAGTCTTCAACACCAGAAAAATACCAAGTTTAGAGATCAGTATGAGAAAATTATATAATTTTGAATCTAATCAACAAGTAAGTTTTCTTTTATCTCTAAATTTATTTATATATATTTATATATTTAAAAATTAGATTCTTATATATAAAATATTTAAAAATTATTAAAATTTAAAATTAAGAATTTATTTATGGATGGTATTTGAGAAAAAAATTAGATCATGCATGATGATACCTTTACATGTTATAATTTTGAAAAGGATGATTTTTCTTAAAGTCGCATTATCTCTGAAAGAAAATATATTTATTCATCGATGCATGAAATCTCGAATAAAAATTATCTTCAATTCTCTTTGAAATTATATAAAAGTTAAATTGATACTATCATAAAATAAATATTTTATTTATGAAAAAATTGGTTGTGACAAAAGCATGAGAAAAACTCTCTAGTTACACTATGATCTAAGTCTAGCCAATAGGACTGATCGTTGGCCACACATCAAAAATTTGTTTCTCCTAGGCCTAGCCAGTCCAGGTTGATCGCTGGTAGAGTTAGTCCTTCTGGGTCTAGCTAGTGAGGCTGATCACTGGTAGCACATCGATGGATCGGATGTTCTTCGTTCAGGACTAATTTTTTTTGCTTATCATGAGATAAATCATGGCCGTGTGAACTAGAGCTAGTTTTTTCTTGATACACGCCGATGGATCGGGTGTTCCACATATAAGGGCTACTCTCTCCTGGATCTTGTCACAAAGCTGATCGTGGCCATAGTCAATGAAGACTGAGAGAGGATTTTTTATTTTTATTGATGTGCAAAGTATATTTTGAAATAAAATTACATTGATGCATATTATTGCTAAATTATTATAATTTGAAAGATAATTATGTTTGATCTCTTAAAAATATTGGTAACTTACGGGCCGTAAAGCTCACCCTCTTTTTTCTTTTTCTTTTTTTAGATTCCAGATGAGCATATTGGACTTAAGATTGAGTAGTGATAAGGCCGTGCATATTCTTTAAGATTTTGCTCTAAGATATGTGTAGCATCAAATGCTGGATTCGATGCGTGACACATTTCCTAATATATTTGGTTGATGATTGAAATTAGAATCAAAATTAGAATAAGATTTGAATACTAGGTGAAAGTTCGGATTAAAATTTTGAAGGATTAGGGAATTTCTAATCCCTTCGAAATCCAAATGGGAATGAAAATCTTCCAAACCAAATAGTTGGATGAGAGTCCCTTAATCCTATTCCCATTTAAGAGCCAACTCCCCCAACCACATATGCCGTGGATGTATTGGCTAAATGTGGAGACAAATGTATAGAGCCTGTTAGGTTGGTAGGTAGTAGATCGAGGACCAAGATGGTATTGGCACTTGGATAACATCTGAACTGATCGTAGAGTAGCTAGTCTATCACCACAAATAAAATAATTAGTATATAATTGGTGGTCCATTATTGTCCAACCAAAAAAAAAAAGTAACAATAATAATTTAGAGAAGAAAGTCTTTTTATGACCATGTTTTTGATAACTTCCAGCGCTCTTCCTACGGCCAGAAAAGCCTTAAAATTTTCAGGAACTTTGAAAAAGGTTAGCTACTGCATCCCAAGATCTTGCTCAAACCAGAGGTCACATCAATAACTTGGAATTGCCCCAATAGGAGAACTAAGGTTTGCAGTTGGCCACGTCCAAATTCCATCAATCCCATCTCATCCATGTCTCCTCCAAACACATCCAATATGAGCCAATCCCAACCCACCTCTTCTCCCCCAAGAAGGGAAACAAGTCTTTCCATTTCCTTCAATGGCTTGCACCTCTCTTCCCAAGTGCCCCCTCCCCTTGGTCCAACCAACAAGGTCTAAGAGTCCAGCTTCACAAATTATCTCATTCCTCTCCAAATCAACAAACTCCCAGTTCTATGGCCTTAGGCTCCCCAACCTCACCACCTATGGTTCCCCTCGTCCCTTCTCCCCAAGGACTCCCATTCATGCCAAGGTTTGCCACCCACAAGCTATTTTTTCCCAGCACCATGCCCGTTATTTGCCATTTGTTCTTTACATTATAGACTTCAGTTTTGTTGCATATAAATGACGCTAAGTTCTCAAATGAGGTGTCGAGTTGATTTGAATCCGTGTGGTTTAACTAAGAATGGCTTACAAATGTCAAACTTTGAGTTGATTTGAGCCACTGTTGTTTAACTAAGAGTGTGGCTTGCAAATGTCTACTGTTGGTTGCTTGCCATTTTTTTTAATCATATTCTGATACTATCTTTAGTTTTTCGCAGAAGACTGGATTGGTTTGAGCCAGAACCAATGTTTTGCTGAATGCTTCACATTCCAGATGTAATTTATTCCTAGTTGTTGCTTAGTGTTTTTTTCCTTCTTCTTCTTCTTCTTCTTCTTTGTTTTTTGGGTGCAGGCTTTGTTTTCGACAGTTAACTGGACTGTTTTGAGCCATAAACTATGTTTTTCTTTGGAGACCTTTGTGTTCCTGGTTGTTGATTAGTGCTTTAATATATTTTGCTTCCCGTTCTGTCAAAAAAAAGATTACTGCTCTAATGTAGCCCAATGCTAGGCTTAGTTCTAACAGGGGAATGGATTTGTTTGAAGACAATACTTTCTTTTCTTGCAAAGAGAAAATGTTCATTTTTTACCTCATTGATTAGTGTTTTTACTGCATCGGTAAGATAAAGTTTTGCAGAAGATTATAATTGACCCAGAAACTATGTTGTTCCTAGAACTTAGGATTCCAGATGCCATTTGCTCCTTGTTGTCAATTAGTAGTTTATTATTTCAACAGAAGAATAGATTGATTTGAACCACTAGCTTTACTTCTCAGAGAGATTCGAACTTGGATGTTTTGCTTGTTCCTTGTTGATCGGTGCTCTATTTATTCAAATGCCAAGCTCAGTGCCTGTAAAATGAACCATGTTTTTGGCTTAATTAGTAGCCATAGCTACTCTAAGAATATGACTTTCTAGTGTTATCTGCACCTCGTTGTTGCAATCTAATGCAAAGGTAACTTCAAAAGGAAATTTGGTTGGTCTGAATTTTGTAGGTGTCCAAGGGTGATGTTCCACCACCTTTTACATTGAAAGACCAAAATGGTAGGAATGTATCTCTCACCAGGTTCAAAGGCAGGCCAGTTGTGGTCTACTTCTACCCAGCCGACGAAACCCCTGGGTGCACCAAAGAGGTCAGTTTTGGGGTTCGAATCCATAGATGATGTGCTAAGGCTATGTTTTATATGGCACCTATGCTCCACTCCTTGATTGCTTATTGTTGCTATTTGGATATGGTCAAGTTAGCCCAACGGTGACTGTTCCATTAGGTTCATGGGATTCGATTTTATTCAACCAGAATGGAAATTACTCTCAGACTAGTGGATTTTCTAACATGATTCATTATTTCTACCACAATAAAGAACCAACCAAGCTTTCAACATGATAGAAGGTGAGATTCAAAAGCTCAGATTTAGAATGAAAAGCTGTGGTAAGAGTGGAAGTATCACAGGACTGAAAAGCAAATTAGAATGATGTCAATTGGCACTAGCTTGGCACTAAAATATAATGTGGCCTAGACCGAAATAAAATCCAGAATGGTGGATACCTCATTAGATTTGCTTGCTCACAGCACAAACATGTAAGCAGAGTAGGTGGCTAGCCTACGGAATGGTGCTCTGTGTTAAACTACTAACAAGTTCTATCACGCCAATCATTGTAAGTAGAACATGAGGAAAAGTGAAAGGTATAAGGATCGTATTTCTTTATCGTGTCATTATGTTCAGTAAAAAATGGGTCGAGAACAATTTAATTATTACAATTTTTTGCTTGCATTAGGCCTGTGCCTTCAGGGATTCCTACGAGAAGTTTAAGAAAGCTCGAGCTGAGGTTGTAGGAATTAGTGGTGATGACCCTGCTTCTCACAAGGTAATCATGGTTTGTGATTTTACACTTAATATGTTTAATTTATCAGTTTATGAGAACTTAGAGCTTGATGTATGCAATGAATTTGGAATCAGTTTTCTGTTAACCTCTAAGTATATTCCTAGAACAGTAAAGGCTGAAATCCAGTTCATCGGGTGATTGGAATTAAAAAAAAGCATATATGTTTTATTCTCCTGCTGTATCTATCAAGGTTTGAGGGTCAAGTAATGCTTTGTGAAGGACTCGTTAAACACTTCTCAGTTGTATATGATAAACCACTAAGACACAACCAGTTTGATCAACCGCAGCATGATAATTCTACCAAAAAACAGCAATATGATGATAGAAGAACCCATCTCACCTGCAGCTCAAAAGCATGTGCACCGTATTTTAAATGAAAATATGAGGACAAAAAATGACCGTGAACAATATCAAATAAAAAGTATGGTGGGAATCAGGATTTACACACATATTCTAGAAGAAAGTCCTATTGAGAAATCCTAACCCTAATTTAATTTTATAAATTTATTTAAAATTTTTTATTATTGAAATTTTTAATTTTGTTAGGACTCCGAGTTCTATTAGAGTTCAACTCAACAATTAAACTTTTGATATGTTACTTCTTATTTCTCTATTTAAAGGCTCCATCTATATGGAGAACGGTGGACTTGAACAATTGATTAATTGAATCCCTAAGCTTTAAATTTTTGTTTTCAATTTTTTTTCTTTCTTTCTTTATTTTCTTTTGGTTTTACCTCAAGGTGACAATAAAAATCTGTTTTTAGGAGAAATTAGATAGGTTCTGCAGGTGAGGCAGGTGAACAAAAGTCTGATTTTAGAGAAATCAGAAAAGCTAGGTTTTTACTTGTGATTGTTGGTTACATATATTAACTAATTTAGTTGCCTATTTTAAATCAGACAAGTGGGAAGTGTAGATGGATTTTGGAAACTCAAAATTAAATTGGTTCATCATGGGCCAAACCCGAAACAAATTTGATCCGATGGTTTAAGTGCAAGTCTTTAATATAGACCTACATCTCAGTGAAATTATATCAGAGCTGAACCTACTAAAACTAAAGTCTTCGCATATTATGTGTTTACCAAGAAGCAGAAGCAATGTATAATCACAAAAAATAAAATAGCATCAAATAAAAAGGTCAGAATTCTGTAAGATTTCTTATTAAGGTTCCCTTTCCTTCTACTAACATCATATATTTTGGATGACCACAGGCATTTGCTACAAAATATGGGCTGCCATTCACCTTACTAAGTGATGAAGGGAACATGGTGAGGAAAGAGTGGGGGGTGCCATCTGATCTTTTTGGAGTATTGCCTGGGAGGCAGACCTATGTCATCGATAGAAACGGGGTGGTTCAATTGGTTTACAACAACCAATTCCAACCGGAGAAGCATGTAGAGGAGACATTGAAGCTACTACAAAGCCTATAAAGCCTTTTTGTCAATTCTTCTCATTCTTTTGTGTATCTGTTGGCTACTCTTATGTGACAAAAATGTTAAAGATTCTATGTTTAGCATTGCATGTATTAGTGTCACTAATGAGCATTACTTTTAAGGGCATGTTTGGTTCCAGATCAAAATTGAAATGGATCGGAATGAGAATTGTAATGTCTATACATCATATGCATTTGATTTGTGATTGGAATTGAAATGAGATTTGAATACTAGAGAGAGTAGGAATTGGATTTTAGGAAATTGCAGGATTCCCATTCCCCTCTGAAATCATGATAAGAATGAAACTCCTCCCGACCAAATGGCTTGAATGGGAAACTCATTTTCATTTCCATTCCAAGTCCAAATCCTCCCAACCAAACATGCCCTAAGTTTAGTGTAATTGGACCAATTCCAACTTTTTTGCTTAGTTTATAGACACTGCACATCCCGTACTCTCTCACCAAATTCTGTGTATGTTCAGTCAAAAATGTTGTTGGGAATTGCAACAACGAGTGAAACAGCCATCACTTTATCTAGAGACGGACCCTGCAGACCATCGCACCTTCCTCTTCTCATTGCTCTTGGGATGAGAGAAGCATGGTTGTCTCCTTTTCCCCATAGCGGCTCGTTTGAAGCGGAAGAGGGGGTGCCAATCCTAGAACCATTTCCAAGTTTATAAGAGGAAGAGCACCTGACCGCCATCGCAAGAGTGGGTTGTGGCTGGTTAAGAACTACATTTACTTTGATAGGTTATTTGATTCAGATAATTAAAAGAAGTGGCAAAAAGATGTCATAACTGAGAATACGGCCCATAAAAATGATTTAGATGCTCTATTCACCACTTGGTTTCGGTGCTCAGCACTTGGATAAGATGACAAATTCTTACTTATTCTCTGTTAAAGTCATCAACGTACTTCAACAGATAAATGGAAGCATGTAAATTACATGTGGATATTTGATTTTTATCTGCCTAATCAAATCAAGTCTTCTAAATCTAAGTTCCCTATCCTGTTCTCGGACTGCTATATCAAAATAAACAGCTAAATTCTTCCTCCTCCATGAATTTTTGAAGCATATGGTGATTATATCAAATGGAAAGAGTTGTAGTGAGGTCAAATCCAGGGTACAAGTAGTATAAATCTCTTTTCTTGCCCATCTACATTATCGATAAAAAAATGATGCATTAATCCATCCATATGGATCCTCACCTAATAGAGATACTACTAGAAATTTTATGTGTAGAGAGCAGTCTTCAACTTTAACAGTTGCCTCTACCAATTTTACCAGTAATTTCCAAAACATACCGATCTTTGCATGTAAAACATATAAAAAAAAAATTACCGAGAATAATCACTGAAAGGAATATAATTTGTTAAAATGAACTCCAATGTTAATTGCTACAAAAATATAGGTGATCCTATCACAGACGTGACACATTCTATTTCAGGATACAAGAATTTAAAAGGAATCAGTAGCAATGATAGGCTTGCTGAACTCGCACCCTCTCAGCTACAAAAGAAAAAATGAAATATATTGTACGGTACAACAAAGAAGCTGGGAGCTCTCTGTGATTGGTTAAACAATGCGACGATGATGAAATGGACGGGAGATGATGCTTCAACCAGTGCCTGATCCAGAGAGGTATTTTTGTGCCATGGAGAGGCAACCTTCCTTCTGTTTCTTGTATTCATTGTAGCGAAGGAAGAAGTACCAGAGGTAGTCAAAATCAATTGGGGACACCTTCGCCTGTAATTCGTAGGAGGAAAAAGTAAGTTCGATATAAAATTTTCAGAGTATTTTCAGAGCCCCAGCATGAAGATACTGAAAAATACCTGGATGAGAGCCCATAAAGCCCAGTAGATGTGTGATGCTAACCTAAAGGTATTTGTTTCAACATAAAGGGTTTCGAGATCCTTGTCACGTACCTGTTAGCAACAGTAAGCTAGAAGTAAAAAGCAAGCAAACAGATATACATGCTGTAAATCAGGTGCAATGACTATAAATAGCTTCATTTGTGTCATCCAGTGGAAGTAGAGCTTGACACGCTTCTTAAAGCTTTAACAAAAGAAATGAAGATCGTGTTAAACATGGTAATGAAACTACTGGATTAATGGAGTAGATAAAAACAGGCGCATTCTGCACATCCTCGGAAACAATATAGAGGCTGACCATGTTGTGGACATTGGATGATTAGCAACCGATATGCTAAAATTATAAGGTGTTCAAGGAAAGACATTCAAAAGAAATGCCATAAGACATATTATAGAGGTAATTTAGTGCAGGGCTGCAAAGGAGGTCCATTTGGTTTGGGGCCAACCTGATCGGTCAATTTATAAATCCAAGAGGTCTAAAAAATGGAAGGAAAACAAAGCAGACCATTCACTTTCCATTCACGTAACCTCTTTCACGTTATCCTTGTCTGCAGCTTTTTAGTCTTCTTGCCGCAGATAGGTCTTAGGAGTCGAGCAAAAGTAATCAAGTCTAAAGGACAAAAGGCAAGGGTGTATGAGAGAAGAAAGGAGGTCTAAATCCTTTTCATCTTTTGGAGAGGAGAGCTAAAAGATGGCCTTTCCCCTCATGCAACAAGTGAAGAGAGAAGATAGAATTTTCTTATCATCTCATTGAGAACAAAGAGAGCATACATTTTCCCTCTCCATTGAGACCTGCAGTGTTTTCCTTTATTTTGGAGTAATGTTAGCTTGCATGGGACCTCACGAACTCTGGAATGCTAGATAGGTCACTGCCATGCAATATCTTTTCTTTTATACCCTTTATATTGCCATAACTAAAAACAGTTATCAGAGGATTGAAAATTTTTTTAAAGCTTAAAAGATTTTTATTAACAATCTGGATACAATACCCAAAAGTCCACACTCTAAATCAAGCTGCCTGCATTTCCAATTAGCAGATGAAAAGGCCACTATGACAAACAGCATCAAGAAAGGAAAGAAATGACATAGTAAATAACTTGATGACACCTTCTCAAGGTCATTGAAGTTCATTTAGCATATTCTACCAGGTTGAAAAAGAAATGAAGGATCATGGACTAATAAAGTGATATTATCAACAGGGTGGAGGAGAAAAGAAGAAATTCATAAATTCAAGTATCAAGAAAAGTGAGAGATGGGGTCCTCCAAAATAAATTAACCATAAAAAGGAACTTTTCTTTCCATTTTGTTTTATCAGATTCAACACAACAAAATAATAAATCTTAGCAATAATCTCTAGTATTGTCGGTGACAGGTAAATGTTACCGCCAAATTCACATACCTCATGCGGTTTATTAGGTTGCAAGTAACTCCTGAAGAAATGGTATTGTGCATTCTTGTCTGGGTACCTGTGTTACAAGCAACACAATACTCAGCAATGTCTATTTTTTAAGGAATAAAACAAAGAATCCAACTGAATGTCAAGAATGAGGGAGCATACAAGCTGTAGTCACAGTCAAAGCCTGCATATTCATTGAAGTGATTTGCAATGTCGTAGCCTCTGTAGCTGTAAGACCCATACTCGAAATCAATGAAGTAGAGCCTCTCTAGCATTGTGATGGCATCAGACAGAAAACACAACTTAGGTGGTAACAGGTTTCAGAATACAGAAATGCAGAAAGAAATTGGCCATGCACAGTTTATGAATGAAAACATTTGAACATCAAGTACCAGAGATGTAGAAACTGAGGAACTGAAGATAAAATTTACCTTCTTCATTGTTTAGCATCAAATTCCCAGAAAGCAAATCATTGTGGGCGAAGACCACAGGGGCATTTAGAAGGTCGGTCAGATCCTGTTAGTAAATGGCAATGGACAAAAATTAAATATATAACTCCAGTAAAATCGACAATCTTCAAATATTGGGTGCACCCAAAGAAAACAATACAGAGTGTGGATTACAAATATATTCCTGATAAGACTACGAGAAATCACAGTGCATACGAGTCATCTTATATGGAGCAACATTTTTCTCCATAAGATGGGTCAATGTGCAATTCCATTCATGTCTTGATCATACAGGGAGATATGTTAGTAAATCTAAAAGATAAAATTCCATAAACTGTATGTCAAATGCAATGGTGAAGCTGGTTTGGCATGGATATCCAATTCTTTCTCCATAACCAACATTATACAATTGCAGTCAAAATGTCAAAGAAGTATGCATTCAACAGTTATAAAGATCACTTTGTGCAAAAATATCCAACTGATAAAAGAAGAAACTGCAGTATTGCACCTATGTCCGCAAAACTAACAAACGGAACCACCTTCAATTCTACAGCATTAACAATCTGCCTATTCAAGAATATGGAAAATGGCAATAAGAAACACTGAAGCAAAAGCATTAGATCCCCAGAAAGAGTACCTTAAGCGCATTAATTTCATCATGGATTTCTTTAAACGAAATTTTTTTATACTTGGCCTGCTTCTCACTGTCATCAAATGCTAATACTGCAGCTGCAACCAAACCTTTTTCAAGTTAGGATGGATTTTAACACAAGCATAAAGAATGAACCCAGAAGGCATGCATCATAACAAAAATGTGATTGGAGTACAAGGTAAGTTATTCATTTGGTTCCCCTAAAAGTATACATAAAGCAATGAGCATGATTAAGTGACCTTTTTCTAGGAACTTGAAGATATCATTCCACAGTTGTGGTTCTTGAGGACTTGGTATCTCCACCTGATGGAATTTATGAAGTTGCTTAGCGATTTCAGCAGCTATTTTAGGGTTACTCATGTCTGCAAACAGAAAGTAAATTCAGGTCCACAGAAACAGGATACAAAAATCTATTAAGCAAAAAAAAAAAAAAAGTGAAAAACTTAGATCCTTGATAGGATAACAGTATCATTCCGCAACACCAAAAAAAAAAAATGTATTCTACAATGCATACTGTTTAGCTACTACTCATGATAATACAGGGGCAGACCATGTGCAACACTACTGACGTGTATGCAGTATGCAATGACAGTGATACCATCTCTTCCATAGTTCATAATATTAACCAAGAATGGAGAAAGGAGACAAGGATCAGCAAAGAGAAGTTCTAAGAGACATAATAGAAGCCAAATGTTATCTTTTTGATTTTAACTACAATTCGGTAACCCTGCTATATCTGGCATCAACTATAAATAACAGAAAACCTTGTTAAAAATAAGCTCTTCATTAGATTATCATGATAAAGCAATTCAAGCTCTCCTAATGAATTGTGCAACAACTAACTGGACCAACATTTAGAACCTACTCCAAAGTCCAGCATCCCCTTTGCCCAAAGCTATTTGTATCATTTAGACCCAAGATGCAGAAACAATCTCATTGGTCCGGGTCAATCTCTGCACCTCTGTTATCATCAAATACTTCCCACATGACTCACATAAGAAATCCATTGGTTAAATGAACCAGATGGAGCATGATTTCATGTCTATGAGCCATCGAGTACCTTATTTGAAGTTCAGAAAACTTGATATAAGTATAGTTTTTCTATTTAATTAGCATTACATGGCTGATAACAGGATGTGCTTACCTGATGGTGAAAGTGTACGAGCATTGATGAATGACTGAACCATGCCATTTTTAAAAATTCCTAGTAATTCAGCACCAAATCCAGCTGCTGAGAGATATGGTAGGGCCTAACCACAATATTGGTAACCAGTAAGCAATCAATCGTGTGATATGGAATTAAAGTTAAATTAGAAAAGATAATTTGGCAGGCTAATATTTTACAGTTCACTGAAATTTTTGTATGAAATAGCAAAGACACAGAAAGGCAGTAGCCAAAATCAAATCAGAGTTGATATCTTATCAGATCTCTCTCTCTCTCTCTCTCTCTCTCTCTCTCTCTCTCTCTCTACGGAAGTAGACCAGCTACTAGCTTTCTGAGAATTGTCATAGGCAGGGAAGCACATCCGAGACATTATATCAACACTTCTACCGATTCAAAGTGTTGAAAACCTCAGCAGAAGGTCTAGGCTTGCTAAAAGTTGTGATGCACAGAAGGGATAATTCCCTTCCAAGAGCTTGAAAACCATGGTCCAATTCCAGCACTTAAAATATATAAGCTTTCAAGTGGATGAGCTCTGCCCTAGAGGACAGCCAACAAGAGGATAAAGAAAACATAATTCCCTTATTGAATATGGTTCTGGCTGCTGATTTCTGGGGTTATTTAATAACCTGATTATTAATTTATTATGATAAACAATAACATTGCAACTAGGTTTAGAATTCGGACCAGGCTGGCCTGGGGCCCATCGAGCCTAGCCACCTACAGTGAGATCCAGGCCTAAAATTTAGGCCTCAACGAATTTTGAGCTGGGTTCTAGAATCTGTCAGCCTAACCTAATGCCCAAACATTATATAATTCATATAAGTGGCGTTTTGTGTATTTCCCCCACTCATTTCCATCCTCCTCTAAAGAGGCACCTTTGTCCTACTCCCCACCCCTAACCTGCTTTCTTCTCTCTGATATATGCTCCTCCTATCAACAACCACCACCCATGATCCACTTCAGTTTCCTCCTGTACAGCCTAATCCTTCCAACTTTTGCTCACATCCTCCTTTAGCACAATGTCGATCTCCTGCTTCTCCTCTCTCGAGCTGCCCCACCACCAATGATGTAAGCAATAACCACCATCCTTGAAAAAAGGCTCCACCTTGATGGCCTCTGCTCCTCTGAGATCAGAGGGTTAAAGGTTGGAGATTGACAATTGGGGATGGAGATCAGAGTTCCCTCAAACCTTTGCCTCTGTGGTTCCTTCAATCCATCTTTCTTGATCATAGAGATGAAACATTGCTTTGGTTGGTGAAGTTTGCAGCCTGCATGGTGGAAGAGAGGAAGGGGAAGGAAGATGGAGGAGGAAGAATAAGAGAGGAAAGAGGAAGAGGAAGAAGAAAAGATTCAGCCTCAATCAGGCCTTGGAACGGGTTTAGGCCCAACAAGTTTTAGAGCATTGACTTGCCTTGAGCCCGAGATTAGTAATCCAGATCCAATTGCACCTAAGAAGAAAGACTTCTTGTCCAAGAAAACTTAACCAAGCAGATCAAAATGTCCTTAAAGGATATCGCACCACCAGTATTGACTAACAGGTAAAAAGTGACAATTAAATTGAAACCTAAATGCTAGGCATCAACTCATTACCCCATGATATAAGGAGAATCATGAAATAATGTGCATGGTACAGAGCATCTGATCAAATCTTGTTAAAATGGAGGATGAATTAGCCTTCAGTACAGGAATAAGACATTATAACTTAGTCATAAATGTGTATCCACTTGGGTCACCTTCACTTCTTGCAGAAGTTTGATGTCAAGTTTGTCACTGAGAATAGATGCAAGAAGACATCAAAATTCCATATGACAAGTGAACTGAAACCCAAGTCTCAGGCATCAAATAATAAACCAATTGCACTGCAGGATCATAAAATCATTTGCATTTTTACTAGTGAGATGATCACAGTCTCTTTACAAGCTGGGAAAACTTGGTTCTTAGTTGAACTGTTAGCCTTTAAAACTCCTAAATTCTGGGAATTCATATCATATAGGGGATATGATACTGTCCAAACCAAATATACTGCTAGACTGTGAGGTACAACATCCATGCAAGAAGACATCAAAATAAGGATATCTAGACAGGTTTCTCAAAATCTTATCAACAAGGTGTTCGATGAAAACTATTAAATAATGATAATACTCCTTCCTTATATCAAATTTAATCCTTAATTTCCTTTGAGGACAGATGATGTTAAACCATCCGCTCTAGTATCATTGGATCATTTTCCAGACATACATGAAGACATAGGCAAAAAGGCTGGAAAATCATTAACAGCATGACTGAACACATATTTGCACTCACATTAAAAGTTAACCAACCGAAGAAGAAGAAAATAAGAAACTAATGCAGTTCATCATCCAAAGGAATCATAATACAGCATGCAGAATGATGTTTGTTTTAGTAAAATGAATCTAAGCGAATTTATTTTAAACCTTTCCAGTGGATGTCATGTATTTATCTTCAGACATCTGAGATTTCAGAAATTATAAATTGTAACATCTACCTGCAGTTCTCTCTTGCGGTCAATCACTAAGTCCGTATTTGGACCATACAATCGAACAGTCAGAGAAACAGAATTGCCACTTTCTTCTCTCACAGAGACCTTGAGCACTGCAAGAAATAATGATCAAACATTCTAAAGTTGAGTCTTACAGGAAGCATAATATGCAATCATTTTAAAATTGTGCATATTTTTGTAGCAAAATAAAATGACAAATGCTTATTCATTAATCAACTTTGGAAGCTTATAATATTATTTAGATATTCAGGAGCAGGCTTGGTGTGACTGTTTAGCAGCATACTGTTTTCCCTAGCTAAAACTACAACTTCATGCAAGCAGTTCCCTTAATATTAAAGACCTGTTTCCAGGTAAACTAAAACCTGGTTTCCAGTTTGCATCAGTTTATGCTCCCATTTAGGCGCATTAATTTGTCACTGTGGATTCATTTGGATGTACCACCATCATGCTGCAAGCCTAATCACAGTGAACCCATATCCTAGATATCCACATTCTATGGAATGATAAATTATATTGACAAAAAAGAAACCAAAGGAAAAGCACCAGCCTATAGAAATCTAATCAACAATAAGATGTTATTGCTATCTGTAGTTACAAATATTGTAGCCAGAGGTTCCTAAAAAAAATTAGGGCATGTAATCCTATGGTAGGTTTTTACTGTTGACAAGAATAACAAGACACGAATGAGAGATACGACAATTTTAAGCAGCAGAACTCACAGAGATTTGTGATACCACCAGAAACTGTCTCAATGGAGAAACATGAGTTGTCAAGAGAAGACCATTTCCTAAAAAAATCCTTGCATAGATCTCTGAGAAGGAAAATATTGGATTCTCAGATTAGAATGAAACAACTAGAGAATTTTTTCATCACAAAACTAAACGTATAATTATGTTGATATGTGAATTCTGTTGAAAGAAAGCATTATGTGGAAAAATGGAACTGGAAGACTGGAACTTTTAAATCCATGCAGCAAAACAAAAGTGATAATATGATATATCAAGGAGAATGAAGAATATGAATTGTTGAACCAAACAAAAGAGAATGTCACATCTAGCAAAACTTGAATCCAAATATGCACAGAATTCAAAAGTGCATGTGAAAACCAGCGTGCAAAATAAAAATAATTCAAAGTGATACGAGTCCTGACATTTTCTAAAGTTAGATATGGCATTATATTTTTCAGAAGAAAACATAAACTGTGATAGAAAGAACATACATCAAGAAAGATTTTTAAAAAAATTTAAAAAAAAAAGAAGATATTAGTAGCACCATCAATGGAAAATTTACTGGAATTAATAAATAGATGCAGCAGAAAAAAATCATCCATGGGAATTAACTGGAATCTGAAAACAAAATAAAACTGTAATCTTAAAAACCGATCAGATGCCAATGTTAAACAATACATTCCTCCAATATATGACATAAAAATCTTTTAATCCAAGTCTTGAGTCGGGACGAACAAGTAATATATGATCTTATATCAGATGGCAACAAAGAATAAAGTTAAATGGATTTCTATCAGACAAAAGGGAGATCATTATTTAATATTGAGGTACCAGCACATACAATATCTAATTACCAATTTTTTATGTACTATGACAATCAAGAAATTCCTCCATCCAGTTGGAGAATTGTATAAATTATTCTTCTGGTTTGGTTTATTCATTTTCTCAGACAACGGATTATCAGGAAAATGTTAGCCTTTAAACTACAAGGCTTCCTATGATTCAATCTAGAAGTTGGACTTCTGTTTCTCCTAGCCACTTCTATCAATTATTTTTCAAATGACTCTTAAATGAAGATACATACACCAATATCAACAAATCCATTATTTTTATTTTAAAAAAAAAGGTTCACCTTTCATCCAGCATAACAATCAATTTCTCCTCAACTTGTTGTCCTGGTAATTTTGAACCTTTTTTAACCATGTGATGTTGTAATGGTAATCAGTGTCATTATCTTTGCGATAACAAAATAATAGGCTGCATGCTACAAAGATGATGATGCACTTTGCTAATAAATCAACAACATGCAGGAACAGGTGGGCATAATTGATTTATTTTTAGGCAAACACAAAGGGCAGAGTGACAGCACTGAAATTTATTTGCCAGAAAGCACCTCTAAAAATTAAATAAGAACTCAGTCTATTATAAGTGTAGGTGTCATTCTAATGGCCAGAACTAGGACCGCACACCTGATACCAGTCGACATGGTCCAATTCTGGGACTCATAAACAATTAGAAATTTCATTTACCAGTGAAAAGTCCTCAGCTCCCTGATGATAGTCAATAACTTCATGTTTTGCGCTATTAATATAAAGAACTTTACTCCGAGACTCTGGGCAAATTTAATTAAGGTTGTCGCTTTTTTGTTTAAATCAAACAAGCAAACAAACACACAAACATACATATGGACATCCATACATTAAAACAGATAGATCCCGACAGCTGAACTTTCAGGGCCGGATCATAAGCACAGTTACAGAAAGTATTTCCATCAACTACCACCAGATAATCACGAGCTGTAGAATATTAATCACCGACAGAATAAACAGCTTGGAAACACATTTTCTCACTGTCGTGGTTCAGTAATCACCAAAACAGCGCTAGCTAGCTGATAGTTCAACATAAGTACAGTAATTTCACCAAATATTGAGATCAATCCACAAGGTTTCGCATCCAGCACCCGTAAAAAATATTAGACCTAATTAGTTATTTGTACAACTTGACATTTTTTATCCATTTTTCCAATAAAGAACCAAATCAAAGGCCCCACTTAACCAATCACACGACAATACTAATGAATCATCGAGATGAATCGAATCAAAAGAAAGCAGAAGCAATATAAGCAGTAAAGCATTCGTTTGCATCAGCAAATACCAAGAAGCCCCCTAACAATTTCCATAATCCACGGCATCAGAACCAAAAAAAATAAAAACGCCAACTTCGTCGCGAACAGCAAAGAGTGCTGAAAAAAAAGAATCCTAAAACCATTCAAGAAAACCATAGGCAAAAAAAAGAAATAAAAGGAAATGCTTCAAAAATTTGGGAGGGAATAACTCAAAGAAGAGGGAGAGGAAGGGACTGACATGATCCGAGGCTTCATTTCGGGGAGTGGGAGGGAGATATCAATCTCCTTCGTAGACGAAGGGATCGCCGGAACGCCGTCCTTCTGCTTCTCCTTCCGCCGCTCCTCCGGAGCTCCACCTCCCACTTCTCTCTCTTCCGCCATGGCCACCACCGGATTCCAGCCTTTCTCCTCGGCCCCCATCTCCTCCCTCGCTCACCTTTATCTCTCTCTCCCTCTCGTTGCTTGTCCGCTGGGAGAAGGAAGAGAAGAAAACGAAGAGAGAAAGGAAGCGCGAGACCAGGTCCGATGGGCCAGAACCTTCTCCCACGGAGATCTGGCTTTCCAAGCCCTCGCGCTCCTCTTCTTGGAGTTACTTCGGATCGGCTGGTTATCTCGAACAGGAAACAAGCATTCCATTGTTGGCGTAGGTCGCATAAAAATCTATATACAGGAAGTAATATCGGCCGCCCACGTGTCTTTTGTTGCATCGCGACCTTCTGCGATCCGGTTAAGAAAGCTGGCGCTTAGGGAACGCAATCTGGTATGCCATATGGCACGTGAAGATTGGTACAGATCGCACCGCGCGGCCCGTAAAGCATGTCAGTAGAAACGTTTGGTACCATATTTGGGCTCCATAGCCATTTATGAGTCGGCCAATAACCGATAAACACGTCGTGTACAGCAACTCGGGTACTCAGTTTGACTTTGAGGCCGTGTCGGTTGGCCAACAGCAGTGGCCGTATGCGATGATTTCAGATCCACCGTCGGATCTTTCCTTCGTGCCATCTGTGCCGCTCATTATGTCTGCTCGTTTGTGACTTGTTTGGCGGAGGAAAAGAAATCACCGTTTGGGGAGCGACAGAAGCATGAGGGTGGACCGCACCGGTGCTAGGGCCCCAACGGGCGAGAAATTTATTGCATGCACCAGGTGCAAGTGAACCAGGGCAAATCCCGGAGCATATGCACGATGGAAAGCGCGCAATCGGGAATTGGTGAATGCAAAGGGTAGCGTGACGTGCCATCCACCGTGGGATTAACAGGGTCCAATTGCACCGTGCCATGCGGAGGCCCTACGGGCCGGCAAAGCCGATCAGATTACAACCGTTCCACCGCATGGACCATCCAATAAAAAATAAGTATTTTTATTAAAAATAATAAAATTTATCAGCTAGCTAATTATAATTAAAAATATTTTTTTAATATTTAAAATTAATAAATAAATAATGTGATAATTTTTTATTAGACTATTTCGTAAAATTATTCTAATAAATAATTTTTTCACATGCTAGATCTCAATTTTTTTGTATTTAAAATATAAAAGAATCCCCAGGTCTAACTTTTGACCAGTTGCATGTCGCCTCGCCTTCAAACAAGGAGGCTACAATTGACTCAACATATTTAATGTTTGGATGTGGGGTGACAAAGAATTATCAATGCAACTATGGATCCAAATCGTACAGCCCACTTCCAACCCAGGAGGAAGCTTAGTTCCCATGCCAAAAGAGCAAAATTTATATGGGCAGGCACCAAAAGAATAAAATATGGGATAAATTTTCTATTTTGCCATATTTTCCTAGCACTACCTTAAAGAAGAAATTCAAAAATCAAGAATTTTTTTTACTATTAAAGTCATTACTTTCATGATGAAAAAAAAAATCAAAATATATATATATATATATATATCTTCTTTCTTGTCAAGTCTCTCCATCCGTTCTCTTTCTTGTCAAGCTATCTCTTTGATTCATAAGATCTTCATTCTTCTTCTTGAGTATCTTTTTTCTTTATATATCTTTCTTTTTTTTTTTGTAGGATCTTTGCACCCAAGGTGGAATCTGAGGAATGGTATATATATTTCTTATACTACTATAGAAAAAGACTATGGCAATACATACTATGGCAGCGATTTTTGAAACCACTACAATAGACTCTACGGTAGCAGTTAATCCTAATCGCTATCATAGGTCCGACCTATGGCAGCGGTTATGACTAATAGCTACTATAGATTCGATCTATGGCAGCGGTTATGACTAATCACTGCTATAGGTCTGATCTATGACAGCGGTTAGGATTAACCATTGTCGTAGCTTAAACTATGACAGCAGTTCTTTGTAATCACTGCCGTAGGCTCAACCTATTACAACAGTTAGTCATAACCGCTGCGATAACTTTTTTTCATATTTTTGCTCTAAATATTATATAATTTTAAAACTTAATACTCACTATTTACTATCTAAATAATAATCATTAGAGTGTCGTCACAAAAGGCCACCTCGATCCGAAGGCTCTAGCTTTGTCGATTAAAAAAATTTGATATCGACGATCACGAACGATGATGCGATGATCTTATAGATGGAGACCTTCAGTATGTCCGACAATCTGCAACAATAATCTCGATGATGTATGTAACATACTATCAAAATTTCACTTCAATCGAATATTGTTATCATGATCAATTAGCATGGGATGATTTTGACCATTAAATGAGAAACAAATAATCAGAGGACCCGATGGCGTTCGATTATGAGATAATTTTTTCAATAAATGATCTTGGCTACTATTTTAATAATTTTTATAATGGTGATCATAAAATTTAAATCATTTTTATAAGAATTATTCACATTAAGCATATCTTACAAAAGCACGAACATAATTACTAACGAAGTTTAAGAATGGGTATCAAGCGACATATAGTTTTGGATCGTTCTTAGATCTACGATTTAAATTTTACGATCACCACTATAAAAATAATTAAAATAATAGCTAAGATCATTTATCTAAAAAATTATCTTATGGACAGACGCCGTCTGGTCCTTTGATTACTCGTTTCTCATTTAACGGTCGAAATAACTCCATACTAAATTGACCATGATAATGATATCTGATTGAAGTAAAATTTTGATAGTATGCTACAAACATCACCGAGATCATCATTATAAATTTTCAAATCCATCGGAGGTCTTCATCTATCAGATCATCACATCATCATTTATGATCGTCGAAATCAAATTTTTTTGATCGATGAAGTTATGGTCATCGAATCAAGGCGATCTTTTGTGACGACACTCTAATGATAATTATTTAGATAATGAACGATGAAAATGAATATTAAATTTTAAAATTATATAATATTTAGAGCAAAAATATGAAAAAAGATTTTCAATCTATGGCAGCGATTACTAAAAACCACTACCATTGGTCTATGACAACGATTTTCAGTAACCGCTGCCATATGTTAGATTATTTTCAGCCCCCGCTCCCAATTTTTTTCTCTCTCCGTTGATTGCTCTCTCTCTCTCCCTTCTCTCTGCCGTCGGTGAGACCTCACCCCTCCCTTTCCTTCCTCGACCGATGCTACCTCCTCCTCCGCCTCCTATTGGCTCCCCGACCGGCGCCGCCTCCAGCCGTGCCTCCCTCTTCTTCCTCGATCGATGCCGCCACCTCCCCCTCCACCCTTTCCTTCCTCTTCTTCCTCGGCCTAGGCTCGCAGCTCCTCCGTTGAGCTGCCGCCCACAATCCACCCCCCACCCCCCTTCCGGCTCCGCCCGCAACCCACTCCCCCGACCTTCTCGTCACCGCGCCACCCCCTTTCCCTTCTTTCCCAGCCTAGGCCCGCGGCTTCTCCGTCGAGCTGCCGCCCACAACCCACCCTCCGCCCCACCTCCGGCTCCACCCGTAGCCCAACCCCCAGCCTCTCCATCACCACGCCACACCCTTTCCCCTTCTTCCCCAGCCTAGGCCCGCGGCTCCTCTATCGGGCTGCCACCCGCAACTCACCCCCCGTCCCCCTCCGGCTCCGCCACCTCTCTTTCTCTCCTCTCTTCCCTCGGCCCGACCGTCGGCCTCGACCCCTCCCTGCTCTCTCTCTCTCTCCTCTCTTCCCTCAACCTGAGCCCCCTCCTCCCCCTTCTTCCCCAGCCAACCTGACCGTCGGCTCCACCACCTCCTCTCTTCCCTCTGCCTGACCCCCTATCCCTACTATATCTCTCTTTCCTCTTGCTCTCTCTCTCCTCTTTTTTTTTCTCTCTCTTCTCTCTTTCTAACTCATTATTTCTCTCGATCGTTTCGCAAGTGATCTCTAATGCCATCATCTTTCTCTAGCGCTGCTGTCGGCGACCCTCGGATCTCTCTATGTGACCCCTTTCAGTATTCGCAAGTATGCTTTTTTTTTAATTTTATAATATTATTTATTTATCATTCATAATATTTATAATCATATTTAATTATAATTTATATAATAAATATTATAAATATTTATTATAAAAATTTTAATTATTCATCGATCGTGGATCGTATCGGTGGATAAGAGAACTCCTATCAACTGGTTCTGCACCATATCGATGGGTTCTGGACCAGATCATACCGTGTCGACGATCATAGATGGTCCTAGGCTGTGCCGTGTCGACGATCGTGGATGGCTCTTGGACCGTGCCAGTCAATAAGAAAATTTCTACCAGTAGGTTCTGGGCCGTGTCGACGGTCGTGGGTCGTACCGACGGATAAGAGAACTTTTGCCGGCTAGTTCTGGACCGTGTCGGTGGATTCTGGGCTGTGCCATCTTGGTGGCCATGGACGGCCCTTGAGCCATGCCGATCGATAAGAAAATTTTCACTTACGGATTTTAGACTCTGTCGGCGATCATGAGCTATGCCGATCGCTAAGAAAATCCTTAACCCTGCTAACGAATTCTGGGCCATGCTAGCAGCCTTGGACCGTGACATGTCGATAGCCTTGGGCCCTAGGATGATAGATTGTTTACTTACTACTTATTTACTTATCTCATGACTCTCAGCCTTGAATCATGAAAACATAAACAAATCAACTTACTGCTTTGCTAAATGCTGCCTTAGAATGATATTGAGAACCCATAAAGTTTTTTTGACAGTTTTCTATGTTTTAATATATATATATATAAATATATTTACTTCTTGATCTCAATACAAGTTAAGAAAAGATTCTAGAAAGAATTTTTTGGATATTTATATGTTATTGCTTTTGTTTATTGCATTACATAACGATAAACCCGTCAATTGATTAATATATATAATCTTTGGCATCCGCATATTTATATGTAATTATATGGATAGAAGAATTATGTACAATGATCAATTAATTATCCAATTTAGATAGTTTAAAAATTATAAATAATTCTATAGATAATTCTAGTAATCAAATGGTATACTAAAGATTTCGAATAAAATTTTGAACAGTATTTTTTTTTTGTTCTTCCTACATGGGAGAATTAAGAAAAAATACTGTTAAAATTTCATTCGATTCATGTTACATATCGTTTGATTACTATAATAAATCTATAAAATTAATGTAATTTCTGAATAGGATAGGACCTATCTTTACCTATTAGTTGATGATAGAATGCATTTATTGCATATATAAAAATAATATTTAATGTAAGTTCCGCACATGATATTTATTTTAATCCCTATTTATGATATATTTTTTATTTATAATGCATTAATATATATTCTAAGTTGCATGCATGATTTAATTGCAGTATCATCATTTTTTTATAATAGATAAGAAGTGGATAAAATTTAGTAGGCACTTGTTAGAATATAAGACTGGACTTCAAAAATTTTTTGATTTTGCTATAGAAAAATTTGACTACCACATACTTATCCAATATCCTTATAAAAAGTGTATGGATGGGTCATGGCTACCTTATCAAGATATAAATAATCACCTCACTATTTATAGCTTTAAACTCGATTATGAAATTTATTGGGATCAACATGGTGAGGGCAAGCCGCAAGGAGGTGATTAATATGATGGGGGAGTGAAACAAATGATTCGTAATATTTTTTCATTTATTGATCATAATGACGGTACATTTATGTCCATGCCTGATCCTATGGTTGATGGAATGACAAATAGTGAGGATGTGGAGAAGATTCGCAAGTTGATGGAGGATGCTAATGTTCTGTTGTATCCCGGATGTGAAAAGATAGCGAAGCTTGAGTTCTTAATCCGATTGTATCATGTGAAATGCTCCAATGGAAGTAATAATGAAGTGAACTGTATATTAGAGCTTTTGGAAGATATTTTTTCAAACAATACATAAATTTCAAAGAATAATTATGAAGCATCGAAGATTATTAAATAGTTGAACTTTATTTATACCAAGATACATGCATGTCCTAATGATTGCATGCTCTACTGGAAGGGGGATGCCAATCGGAATGAGTGTATGAGATATGGTGTATCAAAATAGAAAGAGAATAAAGATGGCACATCGATCCGTGTATCTTAAAAGTTAATATGATACTTTTTTTTATTTCGAGACTATAAAAGTTATTTATGTCAGCAAGAACATCGAACGACATGGATGGTATGAAAAGGACCGAACAAAAGATGATGCACTAAGGCATCTAGTCGATGGAGAGGCATAGCAGAAGTTTAATGAAATACATCCCAGTTTCATACAACAGATATGTAATGTGAGGTTAAGCTTGTCATGCGATAGTTTCAATCCGTTCAAACATATGAATACCGCCCATAGTATATGGCCAGTATTTATTCATATTTACAACCTTCCATCATGGATGCGTATGAAAAAATTCTTTACTTTCATGATAGTGCTCATCCCTATACCGATGGAGGTAGGTAACGGCATTGATATCTATTTGCAATTTCTTATTGCCGAGTTGAAATAGTTATGGAGCATTCAAGGTGTTCCAAGTTTTGATGCTTTATTGAATGAGTCATTCTCCATGCGCGCAATGCTTTTGTGAACAATAAATGACTTTTCAGTCTATGTCCTAATATCGGGTTGGAGCATGAAAGTTGAGCTAACATGCCCAATTTATGGAAAAAACATCCTATCTAGAAGGTTAACACATCGGAGGAGCTTTAGCTATATAGGACATCGACTTTTCCTCCATCAAAACTATCCATACAGAAGGAATGCACACTCCTTCAATGGCACTGTTGAAGAAGGTGAAGCGCCTAGCCGAATATCTAGAAATGAAGTATTGAGAAAGTTGGATGATCTCGATGTTGAATTTAGAAAAGATGATCTAATTGATGGTAAAAAGAGGAAGCATCGATCAAAGAAAGATGACACAATTTAATTGGAGGAAAAAGAGCATCTTTTTTGACTTGCCATATTGGAAGACAAACTTATTGCGCCACTGCTTATATGTGATGCATATTGAAAAAAATGTGTGCGAGCTCCTATTGGCAACAATCTTGAATATCAAAGATAAGATCAAAGATGACTTGAATTCCTAATTTAATTTGAAAGAATGAAGTATTAGAAGATCACTCCATCTGAAGTCGATAGGAGGAGAATAGTGGAGGCTCCCTCATGCACACTATATTATGAATGTCTCCGAATGGTCCATATTTTTTCATGTATTGGAGAACATAAAGATCCCATATAGATACTCAAGCAACATATCAAAGTGTGTAAATAGTAAGAATATCAAACTTGAGGGATTGAAGACTCATAATTATCATGTACTGATGCAAAAATTGATCCCAATAGCTATTCACCGTGTGTTATCAAAAAATGTTAAAATGACTGTTATTCATCTTTGTAACTTTTATAGAGATATTTGTGCAAAGAGGTTACTTAAAAAAGACGTGAAAAAAATGAAGACAAGGGCGGTGACTATATTATGTAATTTGGAGAAGATATTTCCACCACTTTTCATGATTATGATGCATCTCACCGTGCACCTTACAGAAAAAGTTGCACTTGGAGATCCAGTATTCTATCGATGAATGTATCCTACTGAGAGAAATATTCAAACTCTGAAATCTTATGTAAGAAATATGAATCGTCTGGAGGAATCGATAGCAAAAGATTATTTGGGTCAAGAGTGTATGGATTTTTGTACTATATACTTAAATAAACTCGAGACACGTCGTAATCGACTAATGAGGAATCAGAATGATCAGTATGATCCAATTGAGCCTGCATTTGAGTCCATTCCACAGTCAAATGAACTTTCTACTTCATACCGCCTCACTGATTTGAGCATTGAGGAAAGAAATAAGGCATACCGCTATGTGCTCTTCAACTATGATGTCATTGAACCATACATAAGATAAGTCACTCAGTCTTGTTTATTTCATAATAATTAGAAGAAAATATCCAATTACATCTAAATTTGTTCTTTGTGCATGTAGCAAACACAAAGAGGTCATAAGAGTAAAATACGGTGGTCTAAGTATGCGAGAAAAAAAAAATACACCGTAAAAAAATTTTTGAATGATTCAAAGATCATATAAGCGATTATATAATCTTATCTTGTGCAACTTATTTAAACATGTTTACTAATTAGATATCATATTCTTAATTAGGTGTAGAGATTACCGTTCGATGATATAAATCCTAAAGTGCATGCTCTTTCAATGGGCCCTAATCGTACCGTGCATCAGTATAAATAACTCGTCATTAACGGCTATAGATTTAATATTCACAACAAGTTCGTAAATATGGCAACACAAAATAATAGCATGATGTTGAGCGCCACCACTAGGTGTTATGTTAGCTCGAGGGATTCATAGTCTCGTATGGAGAATTTGAACTATTATAGCATGATGGAGAAGATAGTCATCTTGAACTATTAATCAAAAGGAAGGATTGTGTTGATTAAGTGCGATTGATTTGACATCTTATCACTATTAGGGATGAAAACTGATGAGTGTGATTTTATTCTCATTAACATGCAACACCATCTCCGCATTAAAAATCTCCGCATTAAAAATCGTATATACTTGCCTTCCAAGCTAGTCAAGTCTTTTACATTAGTAATCTCTTAGAGCCTCAATGGAGTATTGTTGTAAGGATGGTGCTAGGCATATTTTTGATGATACTAAAGTTGATGACGATGTTAGACCATGCATGTAAAGTGCTCCTCTGAGACAAAACTTACCTAGTATTATCGAGGTCACAGATACATTTATCAAGAGCGATGATAATGTCCATATTGTAGATGCCACTAGATGATGACTTTAACATTCTGATATAAATATTAGAGTCTATTTATTGATGCTATACTAGTATTATTATTCAACATATTATATTGGTTAATGTTCATTAACGTTGCAGATCATGATGACACCGAAACGCCATCTAACTTTCACCTCCACCCCTCGGTGGGTTACACGAAGCTCGGCATTTGAGGAGCAATCAGAGCATACTCTATCTACCTCCGCATCGACTGCTCAGGGACCATCAGCATCTACTCCACCGGTATCTATGCCTCCACCGTCAACCATATCTCTAATACATGATCTGACACCGACATCTAAGTGTACGTTTTTATTATGTTATTTATTTATTTATTTTTTATCTAGTATTTAAATATTTATATATTTGTATAACATATTTTCATTTGCAGGTGCATCATCTAGTATGACATTTTGCGGTCCCACATGCATGCCACATATGTAGAATTGCCAGTATTAGGTGATGGCGCAGTATGATGCAGAGGAGAGGTCAGTAGGGAAGACTGCGTGAAAAATGCATTCATTTTTTAAAGTACTTATGAGGCGGTCCAACATCATTCTGATATTGCCCAGACTGATGATTGATAGATGCTGGTATCAGGGACCGAGTGTGAGAGAAGATATGGATAAGTGTATCTTAATTATATATGCATTTGATATGTTTACACTTGTTTGATTAGAATAATTTGGTAACTGACTTTTGATAATTTTGTGCAGAGGAGGTATGATTTTTCAGATCACAAGAGGGCTCGAGATGCCCGACTGAAGAAGATTGGAGAGTTATACTGGGGCTATAAGATCAAGCTCCATAAAGGATATCTCGAGCACCGACGAGATACTCCGGAGGAGCTTGTTTCTTCGATACAGGACCGTCCCCAAGTTAGTGGGAGGGAATGGTTAGACATTGGAAGAGCCAAGAATTCGAGGTAAAATTTCTAACTTTTAAATTTTTCAATATGTTTAAAATTATATTTAAATATTTTTAAATATTTATTATTTATTTAAATATTTGTTAGGCTATCTTCCATCAGAATCGGAAGAATCGAGTAGCCCAGGAGTACACGCACACTCTAAGCCACACTCTAAGCCATAAGTCTATGGCCAGTTATGTGCATAGAGAGGTTATGAATTCTGAATCTTACTAGATAAATTAAATTGATATTTTTTTCATATTTTTAATAAACTAATCTATTATTATAGCTGATGAGATATGGAATGATGTCCAGCCATAGCGAGATCTTCCAATCCAGCCGTACATATAAGAAGGGCAGACCAATAAATGCCACCATTGGAAGAATTTTCATAAGTAATAAATATATTAGTATATATTATCAGTATTATAGCATTTCTTATAAAATTTTATTTGAATTTATAATTATAAGAGCAGTCAGATGTGCTTGCGAGCAAGGATCCGGATACCTCTGGCCCCCATAACCATCTGTCTCAGGTCTTGGGGCCTGAGCACTCTAGGAGGATCCAATGCAGGCTTGAAAATACATCGATGAGCTACTGGTCTAAGACGAGCGTCTCTTCACATGCTTTCGATGTTGTCAGTTAGGAGCAGCTTGAGGAAGCATTGGTGCAGACAGCTCAAGCTACGGTATGAGTAGATTATGCTACGGTGCGGGCTGCTCATGCTGAAGAGCGCATATCTCATCTGGAGGATATCCTGAGTGCCATGATGACAAGGCTCAACGCGTATTTTGGAGCAGACTTTGCAGGCCTTAGGGACATATTGGCCGACGTTCCAGCTCCAGCCCCTCCAACTCTAGCTCCTTCAGCTCGTGCTCCATCTCTCAGTGATGATGATGATGTACATTTAGGAGACTTCTGATGTATTTTTTTAAAAAAATATTATAATAAATTTTATTCAATAATAAAATTTAAGTATTTCAAAATATTCTTATATTTATAATTTTTTTATATTTTTTATTATATTATATATCTCTGCATTTATCAGATAAAATATATAAAAATTAAAAATTTTATATTTTTTTATTATTCAAAAGCTGTGGCAGTGGTTGTAAAACCATTGCTGTAGGCGTGCCAAGCGAGGCAGCAAGTTACGTGCCAACCACTATCATTGACCTATGACAGTGGTTATCAAACCACTGCATTAAATTTATGGTAGCGATTCTATAACCGCTGCCATACGTCGAGCTATGGTAGCGGTTCTATAACCGCTACCACAACTTGACCTATGACAGCGGTTATAGAATCGATGCCATCTATGGCAGTGGTTATAGAACCGATGCCGCCTATGGCAGCGGTTATAAAATCACTGCCATAGATTGTATATGGCAGCGATTTGCATCACCGCTATAATAACCGCTGCCATAGATCTACGGCAACGATCGTAATGGCAATGGTTAGCTAACCATTGTCATAATCCATGGCAGTGATTTTTTAGGCTACGACAACGATTACAAACCGCTGTCGTAGCCTTATTCTTTAGTAGTATTATGTTATACAAAGCAATGAAATTATTTACTATATGCTAGTATGGATGAATACTATATTTTAAAAATTATATATTAATTTATCTAATGATGTATATTAACTTACTAGATGATTGATTTATTTGGTATATATTACCTAGCTATATAGTATATATCGATAAAAAATATATTTAAAAAATTATATATCAATTTACTTAAAGATTACTGTTAAATATGTATTAAAAAAGCATGCAATATGCATTAAGAAGATAATAAGGACGTACCATCTCGCGATGTAGTGTGTATTGGTCAACATGATGATTTGAAAGCTATATATTAAATTGCTTGAAATATGTATTGGTTATTAAATGATTAATTTGTTAAATATGTATCATCCAATCATGTATTATATAGTAGTGAACACTATAAACTTGTTTGGTTCATGAGAAGTGGAGGGGGAAGAGATAATTCTTGAAAAGTAGAAAGGAAGCCTCTTGTTTGGTAGAAATTTTAAAAGAAGAGGAAATAAAAAAATCTCTTACCATGGAAAGACAATTTCTACATTTCATAGGAACTAAAAACTCATGTATGGGAGAGGTAGATGTTCGAACTTCTCATGGAATAGAAAGTGATGGTGCTTTTTTTTTCAAAAATATCCTTTTAAGATCCACGACTAAGATTTTACAAAATACCAATAAATGGTTAAGATAAATTACTAAATATAATATAATATTAATATTAATATTAAAATTATAATATTTATTATATTTTAATAATTTATATTAATATAATATTTTATTAATATTCATATATTTATATTTATATTAATATAATATTATATTTATATCTATAGTAATAAAATTATTATATTAAAATATTAATATTATATTATAATATATTAGCATTATATGTATATTAATATAAATATAATATTTTTATTTATATAAAATTTAGGAGTAAAAAAGTATGATCTTATATCTATTAAGGATGTAATAGATATTTTACAAAGTTTTTCTAGAAAAATGAGTGCTCAACCAAATATGAACTATTCTACAATAAGTCACTTTCTCATGGTTAACCAATACATACCAAAATCCTATTTGTAAAAAATAGCTTTTCAGAAAATTATTTTCTAAGAAGAAAAGTTTTTTCCACAAATCAAATGAGTTTTAAGTTTACAATCAATGTGTTAATTTACTTAAAGATATATATTGACTTACTAGATAACTAATTTACTTAGTATGTATCATTTGGCTATATAATATATATTGATAAAAAGCATATTTTAGAAACCAAGAAGTGCATGCTGTATGCAATTTCTTTTATTTTTTTGGTTTTTTATTTTTTTAATCATGGTGTCGCTGCGAGACTTCAGTTCAAAGTGAATGTGGTTAGGGTCAGGCTCCTTCCAATCTAGGAGCTCGGTGCCGGTCTGAGGGCTAGGACACCAAAAGAAATCTGTAAGTAAGGCTGAAAATGGGCCGAGCTGGACCGAACTTCGCTCCAACTCGAGCTCGATCCAAAATTATTATTCAGGCTTTGAGTCAGATCTAAAAATTTTATAAATATTAAAGTCCGAGACTGACCCAGGCTCAAGCCCAAGCCCAAGCCTAAGCCCAGCCTAAATCTAATTGGGCCGGCCCATAAATTTCTCCGAGCAGTCTTTCCCATCCGTTAACACAGATCAAATCAAGATGAAGATAAAAAAAAAAAAAAATGAATGCAGCCGGCTGCAGAAGGGCTGGACACCGAGCCATCTCGGCCCGAACCTGATAAGACCTGATTTGAGTTTATGCGATCTAATAACTCCATTTTAAAGCTCAGAATGTTGGCGCGCGGAATGCATGCATGCAGGTTGTGGAGCGTGTATCAGGTCAGTGCATTATGCAAAACATCCCACTCTCTGCTAATATAGATTTAAAACCAAATATATATTATAGATATATGTATGTCGGAATTGCCAACTTATTAAGTAAATATTATTTACTTATTTATTTATTTTTACTCCATCAAAAATTTGGATTCCAAATTTATCTTACGTGAAACATAAAAAATTAACAGTATTTAAAATAATATTATAACTTCCTGCCTTCCTTGTAAAAAAAATTATTGTATGCATCAGATTCAAGTGAACCAAGAGAAATCTAGAATATATGCATCGTGGATAGCCGCAATTGGGAATTGATGACATACAAGAGGCAACGTAGCATGCTATCCACTATAGAATTTGGTACAGTCAAATTGCATCGCATGCAATATTGGAATCCATGTAAAACTCATGCCTGTCCATATTAAGCTATTCTATCAATACAAAAAGACAAATTATAACATTATGACATTATACGGAGAGAGGGTTTGTGAGGCTGACAAAATATATAACAATTAAGAACTTTAAGAAAATGCAATGAGTATAGTAAATAAAAATATTAAAAAAATATATAAATAAAATATGTAATAACTAAATCCTTCATTTTTGTTCTGATTTGCTCGTTGAGAACCATCTTGGATATACTAAATATTATCATAAATCAATCATCAGTATTATTCCAAAAAAAATACTAAAAATATTTTCATATTCAACACATAAGAAACAAACAAATCAAAGAGTATAACAATTAACTATACTTCTTCCAAAAATGCACTTACAAAAGTAAGTATTGCAAATAAATTCCGCTCCAGTCGAAGTCTAGCTCGATACCCGGCCTAATGTAATCAGTAGCCGCAGAAGAGCTACGGCAGATGGGCTTCAGCCGAACTCCCAGCGACCGAGCTTCTTCCAGCAGGCCGAACTAGGTAACTGTCGAGCTTCTTCCGGACTTCCAGCGTCGAGACCGAACTTCTTGGGCGGCCAAACTCCTTCGGACTCCCCGCCGAACTCCTTCGGACTCCCCACGGCCGAACTTCTTCGGACCGACTCCAACGGCCGAGCTTCAACGAAGTCCTCCAACGGCCGAACTCCTCAGCGGACGAGCCTTAGCCGAACTACTTAGCAACTGAAGTCCTTCAATCAGGCCTCAGCCGAGCTTCTTCGGGCCTCTCAGCGGTCGAACTCCCGGCAATCGACCCTTCAGCCAGCCGAACTCTACAGATGGCCGACCCTTCAGCCAGCCGAACTCCCCCAACCTTCCCTTCTGCCGGACTCTCCTACGAGATGAATTGTCGCCATCAGTCTGCGACAGGCGACGAAACCAGACGACATGGCTACCACCTCTGACAACGCCACTCCCTGACGATGCCTTCCTCTCCGTACCCATGCGGCCCACGACTTGCCAGTATGACCGTCACCGACCGCCTGACGACGCCATCCTCTCCGTACCGAACTCCATGCGACGGTATGGCTGTCGCCATCAACTAAGCTCCGCCTACAAAGGATCCTCCAGATACGCCAAGGCTAAGCTCTCTGACCTCTAATCTCTCTGAGCTCTCCTCTTCTTCTCTAAGCTCCGGAACTCATTCCGAGCACTTCATTCCTTTTGGCCAAAAACTGACTTGACCGTCGGAGGGTCCTGCCAGAGCCACCCCCCATCGGCTCTGGATGGGACTTCGTTTTGTAGGTTCCCGACGGCGACCTCATCGGCCCCCACTCCGGCTACCTCCGACGACGACGAGTTTCTGCACCAACATATTGGCGCTAGAGGAAGGACTTTTGAACCTTCGAGGTTCCTTTGTTCTTAAAGGAGTGCTCGGCGACTCTTCTCTTCCCTCTCCGGAGATCTCCCTTTTCTCTTCCGAAGAGAAAATGCCCTCAGAAGAGCTTCGACTCGACGATCGGCGCCCGACGCATCGGGTACGTCTGCTCTCGCTGCAGCCCCGGTAGCCCAGGCTCCACCCGAAGCCACCGCAGATGTAGAGCGGTCCTGGACGGGCTCGCGGCCCCGCCGAGATGATACAGGCCGCGCGACAACCTCGGGTAGAGACTTTACCAACAAGCCCACCATGAGGACGCGAGGAACTGGCCTTGAGGGAGAGCGTTTGAGCATACCAATCGCATTTGGGAAGGAGAAACGGAGAGTCGAACTTCTCTCGCGGAAGGCCTCGCGGGAAAGCGGAGAGAAGTTCGGCTTAAGCGAGGCCGAACCCCCACTCGAGTTCGTCATCGAGGAAGCCCCAACAGAGGGGCATGGACATCCTCGGGAGAAGGTTTTGCAAGGAGGCAGAATGAAGTTCGGTCGCATCCAAGGAGGTGGAGTGAAGTTCAGCAACGTCCACAACCTCCCCAACGCAAGAAAAGCCGAACTCCACCTCGAAGCAAAGCCGAACTTCCATTCGAGGCTCCTCATCCGAGTGAAGTTCGACGCAAGCGAGAACGGACGAAGTTCGACGGGAGCAAGGCCTAACTCTCTTTGAAGCTCATCGACGAAGTTCGGCGTAAGTGAGGCCGAACTTCACCTTGAAGCTCATCAGCTCACCAACGAAGTTCTCCCGCGGAATGAAGTTCGGCGGAAGGCCGAACTCCTCAGCTCATCATCGAAGTGAAGTTCGGCACAAACAAGGGCGGAGCAAAGTTCCCCCGTGGAATGAAGTTCGGTGTGAAAAAGCTGATCTCCCAAAGTCGAATGAAGTTCGGACGGAAGGAAAGCCGAATCTCTCCAAAGCGGAATGAAGTTCGGCGTGAAAAAGCCGAGCTCCCAAAGCGGAATGAAGTTCGGCGTGAAAAAAGCCGATCTCTCCAAAAGGCTCGGAATGAAGTTCGGCGTCAAAAAGGCCGAAGCTTCCATTCGAAGCTCAAAGCGGAATGAAGTTCGGCAAAAAGGCCGAAGCTCCCCAAAGCGGAATGAAGTTCGGCACAAACGAGGGCGGAGCGAAGTTCTCCCACGGAATGAAGTTCGGCGGAAGGCCGAACTCCTCAGGTCATCATCGAAATGAAGTTCGAAGCAAGGCCGAACTCTCCCTTTTGAAGCTCATCAATGAAGTTCGGCGCAAGTGAAGGCCGAACTCCACCTTAAAGCCCACCATCACAGTAAAGTTCGGCGCAAGCAGTGGCGGAACGAAGTTCTCCCGCAAATGAAGTTCGGCATAAGAGGAGGCCGAACTCCGCAGCAGATCACCCAAATGAAGTTCGGCCGCGCTCGAGACCGCCCCAGGGCGATCGAGGCCGAACTCCCCCTCGAGTACGTCGCTACAACGAATTCACGGGAGGTGCAATAAAGTTCGGGCAAGCAAAGCCGACCCCCTCCCTGCGAGCAAGGAAGTCCGGACAAAGAAGCATGAAGTTCTCCCACGGAAAGTTTCGCGGGAAAGCGGAATGAAGCTCCGCGCAAGCGAAGCCCGAACTTCTCGAGCTCACCTACAAAGGAAGCCCCGACAGAAGGGCGCGAAGAAATCCTCCTCCCGAAAGGTTCCGCAACGAACTCGTCTAACGAAGTTAAGAGCCAGCCGCCAAGACCTGAAGGACTACGGCCTCCCCAAACGTGCGCGATCGAAGCAAGTAAAGCCCCTACCATCGCGACCACGGCCACGACACTGAGGAATACGTTCAGCTCCAAGACGAGATTGAAGAGCTCGTCAAAAAGGGACGACGGGATAAATTCCTCCGACGCCAGTCTGAAGCAGGAGAAGATCGGCTAAAGGCGCTGCCGTAACTAGAAAAGACAAGAAGGTCGGCCGCCTCGCGGCGTCATCAACGCCACCCCGGGGAGGAGCTAGGAGCTAGCTACATCGGCGATTCGTCGTCTCCCAGCGACAAAGTCAAGAGAAGCATGCTCCAAATTAAGGAGGCCAGCATGTAATAGAGGAGGTCATCTGGATGGGACTCGCTGCCCGAGAGAACTCAGAGGAACAACACCCCGACGACCCTCAAACGGAAAATGTGCTGCGAGTGGCTTCCCCTCGGTAAAATTCTCCCCTCTCAATAATATTATTTCTGGATGCGAAAACTATGCGACGACAGGGAAGAAGCAAGCAAGCCCGTTAGGAACAGGAGGAGAACCTCGTCCTAACGCGAGCAACAACCTCGGCTAGAGATAAGATCTCTCCGAGCGACCGAGTCAACCTCGGCTAGAGATAAGATCTCTCCCGAGCGCCCCCACAGCCTCGGTTAGGAACAGGAGGAGAACCTCGTCCTAACGCGAGCAACAACCTCGGCTAGAGATAAGATCTCTCCCGAGCGACCGAGACAACCTCGGCTAGAGATAAGATCTCTTCCGAGCGAAGGCCTCGTTCACAAAGGACGAGATGGGGGGAGAGGCCCTGACAGCGGCCCTTATGTGCCCCCACAGTCCGTTAGGAACAGGAGGAGAACCTCGTCCTAACGCGAGCAACAACCTCCGTTAACCTCGGCTAGAGATAAGATCTCTCCCGAGCGACCGAGTCAACCTCGGCTAGAGATAAGATCTCTCCGAGCGACCGTGAACAACCTCGGTTAGGAACAGGAGGAGAACCTCATCCTAACGCGAGCACCAACCTCGGCTAGAGATAAGATCTCTCCCGAGCGACCGTTGACAACCTCGGCTAGAGATAAGATCTCTCCCGAGCGACCGTGAACAACCTCGATTAGGAACAGGAGGAGAACCTCGTCCTAACGCGAGCACAACCTCGGCTAGAGATAAGATCTCTTCCCGAGCGACCGTGAACAACCTCGTTAGGAACAGGAGGAGAACCTCGTCCTAACGCGAGCACCAACCTCGGCTAGAGATAAGATCTCTCCCGAGCGACCGAGACAACCTCGGCTAAAGATAAGATCTTTCTCGGGCGACCTCATAGCCAACCTCGACTAGAGATAAGATCTCTCCCGAGCGACCGAGCCAACCTCGATTAGGAACAGGAGGAGAACCTCGTCCTAACGCGAGCAACAACCTCGGCTAGAGATAAGATCTCTCCGAGCGACCGAGGCAACCTCGGCTAGAGATAAGATCTCTCCCGAGCGAAGGCCTCGTTCATAAAGGACGAGATGGGGGGAGAGGCCCTGACAGCGGCCCTTATGTGCCCCCACAGTCCGTTAGGAACAGGAGGAGAACCTCATCCTAACGCGAGCAACAACCTCGACTAGAGATAAGATCTCTTCCGAGCGACCGAGTCAACCTCGGCTAGAGATAAGATCTCTCCCGAGCGACCATGAACAACCTCGATTAGGAACAGGAGGAGAACCTCGTCCTAACGCGAGCAACAACCTCGGCTAGAGATAAGATCTCTCCCGAGCGACCGTTGACAACCTCGGCTAGAGATAAGATCTCTCCCGAGCGACCGAGTCAACCTCGGCTAGAGATAAGATCTCTTCCGAGCGACCGTGAACAACCTCGGTTAGGAACAGGAGGAGAACCTCGTCCTAACGCGAGCAACAACTTCGGCTAGAGATAAGATCTCTTCCGAACGAAGGCCTCGTTCACAAAGGACGAGATGGGGGGAAAGGCTCTGACAGCGGCCCTTATATGCCCCCACAGCTCGTTAGGAACAAAAGGAGAACCTAGTCCTAACGCGAGCAACAACCTCGGCTAGAGATAAGATCTCTTCCGAGCGATCGAGCCAACCTCAGTTAGGAACCGGAGGAGAACCTCGTCCTAACGCAAGCAAAGTTCAAGTCCGAGCTCCGAAGTCCGCAGGAAAGAGAATCTTCATCAACCTCGGCCAGAGCGCCTGAGTAACCTCGGATAGAGAGGTAAGGCCCGCGACGACCTCAGCCAGAGCGCCCGCATCAACTCCGACTAGGGATAAGGTCCGCGACAACCTCGGCCAGAGCGCCTAAGTAACCTCGGATAGATGTAAGGCCTGCGACGACCTCAGCCAGAGAGCTTCAACATCGACCTCGGCCAGAGAAAGCTATCATGTCGACCTCGGCTAGAGATAAGACCATTGACAACCTCGAGCGACCGAGCCAGCCTCGGTTATGAACAGAAGGGGAACCTCATCTTAACGCAAGCATCGACCTTGGCTAGATAAAGCAACTATATCAACCTCAAGCTGGAGATGGGATCTCCCCTGAGCTTCGATCCAGACCAGTACAGAGCTCAGAGGAAGACTTCGGCAGTCGCCTTTCCTGCACTCTCTTCCTTCGATTTTCGAACTCGGAAGTAGGAGGGCTAGTGTTGGGGATAAATTCCGCTCCAGCCAAAGTCTAGCTCGATACCCGACCTAATGCAACCGGTAGCCGCAGAAGAGCTATGGCAGACGGGCTTCAATCAAACTCCCAGCGATCGAGCTTCTTCCAGCAGGCCGAACTAGGTAGCTGCCGAGCTTCTTCCGAACTCCCAGCGTCGAGACCGAACTTCTTGGGCGGCCGAACTCCTTCGGACTCCCCACGGCCGAACTCCTTCGGACCGACTCCAACGGTCGAGCTTCAACGAAGTCCTCCAGCGGCCGAACTCCTCAGCGGACGAGCCTTAGCCGAACTACTTAGCAACCGAAGTCCTTCAACCGGGCCTCAGCCGAGCTTCTTCGGGCCTCTCAACGGTCGAACTCCTCGACAATCGACCCTTCAGCCAGCCGAACTCTACAGATGGCCGACCCTTCAGCCAGCCGAACTCCCCCAACCTTCCCTTCTGTCGGACTCTCCTACGAGATGAATTATCGCCATCAGTCTACGACAGGCGACGAAACCAGACGACATGGCTACCACCTCTGGCAACGCCACTCCCTGACGACGTCTTCCTCTCCGTACCGAACTCCATGCCAGTATGACCGTCACTGACCGCCTGACGACGCCATCCTCTCCATACCGAACTCCATGCGACGGTATGGCTGTCGCCATCAACTAAGCTCCGCCTACAAAGGACCCTCCAGATACGCCAAGGCTAAGCTCTCTGACCTCTAATCTCCCTGAGCTCTCCTCTTCTTCTTCTCTAAGCTCCGAAACTCATTCCGAGCACTCCATTCCTGTTGGCCGAAAACTGACTTGACCGTCGGAGGGTCCTACCGGAGCCACCCCCACCGATTCCGGATGGGACTTTATCTTGCAGGTCCCCGGCGGCGACCTCAGCGGCCTCGACTCCAGCGACCTCCGACGACGACGAGTTTCTGCACCAACAGTAAGCAAACGAAATCCAAACAAAAAATCAGAAGTAATTGCCAACGATTAACAATTCTTCTATAGCTGGGTCTATCAATCATCAACTGCATCTATACCATCACCTATATTCAACTTTATAAAACTCCAGCAATTTATACCTATTAAGTGTTAACGTAAATATTAATTATAAATATTTAAAATATAAGTATAATAAAATTATTAACATAAATATAAAAAATTTATATACTTTCATTATATTCTTCACGAAGTCAATCCTGCATACAAACTAAAGCCTCGACGGTAGATAGACTCAAAGAATTTTGATACTAATCCACAACTCTACCATCAATACTGAATGCCGATTCTGAAAAAATGGTAGAGATTGGAATAACTAAAATATCTCGAGCTATTCTTGATGGTGCAGGACAGACTGCTGCATTATTCTTCCACTATGCTAAGATATCAAAGTTCTTATCCTTCAATCCAGGAAGCACATCATCATCCAAATAACTATCCAACTCTGATCTCTTTGGTCGTTTCGAAAAACTTTGACTTCTAAATCGAGCAAAATCCATATCAAACTTTATTTTCTCCATATAAAACGAAGAAATTGAATTTATGTTACTTTGTACACCAAAATCAGATGTCAACTCACTCGAATCTATATAGGATTGCACTTTTGCTGCATCTACATACTCATTATAAAGTTTGTAAAGACAAGCATGAATATCATCAATTCTTTTCTTTCCCTCTTCCATATCAAATGCCCTATCAAAACAAAATTCTATAAATATAAACTTCGACCTGGGATCCAAAATAAAAGTAATTACTAATAAATTATTGCACTGAGATCAATATTTGTTAAACTTCTTTTGCATCTCATTCGTCAATTGCTTTAATGCTTCATCACTATGAGTACTTGCATCCATCAATACTGCCCTAATTCTCCAAACTTTTTTTACATACAAATTAGATGTAGGATTCTTAGAACCAGAAAATACTTTAGTGGCATCCATAAAGGCTTCTAAGAATTTAAGAATTATCTCAATCTTTTCCTATTCATCATTGGTAGAACATATACATGAATGCTCCATTGCATATCTAATAAGAACATCTTTATAGCCAAGTGCAGCACCCAACATTTTATAAATAGAATTCCACCTTATAGCAACATCCAAAGTGAGTCCTTTTCTGACAGGAAGTCTCATATGTTATGCAAATTCATTAAAAACTTGCATCCGAGATGAGCTTGCAGACACATATCTAACAATCTCTCTTATGGATTCAATAGCTTCATGAATTATTTTTATCCCAACTTGAACCATAATATTTAGTATATGTACACAATATCTGATATGACTGTACTGCCCATGAAGCAACATTCCATAACCAAAATGATCCTGAACCCTTCGAATTACAGCATCATTTATAGTATAATTATCTAAAGTAATGGTAGATATTTTAGAATCTAGTTCTCATTCAAGAAGACACTTTCCAATAGCATCTTCAATTGCAAAACTTGTATGAGGGTATGGTAATTTTTTAAAAGTAATTATCTTCTTATGCAAAATAAATTTCAAATCAATATAATGAGCTGTAAGAGATATGTAACCGATTTTTTGATTTGATGTCCAAATATCACTAGTAAAACTAACCCGAGAAATTAATTTCTTAAAACTATAATGTAATTTTTTTCTCTCTCCTTGATATAAAGCAATACAATCATTTCTTATAGTCTTACGACCTATAACATTGAATAATGGCTGAACAAACTCATAAGATCCAGAAAAATAGAATGCTCAATAATCCGAAATGGAAGCTCGATATATATGATAAATTTTGCAAGAAATTTTCTTCTCTTTTCTTGATTGAATTTAAAAGACTTCACAGAATCTTTTAAGCTTACCACTATCAACATTTGATTAACTGGACTCTTTTGATACTTTTTACAATTTTTTTCAAGATGGCATTTTAGATGATTTGTTCCTCCTTTAGTACTACCACTTAATACCTTTTTACAATGTTTGCATGTAGCTATTGATCCATCATATTTTCTTTCTTCAATAAAATGATTCCATATCCAAGATCTTGTCTTGGAACCTTTCTCACAATCAATTTCAGAATTATCTTCATTTTTGTCATTCTCATTCCTTATATGTTCGTCTCATTTTCATCCATTTTAGATTCAGATATTAGCAAAATAATCTGCACAAATAACATTATAAATTACTAAAAAGAAATAACATTATAAGTTCTTAAGACATTACTAAAATATAAGAAAAAGATGGATGTGCAACGAAATTTTACCAAAATTTGGACAGTAAAGCTTCAAAAATACAAAACAAACAAGATATATATGTTGCAAGAAATGCAAGTCATTACACGGCAGGGAGGAGATTCACCATTAGATTTACTATGGTTCCTATTGAAATAAAAGCAATTTACTCTGCTTTTAAAATCATAAAAATAATTATCAAATCCTACACTATTTGTGATGTTCCAAATTATCATTCTCCGCTAACTCTGCTAACATTCCTATCAAAACCAATATGCATATCCCCCATCAAACTGGATCATCATCATAGGAATTGAAAAATGACACTCCTCTGCAGTATCATATACTTCTTCATGTCCAAAGTATTTTGCCAAAATATACTAAGGGATGCCATCACATGATAATCTAAACTAATTTACCCATTAAATATGATCTCGTTACAGATACACTTAGAAAATTATTTAAGGTTCAAGATCGCTTTTGACAAAACAAAAATCACTAACCGATAAACTCTATAATTAACATCTCTTTAAGAAAAGGATAATAATTGCAGGCATAAAACTCTTCAAAAATAATAATTTTGAACCACAAATCATTTCAAAAGGACCGCATATCAACAAAGAAAAACATAAAAATCATAGAAGTGCATCACAAACACATTTCTAAGATCTGAAAAATTTAGTTGAAAACTCATATTATTATCCTCCCTAAAATAGGGGCCTTAGAAAACAAATGAAATACTTCTATACTTTTTCACGAAGACACGATATAACAATGCTACGAAGAAGTGTAGCATTTATACAAAAAAAAAACATGAAGAAATGTAACATTATAATTTCTAATCATGATATATATAATCACATCACATCTTTTTACCCAAAACGAGAAGCTACAACTTCTGATTTTGAATAATATTATATACATCAGCATTCTCAGTGCCAATACCCAAAACCCATAATCAGTGCAGGCTTCTCTCCTGATCAAAGAGATAGGCTTCAATACTGATCAAAGAGAGAACAATATCGGACCCCAAAATAGACTCTGTATCCGCATGTAAAATGAATAAACATCAGAGCTTGCATAGGTTTTGAAAATATTCCATACCTGAACGGCGAACGGCGCTAGCGATGGGTAAAGACGGGAACATCGGAGTCGATGATGTCGAAAAGGGAAGATGGAAGACCATGCATCGCTATGTTGTCGATTGCAGAAGGAGAAAAATGGAAAATGGAAGTTCGATGAGGGCTCCCTCCATTGGAGCGTTGATCTTCCTTTTTGAGTGGAAGTCCGGCGAACACGGATGACCGCCCGCTCGCCCAAAAGTTCGACGAACATGGATGGCTGATGGAGGAAGACAATAGACCCGCATCGTCAATAGAGCAAGATAGAAGATGGCGATGGTTGGCGGCGATGGACGGATGCGGAACGGACCACGGACCACGGACCACGGACCACGGCGGGGCTAGGGCATCGAATAGGGCTTGGCTTGGGGCAAGTCAGGAATGGAAAGAGGAAGACGGACGGGTAGGGGCGACCGTGGCATCTAAATCAATTCAGTTTCAAGGTTTTGAGTTTTAACTTAAGAGTCTTGACTGGTCTTAGGCCTTAAATTAAAGAAAACGGGCTAAATTCGGACTCGGGCTCGGGCTAAACTTTGGTCACGGGCTCGAACTAGGCTCAGATCGGATCAAAGATAGACCCAAATTCGATCTAAAAAAAATATGGACTCTATTTCTAAGCCCAAATCAGGCCTGAATGACTTGGAGCTGAGCTCGAAGTCCAATCCGAAGCCGACCTGGCCCGATGGACCTCGGGCCAATCCAAGCCCACTTCCAACCCTATCTGTAAGAGAAGTCCACTCTTATTGAGGTTTCTCCGATAGGAGATTCTCTTATGCTTAAGTCTATCGAAACTTAAAAATAGTAGAGAAAATAAAGTGTGTGTGAGAGAAAGAGAAAGAGCAAGAGTATAGAGGCATTCTCCAGAGTTGAGCTTACTTGAAAGTTCCTTTGTTACCTCTTTATATAAAAGTGAAGCTATGAGTTGTTATAACGAAATTTGGTAGGTTGTTAGGCCATAATTTCCCAAGCTACTAGGCCTTAATCTAATAGGCTGTTAGGACAAAGAATCTATCTATTAACTTATAAGCTAGGGTTGTTAGTTATGAGTATTAGTCATGGATTGTGCCCATGTTCTAAAAGTTGTTGGGAGGTTCTAGGGATCACCCATATGAACGAATAGACTGGCATTTTCAAGGTCGATGTTGAGTGGAGACTTTGCGTTGAGTCAACGGCCATAAAGGTCGTTGGGCTTTGTTCCTCATCGTCGATAGGATCCTAACCTTTGAATTAGTAATTATCCGATCAAGAGGTCGGATAGAAATGGATAATGCAAAGTTGCTTTGTCTTGATTTTTTGGATCTTTCTTCAAAATTCGAGGTTGCCTTATCGACAAGTTCTTGATTATAATCTAAGAAGAGGATGTTGAATCGAACGGCGGATAACTTCTACAATACACGAAATTAACAACTTCTCATAGGAGTTTTTAACTTCTAGATTTTTCTTTAAAATGAATATTAGAAACATAACAAAGTAGAAAGCCTATCTTATATTTTTTCTTTTCTATGCCCATTCTATATAATTTTTATTCCCAACCTTACCACATATGACGAAACCTGTAGTTGGCCAAGTGAAGCTTAGATCGCTGGACCAAAGAACAGTAACAAAAGAAAAAGGGAAAAGCACAAACTCAAAAGAGAAGAAAGTCTTACGCACACGGGTCACCGGGCACCAGTCCGGCTCCGACTGATGGGATTTTTATGAAAAATAAATTTAAAAACCATATAAACATATGAATAAAATTAAATATTGTTAGTTATTGATAAATTTTTATTTTAAATACTATTTTACAAATCACATGAATCAGCATTCCGTGCTACTCTTTAATTGCAACATAAATAGAAAATAATTATGAATTATTTGGTTTTTAAAATTATAAATTTAATTATATATGATATAAGAAAATACATGGATTTTATTAGTATTTTGATATTATAAATAGTAAAATTTGAAAATATCGAAAATATAAATTGGATATATATTTTAATTTTACATCAAATAAAAAATAGTTATATTATTTTTAGAAAATGATTATGAAATATTTATTTAAAAAAAATAACACAATTCTGTAGATTAAATATAAAAAACAATAAAGCACGTCAACATGACGAATGGTAATTGTTGTAGTAGCCGTCAGATTTCTTTATCCTCCATTCGCAACTTCGTGTCCGAAATGTTTAAAATAAGGGTCCCATATAAAATCATTAAAAGTAAGGCTAACAATTGCTCTAGGTGGCTCAAAATTATTCAAGCTCATTTTGAACTAAATTAAATCAGATTTAGTTGGAATGTTATCAGGCAAGCTTAAATATGATTGGCATACTGGAAAGTAATTTCAATTGGAGCCTAAAAGAAATCCTGACTGAATCATGATAGAAAACTGGCATAGCATGTATCATATGTTATAGATTGTAATTGGGCGCGCTTAAATTTGATTGATACGATGGAAAGTAATTTCAATTGGAGCCTAAAATATCCTCACTAAATTATGATAGAAAATTAGTGTGGTATACTATAAAATCTATTAGTTTGCATATAATTTCCAAAAGCAGGCCGGGTTGGTGGGATGCACCCAATAGACTTCTTTTAATTAAAAACACACGCAAAGTACTAGTTTAGGGAGACATAACTGATAACCTCTACAAGTAGGTTGATCCAAGTAGCTCAGACTCGTCTTGAGCTCAAATCAAATGGGTTTGGTTGGAACAAGCAAGCTTACATCCAAGTGATAGGCTAGAAAGTAATTTCAATTTGGGCATGAAAAAATTTGACGAAATCATGATAAAAAGTGGCATGGTATATTCTCACACGTATCAGCTAGCATATTATAATTAATTATCGGATCTAATGTAAATGCTGACCTTTGCTTTGGTTAGCATGCAATTAATTGTTCGATGAAACTCGAGTTGGGCTTGTATCCCACTTTATTTTGAGCTCAGTTCAAGCTTAATAAAGGTTGAGCTTGAGTTGGTCTAGGCTTGATCAATAAGAAATAAGCGGGGTTTGATCACAATATTCATGCTTGAAACCAATTTCAATTATAAGACCATGGAACTTATGCTCGATGCAATGACACCCCTACCTTGCAGTAGTTAATCAACCACTATCCTTTTTTTTTTTTTTTTCAGGTGTTTATCTACATTGTTGTTAGTCTATTATTTTATTTAACAAGAAAAAATTATAAAGACACCTTTTCAGATTTGAGCCATTTATACTTTGACCCATTTAAAACATGTTAATTAAACCTCAAAACTTCAAATTTATTACAAAATGGCCTAGTCGTCGATCCAGATCCTAACATCGTTAACAAAATAAGAAAAGAAACAAATATATCTTTGTTTGAGAAAGATTACTAGTTATTATTTATCGACTCGAACAAATCTTAAAGTACTCCATTCTCTATCATTCATTCATCTGTAGAAATCTTAAAGTGGACAATCATTTTCTATTCATTTGCCAGTATAGATATTAAAAATGCTCCAACTTCAATCATCTATCTACATGCACAACTCTTAAAGAGCTTCATTTGTCATCCATTCGCTTGCATAGATTTTAAAATGCTTTATCCATAACCTATTTGCCTACACAAATCTTAAAATGCTTTATCTATAATCTATTCATCTACGTAAATCTCAAAGTACTCTGTCCTCCATCATCTATTTGTTTACATAAATCTTAAAGCACTCCATCATCTATCATTCATCTATTTGCATAAATTTCAAAGCACTCAATCATTTATATCTATCCATCTATACAAATCTTAAAGCACTTTATCCTCTATTATATAACTACATACACTAATCTTGAAGTGCTCCATCATTTATCATCCATTCGCTTGCACAGACTTAAAGCATTTCATCCTCTATCATTTATTCATTTGCATGAATCTTGAAGCACTCCATCTTTTATCATTCATTAATCTACATGGATTTTAGAGTATTTCATCTTTTGTCATCCATATACTTGCACAAATCTCAAAACAGTCTATCCTCTATTATCTATTTATTTATATAAATCTCAAAGCACTTCATTCTCTATCATTCATCAACCTATACCAATCTTAAAGCACTCTATCTTTTGTCATATATCTGTCTGCACAGATCTCAAAATACTCTATCTACTATCATTCATATGCCTACACGAATCTCAAAGTATTCATCCTCAATCATCAATTATCTGGATCTTAAAGCACTATATCTTTCATCATTCATCAATGTATATAGAGTTCAAAGGATAAACTCATTCATACATAGGCATAAATTTTAAAGTGCTATTTTTCTCTCATTCTTTTTAATTTCTGTCAAAACAAGAGCCCTTTGCTAGGCTAGTAGAAAGAGTAATTATGACATTTTATAAAAATTAAGCTGTTGGATGGCTTACATGTGATAATATTCTCTAGCGAGGAGATAGATGGCTGGACTATTTTCCAACTATTCTTAAGTTTTGGGGGCTAATTGACATATTTTAAACTTTTAGAATCCAAGAGTAAATGACTTATTGCTGCTCGATTTAGTTAAGGTCTGAAGGAGGATGGGATCTTGCATAATGATGCTAGAGTGACCTGCAAAATAAATTCGGACTAGAAGTTTGCGCTCCAGCGAGGGTCCTCCGATGTTCAAGTCGGAAAGCAGAGAACGATGGGAGCAGCAATTGGTTCTCTGAGAGGAATTGCTTACCTGAGTCCTTGGAACTTTAGGTATTTGTAGAGAAAAAATGATCATAGAAACATGTAGTTCCGAAGATCTTAGGTTATTAATCATGTTGTTGCGGTATTATAGCCCTCTTTTGCTTTCCTGAAATGAGGAGGTTGTTACTAGCAAGATTTGAATATTCTTTATCTGCTCCTGTAAGATCATGAGGAGTTGATTACAGTTTGGTTATAGCCAAGCTTATCCGTAGGGTGGATAGCTATTGTACATGTTAGAAGATCGATTGATCAAGGTAAGTAATGGAGGAGGCTCAGGTGTTTGATAGGTCATGCAATAGACTGGAGGCAAGTAGCTCAGCTCTGCATACCTTTGCTCGATTTTTGGATCGACGACCACTAAGATAGCTCATTGGTCTAAGGTATTAATGAAAGTATGCTAATCCAAGATATTTGCGATATCACTACAACACTATCCCTACTCTTGAAACTGAGAATCAGACGAAAGGACTACTTATGAAGTTATACCTTGGATCTAAAAATTCACATCCACACGCTTTAACATGTTTTCTAACATTTAAAATTGATGGTGTTACGTTGACGGGCAGAGCTTTTGCCGGTGATCGTGATTGACGGGACCACTTAGCTGGCGATTTTTTTAATGATTTAATTCTTCAAGTGACGCCTTTTTGTCTTCAACTTTCCTTTTTAAGTCCACTTTCGAGCGCATTGGAGGAATGATTGCGACCAGAGTAGTATCTATTGCTGCTCTATTTAGTTAAGATCGGAAGGTGGGCGATGAGACCTTACACGGTAATACTGAAGTGACCTACAAAATAAATCTAGATCGGAGATTTGCGCTCCGATGAGGACCCTCTGAATCTGATGCTCAAGTCAGAAAGTAGAGAATAATGGAAGAAGTAATTGGTTCTCTGAGAGAAATTGCTTACCTGGATCCTTGGGGCTTTAGATATTTGTAGAGAAAAAATAATCGTGGGAACATGCAGTTCCGAAGATCTCGGGCTATTAATCATGTTGTTGCGATATTATAGCCCTCTTTCTCTCCCCTAAAATGAGGACTATTAATAAGATTTGAATATCCTTTATCTACTCCTGCAAGATCATGAGGAGTTGATTACAACTTAGTCACAACCGAACTAATAGATAACTATTATACATGTTAGAAGATCGACTGACCAAGGTAAGCAACGGAGGAAGCTTGGGTGTTTGATAGATCGTGCAGTAGACTGGAGGCAAGTAGCTCAGCTTTGCATACCTCGGCTTGGCTTTTGGATCGATGACCACTAAGATAGCTCATTGATATGAGGTATCAATGATAGCATGCTGATCCGAGATATTTATGCTATCACCATAACATGACCTAAATTTGAATGAGTTTCTTTGCAATATTTTTTATTTAATATTAACTCTAGCATTTTGATATATATATATATATATATATATATATATATATATATATATATATATATATATATATATATATATATATATATATATATATATATATATATATGGGTAAAAGAGGAAGCCAAGCTAGCATTGAATAACAAACCAAATACAGAGACCCAAAATAGAAAGTTCCATCTCCAGGTTACATAGTCCATGGCAAGGTTCAATACAGATATAATCAGCTATAAGTAATTTAAGACGGAAGTGGGAAAGTAGCAGTCTTCCACACGTGCATACTCCCCTGTAATGAGATTTTTCATCTGCTAAAACAACTAATCCGTCGGCCTCCACGACAAGCGTCCCTTCCCATCGGTTTTTTGGGCTAGCATGTTGATATTACCGGACTAGATTACGTTAGCTCACCTACCTTCTGCGGGATTCTAGATCCTTAATTAGTTTTAGAGCTAATTGCAGGACCGTAGATCCCATAATTAAGTGAGATTATTCTCCAGATCCTAGATCCATAATTATGGGTATTGGTGCAAAAAATGAATTGCCACCGAAAATAGCTGGAGTTGATAGACAGAATCTTTCCAAAAAGATCTATAAAATAAAGTCATGATCGGAGCTGAGTGGCTTTGACATGAATCCTCCGACGATCAAGTTAAAATCTACCAATAAGAATAGAATACACATAAGTTTTTTAATGAAAAAAATGATTAGAGAAGAAAGCATATCTGAAAGATTTTATTTACAGAAAAAATCTATAATAGATTGATGGCGACCACTGTAACCGAATGTCAGTAAGCCATTTAGGTCGTTCAAAATTTGTTATAGAAAGAGGGCTGTTAGTTGTCGTCATTTGCTAATCATTGATTATTATTTGTTGAAGTTTGGATAAAAGATCAAATACTTCTGAATTTGATCGTGAGTCACTTGATCAGAGGTTATGTCGTTGGAGCTTAGAATCAAATGAACTAAACTTGAAGATTAGTCTTTAGACTAGTAATGAATTTGTAAATCAGATTTCTAATTTGGATTGCAACATGATTATTTCAACTGCTCTTAGAAGCTCAGCTATCTTCAAGGTCAGCTAGTGATGGAGGTTGATATTTTGGTTTAAAGTTATATCGTAGAAATTGAAATCGAAAGAAAATAACTAGAGGACTAGCTACATGAATTGAATTTATAATTGAGATAGGGCTGCCGAAATTGGGAACCAAAAGGATACCGAATATTTTAATTAAAATTGTGACAAAATTACCTTAGTCGTTTTGATAAAGTTTGGACAGTACCAAGATCGGCCAATAATTAAGGTTGGATATTAATAAAATACTTGATATTATGGAGCGGTTGTTGCTTATCTTGAATTGAAGGTGATAAATATTGAATCTTCTTGCTAAAATTTATTTGACTTAAGTTCAAGATCGAATTTTAATGAAATCTACTAATATGATGATACTATTATCAAACCTAAGCTAAAGGTCGGGATAAAGATACTTGGCTGTTATATAAGTTCGGATATTGATCGAAAGTTATAATCATTTTTTTGGACCTCGATTGTAGTTCGGGATTAGTCAAATTTAGGAGCCTATTCTTTGATGCTCAATTGGACTCTAAGGTTGACTTGATCGAATCTTGGATTGAGTTGTATCTTGAACCCGGATGGCATTTTCACAAGATCATTGGATTAGATTTTATCAAACTTCGGCGGAAGTTATTTACCCCGTTGTTCTTGATCTCCTGGTCATATTGGCATCCGTATCTGAATTCGAAGCCGATCCGATACCGAATCCGAATCCGGATTTTGTCCATACCCTACCCGACACCGAACCCTACATATGCCAAGTATCATCTTCTTGTCGGAGGTCGAAGAATCCCTCCCTCCGATGCCCTTCTTCTTCCTTCCTCTCCATTAATGTCGATCGCTGCGCCGGGCTCGCTCAACCTAGTGGAGTACCCTTCCTCGGGGTCTCGCACCGTTGATTCCTTCAAGCGACACGGATTGATCGGAGAGGGTACCTATGGGTGAGTTATCTTCTTCAAAACCCCTGTTCTTTTGATCGCTTTATGCCTTTTATTTTAATTTCCGCATATGGTTTCGGAATCATCTCCTATTAGTGGATTCATATGGTGTTGTTATTGGTTTCTAATTTTTGGTTCAATTGTTTTACCATAGTTATGCAGTAATTTTGAAGAAAAAATAAATTAAAAAATCTACTGTGTAGCTAATCGGCATGCTTTCAACCTATTAAAGTTTTTCTTTTCCTGATAAAATTTGGATATTTAAGACTAGGTTCCTGTAATTGGTTTTTTTTATTTGGTGTCATGCTACATGTTGGTGCAGAAATCCATCTTCGGCGGAGGTCGCCAGAGTCGAGGCCGCTGAGGTTGCCACCGGGGACCTACAAAACGAAGTTCCATCTGGAACCGGTGGGGGGTGGCTCCGACAGGACCCTCCGACGGTCAAGTTAGTTTTCAGCCAACAGTAATGGAGTGCTCGGAATGAGTTCCGGAGCTTAGAGATGAGGAGGAGAGCTTAGAGAGTCGAGAGTTCAGAGAGATTAGTCTTAGCGTATCGGGAGGGTCCTTTTATAGCGGAGCTTAGTTGATGGTGACGGCCATGCCATCTGGCAGAGAGTTGATGGGTAGCATGGAGTTCGGTACGGAGAGGATGGCATCGTCCGGTGGATCGTGGGAGCCATACTGGCACGTCGTGGGCCGCATGGAGTCCGGTACGGAGAGGAAGGCGTCGTCCGGTGGATCGTGGGAGCCATACTGGCGAGTCGTGGGCCGCATGGAGTCCGGTACGGAGAGGAAGGCGTCGTCCGATCTTGTTGCAGGCGACAGTTCGTCCAGAGGAGTTCGGACTTGTAACAGAGTTCGGCTGAAGGGGAAACCCGGGAGGAGCTCGGATGGCCGAATGGGCGTCTGGGAGGAGTCCGTCTCCTAGAGAAGTCCTGCCGCTGGGAATCCAAGGGGCTCGGCCGCTAGGCACTTCGGCCGGCGGAGGGAGTTCGGCCCGGGCTTGGACACTGGGGAGTTCGGCCGCTAAGAGGACTTCGTTGAAGCTCGGCCGCTTGGAGTTGATCCGAAGGAGTTCGGCCGCTTGGCAGTTCGGCCGGCTGAAGGAGTTCGGCTAGACCAGTGCGCCGAAGCTCTTCTGCGGCTACTGGTTGCATTATGCTGAGCGTCGGGCCGGGCTTCGGCAGGAGCGGGATTTATCCCCAACAGTAGCCCCCCACTCCCGAGTTCAAAAATTGAAGGAAGTACCACAATAGGCGACTGCCGAAGCCTTCTTCCGGGCCCCACGCTTGTCGTAGCTGAAGCTCGGAGAGGTCTCATCTCCAGCCAGTGTTGACGTTGAAGTTGAAGCTGAGGCTTGGGGGAGACCTCACCTCCAGCGGGACTCATTTCCAGCCAAAGTTGATGAAGCCGAAGTGAATCCCGCCTTCTGTGGTCGGGGTCGGAGTTGGGCTCCTCGGGGGCGACATTGTCTCTATCAGCCGAAGTTGACTCGGGGGAGACCTTCTCTCCCGCAGCCGAGGTTGTCGCGGTCGCTTAGGGGAGATCTTACCTTTTGCTACCGAAGTTGGCCCGGTCCCTCGGGGGAGATCTGATCTGTAGCCGAAGTCGTCCACGGTCGCTCGGGAGAGATCTTATCTCTGGCCGAGGTCGATGGAGATTTTCTTTCCTGTGGGTTTCGGAGTTTGGACTCGAACTTTGCTCGCGTTAGGACGGGGTTCTCCTTCCGTTCCCGACGGGCTGTGGGGGCACATTTGGACCGTCGTCCGTCTCCCCCCATCTCGCCTCAGGTGGACGAGGCCTTCGACTTTGCTCACGTTAGGACGAGGTTCTCCTCCTGTTCCTAACCGGCTGTGGGGGCACATGGGGACCGTCGTCCTCGCCTCTCCCCCCATCCCGTCCTTTGTGAACGGGGCCTTCGACTTTGCTCACGTTAGGACGAGGTTCTCCTCCTGTTCCTAACCGGCTGTGGGGGCACATGGGGACCGTCGTCCTCGCCTCTCCCCCCATCCCGTCCTTTGTGAACGGGGCCTTCGACTTTGCTCACGTTAGGACGAGGTTCTCCTCCTGTTCCTAACCGGCTGTGGGGGCACATGGGGACCGTCGTCCTCGCCTCTCCCCCCATCCCGTCCTTTGTGAACGGGGCCTTCGACTTCGGTAGGGCCTTATTTCACCCGGCCGATGTTGACACGGGGGAGACCTCGTCTCCTGCAGCCAAGGTTTAGACCGTCGTCCGTGCTTCTTGTTGGCTTTGACAGTGGGAGGTGACGAATCGCCGATGCAGTCCCTCCTCTGGGGTAACGTTGATAACGCCGTGAGGTGGCCGATCTTGAAGTTTCTGGTTACGGCAGTGCTTTTAGCCGATCTTCTCCTGCTTCAGGCCGGCGTTGAAGGAATCTCGCCCCGCAGAGTTCTTCAATCTCGTCTTGGGGCTAGATGTATTCCTCAGTGTTGTGGTCGTAGTCGCGATGCTAGGGGCATTACTTGCTTCCATCGCGCACGTTCGGGGAGGCCATAGTCCCTCAGGTCTTGGCGGCTGGCTCTTAGCTTTGTTGAGAATTCGAGTTAAAGTAGAGGGGCGTAGTTGCGGAACCTTTCGGGAGGAGGGTTTCTTCTCACCCTTCTATCGAAGCTTCCTTGGTGGCGTGTTCGAAGAATTCGGGTCTTGTGCTGCGAGGTTCGTAAACGCGGTCGAACTTCGTTCCTAGGGCGGTCGCGAGCACAACCGAACTTCCTCTGACCTCCCGTGAAATACCGAACTTCCTCTGACCTCCCGTGAAATACCGAACTTCATTCCGCGGGAGAACCTCGTTCCGCCCTTGTCTGCACCGAACTTGACGGTGAGCTTTGAAGGGAAGTTCGGCCTCACTTGCGCCGAACTCCTTTCAATGATGAGCTTTTGAGGAAAGTGCGGCCTTATTTCCGCTGAACTTTATTCTGATGAGGAGCTGCGGAGTTCGGCCTCGCTTATGCCGAACTTCATTCCGCGGGAGAACTTTGTTCTGCCCTTGCTCGCGCCGAACTTCTGGCCCGCGCCGAACTTATCTTGGTGAAAAAAGGAGCTCGGCTTCACTTGGGCCGAACTTTGCTCCGCTTTCTTGCGAAAGCTTCCGCGGGAGGGCTTCATGGAGCTCGGCTTTCCTCGAGCCGGACTTCATTCCGAATCTTCATTCCATTTTTCCCGCGAGACCTTCCGCGGCGGAACTTCCTGCTTTTTTGTCGGAGCTTCCTCGACGATGAGCCTCGAGGTTGCAGACGCGGCCGAACTTCATGTCGCGTCCTTGGACACAACCGAACTTCATCCCGCCTTCTTGCAAAACCTTGTGGGGGAACTTCTTTCTTCATTATCCGAACTTCCTTGACGACGAACTCGAGGTGGAGCCGGAACTTTGCTCCTCCTCCGAATTCTTTGTAGGAGGTTTTGTTGACGACACACTCAAGATGGGGGAGTTCGGCTTGACTTGAGCGATGAGGGTTTCGAAAGAAAGTTAGGACTTCACTTGCGCCGAGCTTCATTCTGCTTTTCCGCGGAGGCTTTTTCGCGCCGAACTCCATTCGGCTTCTGCGGAAGAACTTCTGCTCTCCATTTTTCTCCCAAGGGGCGATTGGACTCTTCCTTAAGGCCGATTTCCTCGCGCCCTCATGGCGGGTTTGCTTCTTCCCTGTCGTCATGTGATCCTGAAATAATAACATCGAACGAAGGAGCTTTATTAAGGGAAGCCTACTGGTGATACATTCTCAGATTTTCTGAGTTCCAAGGTCGGGGAAGCACTATTCCCCCGAGCTCCTTCAGGCGATAGGTTCCGGGTCGGATGACCTCTACCACTTCATATGGACCTTCCCAATTCGGGACGAGTTTCCCTTGGCTCTGAGGCTGAGAGACGGCTGCTCGTCGAAGCACTAGGTCCCCCACTCTGAATGCCTTGCCTTTGACCCTGGAGTTGTAATATCGAGCCACCTTCCGCCGGTAGGCAGCCATCCGGATGCGGGCTTCCTCCCTTTTTTCTTCTAGAAGGTCGAGGTTGACTCTAAGGTCCTGGGGGTTGTGCTGCTCGTTGAAGCCCACGACTCGCACAGACGGGAGTTTGAGCTCGATCGGGATAACCGCCTCGGTACCAAAGGCCAAGGCGAAGGGCGTCTCACCGGTCGGCACCCTCTGCGTAGTTCGGTATGCCCAGAGGACGTGGTAGAGTTCGTCCACCCAGGCCCCCTTCGCCCCATCGAGCCTCGCCTTGATACCTTGCAGTAGGGTCCGGTTGGTCACTTCAGCTTCCCCATTGGCCTGCGGGTGAGCCACCGAGGTGAAGTGGTGGGAGACGTTTAGCCCTTCGCAGAACTCGGCAAACCGTGCTCCAGTGAACTGCCGCCCGTTGTCGGTTATGAGGGTTCGGGGCAGGCCGAACCGGCAAATTAGCGACTTCCATACGAAGTCCTGCACCTTGGCCTCGGTGATCTTCGCCTAGTGGTTCCGCCTCGACCCACTTGGTGAAGTAGTCAATCGCGACCAAGAGGAAACTTCCGCTGTCCGGACGCTGTTGGGAAGGGGCCGAGTATGTCCATCCCCCATTGCGCGAAGGGCCACGGCGCGCTGAGCGGAGTAAGTTCGGACGCTGGCTGCCTTTGCACGCTGGCGTTCTTCTGGCAGCGATCGCACCTCCTCACATATTCCACGGAGTCGCGAAACAAGGGTCGGCCAGTAGTACCCCTGCCGAAGTAGTTTTTGCGACAGGGACCTGGCCCCAGTGTGACTTCCGCAGAGTCCTTCGTGCACGTCCCGCAGTGCGAAGTCGGCCTCCGAAGGTCGGAGGCATCTCAGCAACGGGAGGGAATACGACCTTTTATATAACCTCCCCTCGTATAAGACGTAGCGGGAGGCCTGGTTCCTGAGCTTCCGAGCTTCTTTTCGGTCGTGAGGAAGGACCCCTTCTTTAAGGTAGGCGACCAACGGATCGATCCAGCTGGGCTCGAGGTCCGTCCGTAGGATGGCCTGAGATTCTTCCGTGGTCGGGCGCTTCAGAGTTTCCAAAAATACTTCTTTGGATAGTTCGGCCGGGGCGAAAGTGGCCAACCTAGAGAGAAGGTCGGCTCTTGCATTTTTCGTCCTCGGGACGTGCCGAATGCCGAAGCTATCGAAGGCTGGAATCAAATTCTTCACCTTCCCGAGGTACCTCACCATGTTCTCCTCCCGTGCCTCGTAGTCGCCGCCAACCTGACCGACCACCAGCTGGGAATCGCTGTAGACCTGGAGCCGATCTACCTTCAGTTCCCTTGCTATCCGCAATCCGGTGATCAGCGCTTCATATTCGGCCTCATTGTTGGTCGCGGGAAACTCGAAGCGCAGTGCGTACTCGGCGACGATCCCCTCGGGGCTGACCAAGACCAGCCCCGCACCCGCTCCGGCGGAGTTGGATGAGCCATCTACGTGCAGAACCCAGAAGCTTTCGGGAAGGTCGGCCCTTTCTTCGGGGAGGCTCGGCTGCCAAAGCTCGGCCTTGTCATAGCTCGGTCCTGCACCGACGTAGGTGTCGCTCGATCCAAGCTCGGCTTCGACCGGAATGGTGCATTCTAGCACAAAGTCCGCCAGTATCTGGGCTTTGATCGACGGCCTGGGCCGGTAGTTGATGTCGAACTCTGTGAGCTCGATTGCCCATTTTGCAATTCTTCCGGAAGCGTCCGCTCGGTGGAGGACCGCTCTTATTGGTTGGTCTGTGAGGACCGTTATGGTGTGCTCCTGGAAGTAAGGTCGGAGCCTTCTGGCAGCAATTAGGAGACAGTAGGTTAACTTTTCCAACCTGGAGTATCTGGTCTCCGCGTCCCTCAGGGTTCGGTTCACGTAGTAAACCGGTCGTTGTGCCTTCGCTTCTTCCCTGACCAATACCGCCGCCAGGGCTCCGGGGGAGACAGCAAGGTATAGAAATAATTCCTCCCCGGGTTCGGGCCTTGCCAGCAGCGGGGGCGAGCCGAGGTAGCTTTTGAGCTCTTCAAATGCTTGTTCGCACTCCATCGTCCAGCAGAAGTCCTTTGGTCGCCGGAGAACTCGGAAGAAGGGCATGCACCGCTCGGCCGACCTTGAGACGAAGCGACTTAGGGACGCCACCCTTCCGGCCAGGCGCTGAACTTCCTTGATTGTCTTCGGAGCAGCCATTTCTCGAATAGCTCGGATTTTCTCGGGGTTTGCCTCGATTCCGCGTTTTGACACCATAAATCCGAGGAATTTTTCGGAGGTCACGCCGAAGGCGCATTTGATCGGGTTCAGCTTCATCTTGTGCCTCCTGAGCGTACCGAAGGTCTCTTCAAGGTCGGCCAGGTGGTCTGCTGAAGCTCGGCTTTTGACGAGCATGTCGTCCACGTACACCTCCATGTTGCGGCCGATCTGTCCCTTGAAGACCTTGTTGACCAAGCGCTGGTATGTCGCCCCTGCATTCTTGAGTCCGAAGGGCATGACCCTGTAACAGTAGAGACCTCGGTCAGTAATGAAGGTGGTCTTTTCTTCGTCTTCGGGCGCCATGCGTATCTGGTTGTAACCGGAAAAGGCGTCCATGAAGGTGAGGAGCTCGTGGCCCGAGGTTGCGTCCACCAGTTGGTCGATCCTGGGCAGGGGGTAGCTGTCCTTCGGACAGGCCTTGTTCAGCTTCTTGAAGTCGACGCACATCCTCCACTTGTTGTTCGCCTTCTTGACGAGAACCACGTTCGAGACCCACGTCGGATAGTTGACCTCCCGGACGAGTCCGGCTTTGAGGAGCTTGTCCACTTCTTCGGCGATCGCCCTCTGCCTCTCCGGGGCGTGGTGGCGCAGCTTTTCTCTGATAGGCCGGTGCTTCGGATCGACGGCCAGCCGATGTTCCATGACCTCGGCGTCGATCCCCGGTACATCCGCTGGGGTCCATGCGAAGATGTCCGCATTTCTTCTGAGGAAAGCGACGAGCTGCTCCCTAACCTCGGCCGCCAAGCCGGAGCCGATCTGCACCACGTGCCCCGGGTTTCCGTCATGCAAGGGCACGGAGACGAGGTCTTCCGCGGGCTCGCCCCGCTCCTCGGTGAGGTCGTCGCGGACGTCCAGCCCGTCAACAAGGTAAGGGTCGGGCTGGTTCCCCCTGCGCAGGGTGGCTGAGTAGCAATACTTCGCCAAAGCTTGGTCTCCTCTGACCTCGCCGACTCCGTGACTCGTCGGAAATTTCATCTTCAAGTAGTAGGTTGATACTACCGCCCGGAGCGCATTTAGGCCGGGTCGCCCGAGGATCGCATTGTAGGCGGACGGGGTTTTCACGACTAAGAAGTCGACCTGCGCCTTGGCCAACTTCGGGTGTCGGCCTGCCGTCACAGCCAAAGTTATTACACCTTCGACCGGAACGGCGCCGCCAGCAAATCCTACCAGGGGGGAGTTCACAGGCCCTAAGCGGTCATCAGGCAGGGACATTTTTAAGAAGGCATCGTAGAACAATATGTCCGCCGAACTTCCATTATCCACCAAGACACGACGCACATCATAGTCAGCGATGTTCAAAGAAAGTACAACCGCATCGTTATGCGGAAAACTGGATCCCCTGGCCGTCTGCCTCGGTGAATGTCACAGGCTCCGTCGTCCTCCGCCTCTTTGCCGGTCCCTCCGGATCCGCCGGTTTCTTCCCGCTGAAGCCCCCCCGAGACGGTGTTGATGACGCCAAGAGGCGGCCGATCCTCTTGTTGGTCTCCTCTGGTCGGCGGCAACGCCCTCAGCCGATCTTCTCGCTCTTCAGGTCGTCTTCGCAGGAATCGGCCAAGTCTGCCTCGCCTGACGAGCTCCTCGATCTCGTCCTGGAGCTGGATGCACTCCTCAGTGTCGTGACCGTGGTCGCGATGGTAGAGGCAGAACTTGTTGGGATTGCGTTTGCTGGGATGGGAACGCATTCTCTCCGGCCTCGGAAGTCGTTCCTTGATCTCCATCAGCACTTGGGCCTTCGGGGCGTTGAGGGGGGCGTAGCTGTGAAATCATCGTCGGGGAGGACTTCGGCGTGGAGGGAAACTTCGGCGAAGAGGGGAACCTCGGCGAGCCCTTCTGCCGGGGGTTCCCTGCTTCCGAGCCCGAGGGGGAGTTCGGGCTCGTCCGCGGCTAGGGGGAGTTCGGGAGCGCGGCCGTACCTCGGTCCGCTTCCTTTCTTCGGCGGGCTTCCCTGGCCCGCTGATTCGTCGCTTGTCGCGAGCTTCATTGTCCTTGGCTTCGAAAGCCTCCTCTGCCCGGGCGTAACTTTCGGCCCGAGCTAGCATGTCAGCGAAATCCCTGGGGTATTTCTTTTTCCAGGGAGAACAGCAGGTCGTTCTTCTGGAGGCCGCCTTTGAGGGCGGCCATTGCAACTGATTGGTCCAAGTTCCGGACTTCCAGTGCGGCTGCGTTAAACCGGGTGACATAAGCCCGGATAGGTTCTCCCTCCTTCTGCCTGATGGCCATCAAGGAATCCGAGCCTCGGCGCGGCCGCCTGCTACTGACGAAATGGGCCGCGAACTGCTGACTCATTTGGTCAAACGATTGGATGGTGCTCGGCTTAAGCGCCGAGTACCAATTCCTGGCTGCTCCCTTGAGGGTGGAGGGGAAAGCCCGGCACAAGATGGCGTCTGGCGCACCATGGAGCAACATCGTCGTCCTGAAGGCTTCCAAATGGTCGACCGGATCGGTGGTTCCATCATAGCTCTCGAAGTGCGGGAGCTTGAAGTTCGGCGGGACCTGTTCCTGCATGATTTTCTGCGAGAAAGGAGGGTCAGTGCAAATATCGTTACCCGGGAGGAGGAGTATGACGAAGTTCCTTTATGCTGGTCATTTCTAAAGCGCTTTGATCCCAGGAAGTCGCCTCCTTGATCTCCAAGTCTTCTTTTGCGCAGAATGGGCGCGAAGCTTCTCCTGGCGTTGAGCCATGTCCGAGGGGGGCTTCCCCTCGGCCTGCTTTTCCCTTCCGGG
>QRFJ01000829.1:264302-329302 GCA_006176705.1 Cocos nucifera
TGGGGTGCCCTAAGCTGAATTAAGACCGACTAAAACCGGTGCTAGCATCAGCCTATCACAAATTGGCAAGGGTTGGAACAAGAGAGGACCACAGGATCTCAAGATTCAAGAAACAAGTGAAGGGCTAAATCAAAACAGTTGCTGTAAATCAAAAGTAATATATATTTTTTTTTTATAAGTATGTGATGATCGCTGATGGAAGAGAATCAGAATATTACCAAGGGGCCATTAATCATGAGTAAAAGAGAGAATGGTTAAAAGCCATGCAGGAGGAGATAAAACCTTTGCATGAATATCGTATATTTAAGTTGGTGGAACTATCTAAGGATAAGAGAACATTTAAAAAAAGTGGGTATTCAGATTGAAGACCGAAAAATAAGAGCTCACACCTAAGGTATAAAGCACAATTCATTGTGAAGTGATTTGGTCAGAAAAAGAATATTGATTTTGAAGAAATTTTCTCATATGTGGTCAAAATATCTTCAATCCAAGTTGTTAATGGTTTAGTTGTTAGCATAAATTTGGAGATTGAATAACTTGATGTGAAAATTGCTTTTCTCCATTGAGACTTACAAGAGAAAATTCATATAGAGCAGCCAGAGGGATTCATAGTTAAATATAAAGAGCATCTTGTATGTAAATTAAAGAAGAGTTTGTATGGACTTAAATAAGTACCTTGATAGTGGTATCAAAAGTTTGATTCTTTCATAGTGAACCATAGATATAGCAAAACCACTTCTGATCATTATATATTTATAAAAAAGATTTTTAATGAAGACTTCATTATTGTCTTGTTTTATGTGGATGATATGTTGATTGTTGGCCATGATACTAGAAATATTGAAAGCTTGAAAAGAGAGTTGAGCAAGTTATTCGCCATAAAAGACTTGGGATTAGTTAAACAAATTCTTGGCATAAAAATTACTCGTGACAGGAAGAACAGAAAAGTTTGATTATCTTAAAAGAGATATATCAGAAAGGTACTTGAAATATTCAACATGAGCAAGTCTAAGTCAAACAACTTACAGGTCATTTTAAGTTATGCTCCAAACAATATCCTACAAATAAAAAAGATAAAAGAAGAAATGAAGAAGATTTTTTATGCATCTACAATTAGTAGTTTGATGTATGTCATGGTCTGCACAAGATCCAATATTACTCATACAGTTCGTGTTGTAAGTCAATTTCTCTCTAATTCTAGTAGAGAACATTAGACACTGTTTAATGGATCCTAGATCCGGTATCTAGAAGCACTTTTACAATCCGTTTGTACTTTGGTAAAGGCAAACTTGTATTAGATGGATACACAGATATAGATATGGCTAGTGATATAGATTCTAGAAAGTCTAATCATGACACTTGATAACTTTTTAGGGGGTATAGTGTCATGGCAATTTAAATTACAAAAATATATTGCTTTATTCACTACAAAGATTAAGTATATTGTAATTACAGAAGCTTGCAAAGAATTTTTGTTGATAAAATTTTTTTTTATAAAAAATTAGGCTTAGGACAAGAAAAATATATATTTTATTATAATAATCAAAGTGCTATCCATCTTTCAAATAACTCAACATTTCATTCGAGATCCAAGCATATTGATGTAAGATATGATTGAACTTGGGATACTTTGGAGATGAAGTTATTTTATTTTGAAAAAATCTATACCGATGATAATGGATCAAATATAATGATAAAAATTTTGCCTATTGAAAAGTTGGTTGTTTGGAAAAAGAAAGCGGACTTGGTGAAACCTCTGCATTAGTTGGGAGGGGGAAATTTATTATAGTCCCCCTCATGTGGGACCCACAACCAAGTTAAATAAAAAAAGTAGGCCACGTATTGGTTTGGCCCGAGTTGTTGCCGAATTGTTGCGGCAACGGAGGATTGCGCGGCGTAAAATAGAAGCAGCGGCATGCATGGGGACGGAAAAGAGAAACAGGATTCAAAGAAAGGGTGCTATTTTATCAGACGATCGATTAACTGATTATATTCTGATTTTAATGAAAACTAAGTATATTGTTTCGAGCACCGGGTGCTAGAAGTTGAACGGTTTTGATTTTTAAAAAAATCTTCTCTATTATTTATTTTAAATATTTATATATTTAATAAAATTTATTTTTTATTTTTATTTATTATTAAAAATTATTTTATTGATGATGATTATTTTTATTAATGATCAGTTGATCTAGATAAAACTTATAACGATCCTATTTTTTTAAACAGTGAGATGTTCATATCAAAATTATGATCTCTTTTTTTATATAGATTGCTTGATTATTTTTTATTAATTAAATTATAAAAATTATTATTATTTTATAATATTTTATTTAATTATATAAAAAATTTATGATTTTATTATTTATAATTATAATTTTTTTTATAAAATTAAGATACGAAGAGCTGTAACGATCTGGCGCTAGGATTCTTGTAACCTTTCAACTCAAAGGCAGTGGATTATGGATTCACAGATTCAATCCCAATCATTCCCCCGGACTATTTGTTACACGAACACAAGACAAACCTTTCCAAATATGAAAAAATTTTTCTGCAAGAGTCATAATTGGTATCCAACTAAAAATTTTCAACATGGACTCTCGTCGCCTACGCGCTGAAAGCACGGATATAATAAATGCACACAGATATGTTAGATATTTAATTGTCCGCTACGATTATCAATCCTAAAGTCTATCGAGTCCGGATGTTTCCATCCGTGGAGATGACGGCACAGGCCCATGGCATGAACCCGACGCGCTTCTCATGACGGTGGCACCGGTGGTAAGGAGCAATGATTAAAAAAATAGAGATATTTGAACCAAGACAATAGCACCCCTTAATGCGAGGTTGAGTAACAACCACCAATTTTGTAATCCTGCTCTGTTTTCTATTTAAATAAGATTTCGTTGGTGATCCGATGGCCTTCAACTTATTTAATTTTTTTATTATTTTTATCGATGGCACCCTCAATTGATATATTAATTTTTTATCGGCCGGTGTATCGTTGTACCCTGGTGTAGGTGTGGGATATAATTTCCCCTCTAAATGGAAGAGGGTAATTTGGTGCGGTTTGGCATGTGGCGCAATTCCTTCCACGTACCCTGCGGACCAAGACCATATATAAAGCTGGGTTTGGTGGACCATTTGATGCGCTAGGATGTGGTGGACATTTCAGCAAGGAAAATAGGAGATGTCATGGATCACAAGAGATGCAGTTTGTTTTTGTATATGTCATTAATTTCATCTCAATCATCTGATAGAAAGTAGGGGTGGCAATCGAATAGAATTAGTAAATGAATTGGATCTGTTGGTGCAGAAATCCGTCCTTCATCGGAGGTCGCCGGAGTCGAGGCCGCTGAGGTCGCCGCCGGGGACCTGCAAAACGAAGTCCCGTCCGGAACCGGTGGGGGGATGGCTCCGGCAGGACCCTCCGACGGTCAAGTTAGTTTTCAGCCAACAGTAATGGAGTGCTCGAAATGAGTTCCGGAGCTTAGAGATGAGGAGGAGAGCTTAGAGAGTCGAGAGTTCAGAGAGCTTAGTCTTAGCGTATCGGGAGGGTCCTTTTATAGCGGAGCTTAGTTGATGGTGACGGCCATGCCGTCTGGCAGAGAGTCGATGGGCAGCATGGAGTTCGGTACGGAGAGGATGGCATCGTCCGGTGGATCGTGGGAGCCATACTGGCACGTCGTGGGCCGCATGGAGTCCGGTACGGAGAGGAAGGCGTCGTCCGGTGGATCGTGGGAGCCATACTGGCGAGTTGCGGGCCGCATGGAGTCCGGTATAGGAGAGGAAGGCATCGTCCGGTCCAGAGAAGTTCGGACTTGTAACAGAGTTCGGCTGAAGGGGAAACCCGGGAGGAGCTCGGATGGCCGAATGGGCGTCTGGGAGGAGTCCGTCTCCTAGAGAAGTCCTGCCGCTGGGAATCCAAGGGGCTCGGCCGCTAGGCACTTCGGCCGGCGGAGGGAGTTCGGCCCGGGCTTGGACACTGGGGAGTTCGGCCGCTAAGAGGACTTCGTTGAAGCTCGGCCGCTTGGAGTTGGTCCGAAGGAGTTCGGCCGCTTGGCAGTTTGGCCGGCTGAAGGAGTTCGGCTAGACCAGTGCGCCGAAGCTCTTCTGCGGCTACTGGTTGCATTATGCTGAGCGTCGGACCGGGCTTCGGCAGGAGCGGGATTTATCCCCAACACTACATGACGTTAAGGATGGAAGAATTGAAATAAAAAGTGGAGAGTGGATATGGCTGCTTGAACATATTTGATTTCAGGGGACTCTTCAACATCCATTCTCTGATACCTATTTGTTAAAATACAAGCTGAGACAATAGAGCCTGTCTCGAAATTTGAAATTATTGGGACTTCAGGTTCCTGCATGGGTATGTAAACGCGTTCCAAACTTGTGCACATGAATTCAGTGTTATACTTAGGTAAGCCTATACGGGCTCAAACCAATTTGATGCTTTCTGCAAGATAAAATGATGGTTATTCTTGAATCATAAAAGGATTTTGCATTTAAATTTAGAGCTTATCACGCCCATCCAGTACTTGATTCATTGAGTTTAGTGGCAACACGATAAGTCTATTTCACCGATTTCAGTTCACTTGGACTTTCAGATCCTTTCTGTGTGGTGCTCGATTAAGATTGTTAACCTTGGTCTCATTTGAATATTTACCTAAGCCAAAGGAGTCTAGATTTGCCAGCTAAATATCTCCAGCCTAATGATGACTGAACATCATGATACCATATGCCCAATAGATTTATGAGTTGAATTTCTTATGGACTTGAAACGTGAAATTTCAAAAAAGATTTTTCTTACTATTTGAAACCTTGATGTTTGAAACCCGAAGGTTCTTTTGTCTGAAATCAAATTTCAGTTTCTTGATCTGAAATTATAACATTCCATGTTTGAAAATTTCACAGTGCATAGTCTAAAAACTGAAATCTGGATTTTATTTTGTGGAACATGATATATGAGGTCTTAAAAAATCTTGTTCTGTAATTTTTGACAGTTAGAGTTTGAAACCTAAAACGTCAATTTGAAACTTTATTCTAGACCCGGCCCGAATTTAGAACCATCATAGTCTCAAGCTTGGAGTTTGAACCCAAAAATACAATTTTTGGCACTTAAAGTTCATTGTTTGACATCAGAAATCTGAATCATATTCTTACGCATCCAGAACTAAATATGATGCTTTTCAATTCAAAGAATGTGATGGTAATTTTGTCTTAAATGTGAAATCAGCTTATTGAAAACTGAAACGTGATTGTTTTTAAACTTGAAGTGCAGGACTTGCGTTGCCATATCTTAAATTTGAAGTTTGAAGCCAATTTCTGAGATATGAAACCTGAATTTTGGATGATTAAACCTGAAGCATAAAACCCTATTCTTGAAAATTGCCATCTAAATTCAAGTCTTTTTTTTTAAAAAAAAATTATTATTCGAGTTCAGGACTCAACATCACCTACAACTTGACCCAAAGCATAAAAGTCCTGTTTCATTATTGTCCTGAATCTGTTTTGATTCATGGGCAATAGCTTGTTTGTTAGCTCTTTTATATTTTAAGAAGGATCCTGTTTTAATAGTTAGAAGAACTATCTATTCCTTCCGTCACTGATAGAACTAAAATCCTCACATCACTCAGTAGAAATTGATCTTCTTTTCATCAATTAGCATTTCTTTGATTTTAAAGCAGCATAATGACATTTATTTTTGAGGAAATGTATGTTTCGACTCCAATCCATGAAACTAAACTCCTATTAACCAGCTACATATTGAATACCTAACCCTCTTTGAGTTAGCAGCTTTTTGGTAGATCTTCAATTGCTTCCAAATGATTGTTGCTAATAAAATTTAAGTCCTTTATTTTAATCATACTTATCCACAGAATTTAGTCCCGTTGATCAATTATTGTCAATGACATCTGTCTTCCTTTAACCTATAGAACTCAAAATTTTTTCCAGTTCTTGATTCATTTATAGGAAAAGAAACCCATCATTTTCTTGATGGAAGTCCAGACTTCCTAAATATTCTCAGACTTAAAAGACTGGTTGATCTATTAGGTATATTGGGTCTGTGCAATATCAACCAAACAGCTTTCTCATGATAGCCATGCCTTAATTTAAGAGTTTTTCTGAAAAACAATCATAGAATCTGTTTTAAGGGAGGAAAGGACTGTGACTGGAGTGTCAATGGGCAATGCTAGTCCTCATTCTCAAGAGCTGGAGGCTCATTAATTTGCATGTCACCTCCGAGGATCAAATCTCCAAATGGAGGTAGGAAATGCTAGAGTAGATATGCCCTGAAAGTCATTTGTATTACTATTTGAATGTTTGTTGAAATATAATGTGGATATTTCATTTGTATTTATCCCTAAACAATATTTTGAAATAACCCTTCATGTAGTCTCTGCACACTTCAATAGCCATATAGATGCGATGGGCAGTCTCATCCATAGTTGTGAATAGGGATGGCAATCGGGTTGGATACAGGCTGGTCGGATGCGGGCTGGGTTGAAAATTAGTCAACCTGAACTTGATTTATTATTAAATAGGTAAAAGTTTCATGTCTGAACTCGACCTGTTTATTAAACAAGACCCAATCCACATAATCCATTTATTAAATAGGTCAAGTTAGGTTAAATGGGTTTTTAATGGATTTAAACAGATAAAACAGGTTAAGCAGGTTGCATTAAACATGATAGAAATAGTTTAAGCAGGTTTAAAACAGGTTAAATAGGTTTCACAGTTCTTAAATGGGTTAAATAGGTTGGGTTATGAGCCGAACCAATTATTAGATGGGTTAAATAGGTCAAAGGTCTAAACCCGAATTCAACCCATTTGATAAACAAGTCTAAACGAGTCCGTCCATTTATGATCTAAACCCATTTATGTCAAATCTGAACCTGTTTAAAGTGGGTTGTTCGTGGGTTGGGTTGATAGGTTGGATCATAAATTGACCACCCTTAGTTGTGAACAATATTTCGAATGCCTAGGAATATGCAATCCTCCTTGTGGTAAACACTCCCAGCTAGTTAGATAATCTTGTGATGCATTCATGGATTCTTTCTTTGACTCTAAGGCTGAAATGTGATGCATAACCTATATTGTTTAATGATCATGCAAATAAAATATCCATGTTATATCTTAACCAATATTACATACAAATAACTTCCGCTGCTACCCGACTAACAGTTTAACTAGTGGTTGATCATTAATAAAGATATAAGATGAAAGCTAGTCTTAATAAGCCACACCTCTTTCCCTTCATTTTTCTTCTTTTTAAACAGTTCAGATTATTGTAGGAAATCAGGCACAAACCTATTCGCATACTTAATGAAAATCTCTTGGCAAAAAGGAAGTATAATTAGGTTGCGTAAAATCATGAGTCTATGATCAGATAGGAATCATGCTTATCAATGCTTTATCTTGTGCATCACAGCAAATCATTCATGCCTTCTTTGGTGCATTGCAAGAACACACTGATGATCAAATCAAATTGAATTGATGCTGGGTTTGTTTATAGTTACGATAAAACATTGAAACACTGCCAACAAATGTTCCCAGCAATTCATTCACATGCCCCAGACACATCTTGGAACTGCTGATTTTGATCAAAACTGAGATGTACTTGAACTGGGTGCTTTGTTTTATCATTAAAAAATTTGTGACTGGGATGTGATTCACCAATTTAGAATGAGACATGATACATCTGGGCTGACCTTTTATTTTGTTTCGTGGATGTTTTCTCTCATCTCTTGTTACACATCAATTGAGTTTGATCTATGTGGATGAAATGAGGAAAACTTGAATGGTTCTTAAGTCATACCAATACCCTTTGTACTGTAATCTATTGCTAATCAAGTGCCTATTCATGCAATTTTGTGTTTTCTTCTTATTCTAAAGTGGAGAATCATGAGTCTTTGGACCATGATTGCAAGATGAGAAAAAAATGAGTTCAGTTAGGGCCTAGAAGATGACGGAAGATGTGGTTAGTTGAAGATGTGAGGGACATTTAAATTGAGGAATTTATAGGTTTGTTGGGTCTCATCTTTGGCACTATCTTGGTTGTTGGCTGAGGGGTTCTCTTGGACATTTAATTTGAAGATTTTTTTCTTTGAGAGATGCATTTCTTGCTCTTTTCTCATGTGCAATTATTTTTTTTAGAATCTCGTGGGTCTATTGGTATGTAGGGCAAATTGTATTGTGTAAATAGTTGTAGGATTTATATAAAATGCATAACATGTACTTAGAGTGTAAGATTTTGTTAACACTTGTGATAACCTGTAATTTCAAATGTTCCTTGTTGGAAATGTATGGATTGATGATGAGTCATATGTAGCAACCTAGGACTCCATCCAAAAAGGTTAGTTAAGAATGTATTATTTGGGTTTTTTTATGTAAGTGCCTAAGATCTATGTAGTGCATGGTTGATGCGGCCTAAACCAAGATTTGCCATCTCGGTACCGGACCCCATACCAATACCATTCTTTTACAGTGTTGGTATGCCGGATTGGGATGACAATGTTGGTAAACTAGTATGGTGCGGTACGTTCTGTATTGGATGATATGAGACCGTATGGCAAACACTAGCCTAAACACATGCTTGCATAGATTCTTACATGCTCCCCCCATTTAAGTCCTGGCATTTTTACCCGACTAAGGGTCCAAATCCATTCACAAGTAGCAAAAATCTAATCACAAACAGCATGATTAGCCCATGGATAAACCTTGATGAGCTTGTGTTGTAGTATCTCCTAGTCTACATGGGTCATAGGGTTGGGTCCACTCTGATAACATTTATAACAATCCAGTATCTCACCTAAGAAGGGTAGCTAAGAAGGTGTTATTTGAGTTTCTTGGCTTTGTATAAATATCCAAGATTTACCCAATGCATAGCCGATGTAAGACTAAACATACGCTTGCGTGGGTTCTCACATCATAGGTCACAATTGTATCTATTTTGTTATGAGAATCTTTTGTATTAGTTATGCACATGATTGTAACCTAATTCGAAGAGAAAGATATTAATTTTTATGCTTGCTATATATATATTCTCAAGATATATTTTTCTATGATAAGGTTAAAGCCCAAAAGATCCCATAAATAAGTGTTGAATTTGAAGGCTTGAAATGGAGGTAAAGATGGTGAATTCCTGATTTTTGTTGGATGGTCCTAGTACTAGTTTGGACTTTTGATTGTGATATCAAAATAACCTAGTTTTTGGCAAAGTGACAAAATGGCTAGATTCCAAGGGTTGTGGGCAGGTAACAATAGGTGGCTCGCCAAAAGGTGAATGGTTCGAAAATTTAGGCATTGTTCATGTGAATTTGCACTTGGAAGGCTTGTTACTATGGAATCTTGCGAGAGGAATTTAACAGTACAACTGGTGGGCTGATGTGTATGATTGGTAAAAATGTCTCTCATGGTGGATATTATTCCCAAGGAGATTGGTATGATACTTAAGTGGATTACAACTATTTGAAGAGCATATTTTTATTCAAGAAAAATCATGGTTTAGTTGTACCGTTGGTTGAAGCCTTGAAGGAGTGGCCTCCTCGGTGGATGGAAACACACATAGGCAAGGTTCGCCATCTTAGTACCAAACCCCGTAACGGTACCATTCTTTTATAGTATCTGTATGCAGTATGGTACAAGATGGTGAGGTGTATAGAGTGTTTGTATAGTACAAGACTACATACCAATATAGTATGGTATCGACCGAAATAGCAAACCTTGCACCTATGACTAGTAGAAAGAAAGTTTTTCTATCATTCAATTTAAAGTGCCCTTTACAAGGGAGAAGAGGCCGACCTTTTACTGTACTCAACAGTTATAATCCCTTTCATCATTGAAATGTGACAATTATATCCTTAGGAGAGAGAAGAAAAGACTCACCATTGGTCACTTATGGTTGCTAAAGAATGTGTTGTTCAGTTATTTCCAAACAAAAGACTGATAGAAGTCCTTGAATAAGAAACCTTACGAGGAAAAATAGAAGGAATCAATGAAATATGAGTACCAGCCAAAAGAGACTCTAATTGGAAAATGAAACCCTCACAAGCCTTCCATGACTGCCATTCCTTTGTCTTACCAGAAATCCTCATCTTAATTGCCCTTTATGTTTTAAAGCAAACTCCTAGTTATACTAATTGACTTCCTAAATTGGCCGGAACTTTTTGTTCTTCTTACAATGAGCTGGTTTGCATTTGTTCCTAAAACAGGACTCTTGGACTTTCGAGACAACTATGTTGACTTAAAGATTGATTTTGATGATGACAAAAAGTTTTGAGTATAAGTTATAAGGTCTAACGTTGTTTATGAGGATGTATAATTGTAAATTTCAAAAGCTCACAAATCTCAAGTGTTTCCAAATATTTAAATAAAGAATTATCACTCAAGATTTTAGAAGAGATACTTTAGATTGGATACATCTTTCAAGAGGTTTTAATGAAGATCAAATTAAGTCAAAAAGGCAAATCTAGTCTACAAATCAATTTGGAGAAAAAAGGATCACAAACAATCTTTGGCACACATGGCTTACAAACTTAGCCGATTTAGTCCAAAACTGAGCCGATCTAGTCTCAATGAAAACAGAAGGCAGAAAGTACAGAAAGATGAATTTTCAAGATCTAGGAAACTGAGCCGACCCAGTGGGACTAAGCTAACCCAGTCAGAAATTGAGTCGATCTGGTGTCTGTAATGGCTAGTTTTTAGATCTGCAGTTTTTTCGTCTCATGAGCTTCCCAACAGCTATTTTCTCATTTCCAACGGCTAGATCTCTTTTTGAAGATCTTTCAGATGTCAAGAAGTGATGGAAAATCTTAAGGATATATAAGAAAACCTTTGGGGCATTGGAGGGTAGCTTTTTGGGAGTTTATTGAGTATTTATTGAGAAAGTCAAGAGAGTGAGCAAAAAAGAAAAGAAGAGTGATTCTCAGATATTCTTTTGTTCTTCCATCATCCTTAAACTGAAAGAAGTCAGGCCATTAGTATTGAAGATCACCACCTACCTCTCTCAATCATTCAAGGAGAAGAAATCAAGCCAAGAAGCAAAGCAATCTTGATTTTCTTCTCTTATGCTTTAAAGAGTTTGTTTTACTTATATTTTTATTTTTGTTTCAAGTTTCTTGGGGTAAGAAACTTGGGTTGGTCCAAGCCTTGAGTTGGACGGTGTATTGGTTTGATTGGTGAGCCAAAGTTAAAACCAATCGGGATTGATTGTTAGCTCGGAAAAACAATCATTGTATGGTTTTGGTTGGCGATCCGGGAATAATCAACGGGATTGATTGTGAGCCCGGAAAATAATCTTGTATGGTTTTGGTTGATGAGTCAGGAAAAACCAATTAGATTTAATTGTGAGCTCGAAAAATAATTGGACTATAATTTTTGTTGAGAATTATAGTTGAATTCTCAAGTCGTTTACTTGGGGAGTGGACGTAGGTGCTGAGTTTGGCATCGAATCACTATAAAATTTTGTGTGTTTGATGGTGTACTCTTGCTTCATTACTTTCATTCACTGCACATTACATAGTTTATTTTATTTAAGCACATAATTAATTTTATCTGCTTATATCTTAAGTTTAAATTTGAAATACCCAATTCACCCCCCTCTTGGGTAGCCATCTTGGGCAACAAGTTGTATCAGAGTAGATGCTCTAATATTAGTTGTTGACCTAACGGTCAAAGAGCTAAAGATTTTATGGCTGATCCATTTGGTTCTTTGTTGAGGGAAGGATACTCAACCATTAGACCTCTTTTTTTTAATGGCACCAATTATACTTATTGGAAAGCCAGAATGAAAATTTTTATTTAAGCACAAGACTATGACATGTGGAGTGTCATACTCAATGGTCCTCATACATCCATAATGATTGTCAATAATATGTGTGTGCTTAAACTTGAAAAAGATTGGAATAAGCAAGATAAGAAGCTAGCTCAATTAAATGTTAAAGCTATAAATATCTTATATTGTGCATTAGATTATAATGAATTCAATAGAATATCAATATGTTTATCTGCAAAAGAGATTTGGGATAGACTTGAAGTGACCCATGAGGGGATAAGTCAAGTCAAAGAATCTAAAATAAACATGTTGGTTCATAAATATGAGTTGTTTAAAATGGAACCTCATGAGACAATAAGTGATATGTTTATAAGATATACTAGAAATTATAAATGAGTTAAAGAGTCTTGGAAAAGACTATTTTAATAGTGATCTTGTATGAAAAATTCTTACGTTCTTACCAAGGGCTTGGGAAGCAAAAGTAACAACAATCCAAGAAGCCAAGGATCAAGCTTGCTTTTTAAGAGTTAATTGGATCGCTCATGACACATGAGCTCAATATGAACCAAAGCATGGAAGAGGAAGAGATGAAGAAAAAAAAATCCTTTCAAGTAATTTAAAGAAAGTTCAAGTAATTCTACCGAGGATTCGAAAATTGATGAAGAAATGGCGGTGATTACAAGAAGATTCATGAGATTCATGAGAAAGAAGAAAAATTTTGAACTAAGCAGAGGAAAAGAAGAAAAGAATCAACTTAGAAAATATAGAATGGACTTACCCCCACCGAAAAAGAGCGTAATGAAATTAAGAAGGAAAGCTATATCGGCAAATTGGAGAAGTAGTGAGAGCTCAAATTTAGAAGAAGAGTCATCCTTAAGTGAAGAGACAAACCTTTGCTTGATGGCTCACAATAAAGAGGTAAATTTAAATCAATCTAATGAATTTTCTTTTGATGAATTATATGAAGCTTTTAATGACTCAATGAATGAATACAAAAAGATAGGGTTGAAAAACAAAGAATTGAAGAAATCAAATCTTCTTTTAGTTGATGAAAGAGTAATTTTTTAAGAGAAAAAGAAGATCTTTTGAAAGAAATAAATTCTTTGGCTAAAAAAAAAAGTTGTACTTCTTAAATCTAAAAAATCTTTAGTAGAAGAAAACATCAAGTTGAAAGAAGAATTTGAAAAATCAAAACTTTACATTAAATAAAAAGAAAATTTGCTGAAAGAAAAGAAATCTTTTTTGGAAGAAATGTGAAGTTAAGAAAAGAGATTGAAACATTGAAGCCTATGCTTAACAAGTTTACAATTGGATCTCAAAAGCTTTAATCTATTTTAATCAATCAAAAGGCTGTTTTTGATAAAGCTGGAATTGGATATAATCCTTTAAGAAAATAGAAATTTGTGAACAATATATTTAGCAAAGCTTATTCTAAAAATCATTCTATAGTTTGCTTTAAATGCAACAAAGTTAACCACAAAATTTTTGAATGTAATACTAAAAGAATTGGTCATACTTTGATTAAGCAAATATGGGTTCCAAAAGGAACCATGAGCTCTAACCTCAATGGACCCAAGATGGCTTGGGTACCAAAAGTTAGAAAATGATTTTTGTAGGTAGGCTAAGCATCCAATGAAGTAAAAGGAGCTAATTCCTATCGATGGATGGCTTGGACTTGAGAAAATGGGTGATGATGTTTGGTAAAAGTCTCTTACATCACACCATTATCAAATTTTTGAATCTATCTAGTATAATTGGTAGATTTTGATGACTTCTTAATGCTTGCATGATTTGATTTGATTTTGATGACTTTTTGAGTCTTTATCTAGTTTTTCTTTGATCTAATCTTGATTTGATCTTATTTGATTTGATTGATTATCATACCACCAATTGGATGTGAAATGATTCAATGTTTTGTTGATTTTGATGATATAATTTTGATTGACTATTATAATTGATTATGATTGAAGATATATTGAATAAAACTGATTTATGAATTTTCATGATTAGAGTTTAAGAATAATTTGAAACATTGACATATTTGTTTGATAAGCTTAATTTCTTAAAGAAATATTTTCAAACTCAATTAGTATCTTGAATTATAGTAAATACTATTAATGACAATAAGGAGGAGAAACTTTGGTAAATGGAGAAAATGAATTTAACATATCAAATTACATCAAAATCTTGTTATAATATGATTTTAATTTGGTTATAAGAAACAAAATTCAATAAGGATAAAAATTGATTCTATTGTATCAAAAGTAAGCAAGGAATGAAACTAAGAAATTTAGCATATAGTAAGGGGAAGCAAATTTTCAACAAAAAATTGAACTTAATTGATTATAATATTAAGGAAGAGCTTAATGACTACTTTTTGATGCTGTCAAAAAGAGGGAGAGTTATTGTTGAGTATATGTTTGAGTCTAACTAGAATGAAGTATGTTTTTATTACTTAATGGTTTCATGCTTTATAAATGTGTAATCTCTTAGAAACTCACTATACGCTATTTTGTATATACTCAAAAATTTTGTCATCATCAAAAAGGGGGAGATTGTTGACCTAAAGATTGATTTTGATGATGACAAAGAGTTTTGAGTATAAGTTATAAAGTCTAATGTTGTTTATGAGGATGTGTAGTTGTTAATTTCAAAAGCTCACAAATCCCAAATGTTTCCAAACATCTAAATGAAGAATCATTACTTAAGATTTTAGAATAGATACTTCAGATTGGATACATCTTTCAAGAGATTTTAATGAAGATCAAATTAAGTCAAAAAGGCAAATCTAGTCTATAAATCAATTTGGAGAAGAAAGGGTCACAAACAATCTTTGGCATATATGGCACATAAATTTAGCCGGCCCAGTTCAAAACTGAGCTGACCTAGTCTTAGTGGAAATAGAAGATAGAAAGCACAAAAAGATGAATTTTCAAGTCTCAGAGGACTGAGCCAACTAAGTGTCTATAATGGCTAGTTTTTAGATTTGCAGCTTTTTCATCCCATAAGCTTTCCAATGGCTATTTTCTCATCTTCAACGGCTAGATCTTTTTCTGAAGATCTCCCAGATGTCAAGAAGTGATGGAAAACCTCAAGGATATATAAGAAAATCTTTGGGGCATTAGAGGGTAGCTTTTTGGGAGTTTATTGAGTATTTATTAAGAAAGCCAAAAGAGTGAGTAGAAAAAAAAAGAGGAGTGATTCTCAGATATTCTTTTGTCCTTCTATCATCCTTAAACTAAGAGAAGTCAGGCCACTAGCATTGAAGATCATCACCTACCTCTCTTAATCATTCAAGGAGAAGAAATCAAGCCAACAAGTAAGGCAACCCTGATTTTCTTCTCTTTTGTTTTAAAGAGTTTGTTTTACTTATATTTTTATTTTTGTTTCAAGTTTTTTCGGGTAAGAAACTTTGGTTGATCCAAGCCTTGAGTTAGACGGTGTATTGATTTAATTGGTGAGCCAAGGTTAAAATCAATCAGTGTTGATTGTTAGCCCGGAAAAATAATTATTGTATGGTTTTGATTGGTGATCTGGAAAAAACCAACTGGGTTGATTGTGAGCCCGAAAAACAATCTTGTACGATTTTGGTTGGTAAGCTAGGAAAAACCAACTGGGTTTAATTGTGAGCCTGGAAAACAATTGGATTGTAATTTTTGTTGAGAATTATAGTTGAATTCCCAAGTGGTTTACTTGAGGAGTGGACGTAGATGCTGAGTTTGGCACCGAACTACTATAAAATTTTGTGTGTTTGATTGTGTGCTCTTGCTTCATTACTTTCATTCACTGCACATTACATAGTTTATTTTATTTAAGCATATAATTAGTTTAATCTGCTTATATCTTAAGTTTAAATTTGAAATATCCAATTCATCATCCCTCTTGGATAGCCATCGTTGGGCAACAAACTAGAATAGGTTTACTGGCCCCAACATCTTTCTTCTTTCTTTCTGTCTTCTTCCTCCTATTGTAAATCCTGATGATGTTGTGTTCTGCGCCACCATTGGCTTGTGAGGCTCATCTTTGCATGAGTTCATGAACTGGTAGTGTATAATTAACTGAGGACTGAACTAAGCCACCAATATTCTATGATCATCTTGTTAGATGTGTCATTCCATCCTTCTTTCTGATTTAGGTTCAACATTGTGACAACGATTGAAGCAATCAATGTCCTAAGTGTTGTATAAACCTTTTCATGGACATAGGTTAGAGGTAACATAAGTACGCTATAAGCCAATAACATACACATCTCAGGTTAGTATAGCATATACTGACTGTTAGTCTTATACTTGATGCCAAAATACTTATCTAGTGCATAACTGTAATCATTTAAAGATTCTTTATCTTGGTGCAGCATCTGGTCATGGTAACAATTGGGAACTATTACTACTTATCATCTGTAATGTACGGATGACTCTTTAACAACTATATCTCTTTTCTGGTCTGCAAATTGCAGGCAGGTATATGAGGCCCAGGATATCATAACAGGAGAAAGAGCAGCGCTGAAAAAATTAAAACTGGATAATTGGAAAGAAGGGGTAAACCTATTTCATGAAGATTGTTGCTATCTTTGGTAGTGTCCAAGTTGAAGGGCTTATATATTCTATTTCATCTTGACTTTTCTGAATGATTCTGTTGTTCTGCAGTTCCCAGTTCCAGTAATACGTGAGATCAAACTTTTAAAGAAAATGGATCATGAGAATGTAATCAAACTGAAAGAGATCGTGACCTCTCTGGGTACTCTCTCCAGCTTTTTCTTTCCTCTTTTCTTTTACTGCATCATAGTTTTAATCTTCTAATCCAGGTCCATTGATAAATGTGTCACCCAGGTCCTGAAATAAACGAGAAGGGAAGCTCAGGTGTGTCATCAGGATCCCTTAACTACTTTGGTTATAAATATTAATACTATATACTATGATTCTCTTGTCCAACTTTTCTTATACGTGTCTAACAGATTGCTGCTGGAGTGTTTAAGCTGTCTTGTTCTTTTCTGCTTTTCCTACCATCTGTTTTGTGAATATTTCCATTTTGATGAGGAACTCATGTTTCTTATATCTGTTAACATTATAGATGGTAACAAGTATAAAGGTAACATATATATGGTTTTTGAATACATGGACCATGATTTGTCAGTGGTTACGAAGTGCAGCACAGCTCCCCAAATAAAGGTGTAATAAACTTAATGTCACATATAGATTTATTTTCAGCTATATGTGGTTGTTAGCTGACTATTAATTGTTTTACCATTTATCTTGCTAGAGCTACATGAGGCAGCTGCTAAAGGGACTTCATTATTGTCATGCCAACAATGTTCTTCATCGTGACATCAAAGGTTTTCTCTTAATTTTTGCTGTGTTATATTGTTTGCTAAGTTGAATTTTAATTTTGTATTGGATTTTGCTGTTGATTTGGTGTTGCAATCTTTTTGGACAGGGGCTAATCTTCTAATTAATAGGAGGGGCATCTTAAAGCTTGCTGATTTTGGCCTTGCACGGTCATTTGTCAAGGGTGAAAATTTTACAAACCGTGTCATAACTTTTGGTACAGGTAAATTTGTTATATTTCAACAATCATGGTAAAAGTGGACTCCTCTCAATATTTATACCGTGCTACCAGATCACTATATTTTTCATTGACTCAGATCATTTTGATTTTCTGGCAGAGCTCCAGAATTGCTGCTTGGAGCCACAAAATATGATGAAGCTGTGGATATATGGTCTGTTGGTTGCATATTTGCAGAATTTCTGAACAAAAGACCAATTTTTCCAGGAAAAAGTGAGGTATGATAATGTGTGATTGAACCTGGAGCATGAAATTACTTCCCCCTCTTCACACCCCCCCCCTTCCTCCCTTTCTCCCACTCAATGTGCATGGGTGGTTACTAGTCATTATTGTTATATTTGTGCATGTGTGTTTATGATTCCATGATACTCATGGTTGTGAATTCTCGTGTTTTTATGGCCACTGCGATCCAGAAGTGTTTCTCTAATTGTCTGAAGTCTGAACGTTCTCTGTCTTTCAATAAATCTCGGGTGGTGCTAAGAAAAAAAAAAGGAACTCTACCTGATGCTTGCAAATGCTTATAATGCACTCTACACTTTTTCATTATTATAGTTTTTGAGGCTGTGATTCTGAATATAAAGAGTTTGCGTGCTATCTTGTTAATTTTGGTTTGCATGATTGGTGCGGCCACTAAGATTTGGATCACCTTTTTAACTGTATTGAAACCACAGAGATTTTATGATGATTTCAGGGCAATATAACATCAACATCATAGAGGCAACTAAGGAGGGGCAATAATGATAAGGGATCATAGGAATGATATTCATTTATCTAAAAGTTCATAATTGTCTGATGATCAAGTGCAAGAGTGGAGTGACCTTATTTTCTGATGCAATGCCAACAGTTACTGATGCTTGATTCTAAGATCATTTGACAAAGATATAGCATCATGGTGTATGTTAAATGTATTGTAGCAGATATGCCTTGATGGGATTTTTTTGAAAGTTAGACCCTTTTTTTTCTTATTCTTTTATTTTTAAGTTAGAACCTTCATCCTTCAGAAAATCCATGATCACAATAGTCCTAATAAAATTGATAGACATGGAGAAAATGCACGTATAACAAATATAAGCATATAAGAATTTATATGGTACATGCATGCACACAAGTCATACCACGTAAATTTATAAGGTAATGTGCTCACATATTTTTTTTCCTTACATCAACTTTTACGTGTATTTGAATTATATATGAATTATAATGTGGTAGGCATACACTTCTACACTTGTAACCTACCTCATAAGATGGTTAATTAGCTAACCTAAGGGCTAGTCTGCTATGCTGCTTTGATTTGTGCAATGGGTTTTTCCAAATTATGGATCTTCAAATTAAACTATAACTTAATTCCGTCAATGTTAGATAGAGTTGGGGATTAATGGGTTGGTTGGGATTTATTATTCAGGGGTGGTTGTTCTAACACAAACTTGGTCTTGCCTGTCAGTGGGTCAAACTTGATCAACCTGAACGTAATGGTTGGTCAACTTGGTTAACCTGGACCTGACCAAAGTGGGGAAGAGGAGAGGAGAGGAAAGGAAGCAAGGAGGGAGGGTTTACAGCAGGTGGTAATATGAAGAATGGTGTCAGCTGGTAGCAGGACTGTAGGTCAGTGACATGATAACAAGAGATGGCAGGGATGCATGATGAGGTCAATGGGTGATGGGCATTGGAGGCAGCAAGTAGGGCAAGAGAGCTAGGCATCAGGTGGGACTTCATGGTCAATGGGTGATGTGTATTTTTCATATTGAATTAAGAAATGGTTAAAGGGTTCATGACCTGTTGCGTCACAACTAATCCAACCAAAACCTGACTTATTAGCAGATCAGGCAAAACCGACATGTACCCGGTTTTTGAGCATAATTGGTGAGGTTAGGCAGGTGAAAAGCAGATAGGATCAGGTTGATGGGTATGGGCCAAAATTACTACCCACCTCGAGTTGTTTATACAACTTAGATTCAATTTTCCTTTATCTGTAAACATGGCATGATACATCATCTTCCAAAAGGTAGGCAAATTGGCATTCTCCCCAAGATTTTAAATTCCATGGGATGGAGGTGTCCTGGTTTCCCATAGAAGGGGATGTCCCACGGTCCCATCCTGTCGCAACCCAGTGGATATCCTTTGTCTCTCTCCCTTAATTCTTTTCTTTCTTTCTTTTTTCTCTTTCCTTCTTTTCTCTTTTTCTTCTTCCTTCCTTTCTTTCCTTTCCTTTTTCTTTCTTTTCTTATTCCTTCCTTTCTTTTTTCCTTCTTCTTCTTCTTTCCTTCCTTTTTTTCTTCTTCTTTCCTTTATTTCTTTCCTTTTACTTCTCCTTTTATTCATCTTGCTTTCCATTTTTCTTTCCCTTTCATATTCTCTCTTTGTGTGGATGGGTTGCGGATTCCCAATCTTGTCCCGCTCCTATTTTCTTATGGGAATGGGATGGGATGGTCGGGATGCCCCCCATACCGCCGGGACATAAAACCTTGATTCTCCCTATCTTTCATAAAGTTAATGTGAGCTTCAGAATCACTTTTATTGGCCATCATCACTTCACCATAGATTTCAACATGTGTGAAGAGTGTTTTCTTTTCCTTTTTCCTGTTTTTTTAGCTGGATATCCTAGTATCATGAATCACAACTAGCATATCCCCATCTTAACTGGCAGATCACAAAATTTAGTCCAACTAATAATTTTTCTCTACAACTTAACAATTTGGTTGGCACATTGCTTACATCCTCAATTAGAGCCATCGCTAGATCTTCCTTTTGTTCATTAAGGACGTTGTACTTTCCATATGTGAAGCATAATTTATATGCCTTTCTTTCTTTACTTTGTTATATCTATTATGCGTCATTTAATGGGTTAAGTTGACAGCTGTTATGTGTTATATAAGTTTTTGGTGCTCTCGAGGGTGTTCGGATTCCCATATATTGTATACATGGGATATTTGCCATGTATATGCAAGATGCATTAGAAATGTATGAGAACCCGTTTGACTATTGTTGATGCTGAGATCCGGCTATCGGTCAAAGATGCTGGAGTGGTGGTGTATTCCTCTCGGAGAGGTGACCTGCAAAAGAAGTCCTGACTGGAGATGGCTTCGGCGGAGACCCTCCGACGCTCAAGTCAGTCTCAGGCAATAGATGAGGAGTGGAGAGAGAGAGTTCTTGCACACCTTTGGAGGTTCCCATGTAGCTTCTTTTATAGATGAAAGTAGTTGGTTGTTAGAAAAGTTTGTTAGGCGGATTGTGGCATGATTATATTGAAATTTTAAATTGAGATATGCCAGATCAAGTAGTTGTGCCCGCCTTATTTATTTTGGCGCCAATTTGGATGTCGTAGGTGCCACTGCATTCAAGCTGAAAGCTTAAGTAGGATCGGTAAGAATCGGCCGAAAGTACTAATGGATCGGTAAGCTTCGGCTAACTGATAAACATGTTGAGATTGAGGGTTGAGCTCGTAAAATTGGTTCGAAAGGAAGTTAGGTTGTTTGAAGTATGATAGCCGTTGAAGTTCGAAGTTTGCTGGTGATTGAATTGGAGATCAGGACAAGGACTGGTTGAAATTAAAAGGATCGCGCTGTGCATAAGGTTCGGTTGATTTGGAATAAATTTGAATTTAAATGTTGCCAGCACTGCTATACTGATGCTATGCTTGACGATGTTATCTCTTTCGACACTACTCTATCGATGTTACAACTAACAAGTTTATCATGTATCTTCCCACTGATATTTGTTTTCGGCCTAGGTGGGGAATAACCCTCCAACACATGCCCCTCTGCTCTCGAGTTTGGTTCGAGCGAAGGGAGTACACAAGTTTCCGAATGGCTAAAAACATCCTCCTACAATAGTCGGAGCGGCTATTACGGTTCTCGAGGAGGGTAAAAAGTGATATCATGGACAATCATGATCACAAAAGCCAGAGCAGTTGGTGGAATTCAAAAAAGGCGGTGTTCCAATTTTGGCACCAATCATTAAAGGGCCGACTGACATCATCTGCAGACTAATTGAAGCTTGCCAATTATCGTCGTTCAGACGACTGCAAAAGATCTGATATTAGGGCTGTTCAATCATTTTACTTATAAAAGGGGTTTGCCCCTTGTTGTCATTTTCGCTTCTAGGGTCTTCTTAGAGAGGTGCCTTTTTTTCCTTTGATTGGTCTTTCCAGGGTCATCTCTAGACCTCCATTTTAGCATTGTTGCAGGTTAGCATGTCTTATCTTTTCTTTTTGATTCTTCCTTTATCTTTCTCTTGTGCTCTATGTTTATTTCTTTTCCGACTGCCTTCCGTGCTTTTCAATGGCTTATTTCGAAAGTCATAGTGGGGGCGGGTCCTCCGAGTCGACCCCCTCAGCGAAAATCCGACTTGGGTCAGGCTTAAGGTTTTGTCCCACACCATTATTTCTTTCTAACATCATAGAGTCTAGGTTGGGTCCATTGGATTTGAGTTGCATTCGCGCCTAATACAGAATTCTTGACTCAATAGAATTAGAACTTTTTGGACCAAATGGTAGGATCGGTAATTTTCTTCTCGGGAAGATCAGCTTATATGAAGAAGCCTTTAAAGCCGGAGTTAGGTTACCGCTTCACCCTTTTGTAGTCGAACTTTTCTGCTTTTATAATATCTCCTTGTGTTCAATCATCCCTTACTTTTACTTTATCATCGGTTTCATAGTTCTCTGCTCTTTGATTAGGGTTTTGCCGACTATTCCCTTATTTTGATTTTTTATGCTCTCGAGAGGCATACCAGTGATTGGTGGTACGTCTCTCCACTAAGAGGGGCCAAAGCTCTGCTGAAAGGAGCTCCATCTTCGGTCCACAATTAGGAGTGATTTTTCTTTGCTTATGGTCCTTCTGTTGATGAATTGAGATTTCCTTACTGGGTCTGCTAAGGGACTTTGTCACTTAGGTTCCGAAGTTTGAGGGAGGACCTTAAATGTTCCGCAATTTTGAAGGAATACAAAATTCCTCCGTTAAAGGAACTATTATCGGAGCAGGCTCTTTTTAATGTCAGCTGTTGGGGATAAATCCCGCTCCTGCCGAAGCCCGGCCCGACGCTCAGCATAATGCAACCAGTAGCCGCAGAAGAGTTTCAGCGCACTGGTCTAGCCGAACTTCTTCAGCCGGTCGAACTGCCAAGCGGCCGAACTGCCAGCGGCCGAGCTTCTTCCAGCAGGCCGAACTGGTCAGATTCCAAGCTTCTTCCGGACTCCCAGCGTCGAGACCGAACTTCCTGGGCGGCCGAACTCCTTCGGACCGACTCCAAGCGGCCGAGCTTCAATGAAGTCCTCTCAGCGGCCGAACTTCTCAGCGGACGGGCTTTAGCGGAATCCCCAAGCAGTCGTCACTCGGCCGAACTCCTCAGCGGTCGCCCCTCGACCGACCGAGCTCCTACCGAACTCTCAAGTGTCCAAGCCTCAGCCGAAGTCCAACAGCCGGCCGAACCCCCAAACGGCCGAGCTTCGGATTCTCAGCAGCCGAACTCTTCAGCGGACGAGCCTTAGCTGCATACCTCCAGCCAGACGCCTATGGGAGCCGAACTCCCTCCTATCTTCCTCTTCAGGAGCCCGAACTCCTCCGAAATGGGCACACGACGAAGGCCTTCAACCCTTCATTCGGCAAGCTCTGCAACCATCACCATCAGTCAGTCCGCCGCAGGCGATAGCGACCCACTGTCAGGCGGCGATGGCTGTCACCCTCAATCCGCCGCACACGGCACCATCCCGTGAGACTGACTCCGCCGAACCTCGAGCGGCCCGCCAGCACGCGGCTGCAGTTGTCACCATCAAGCTCCACTATATAAAGGACCCTCCCGACACGCTAAGGCTAAGCTCTCTGAACTCTCGACTCTCTAAGCTCTCCTCCTCATCTCTAAGCTCCGGAACTCATTCCGAGCACTCCATTACTGTTGGCCGAAAACTAACTTGACCGTCGGAGGGTCCTGCCGGAGCCACCCCCCACCGGTTCCGGACGGGACTTCGTTTTGCAGGTCCCCGGCGGCGACCTCAGCGGCCTCGACTCCGGCGACCTCCGGCGAGGATGGATTTCTGCACCAACAGATTGGCGCTAGAGGAAGGGCCTGAACCTTCGAGGTTCCCTTGTTCTTAAAGGAGTGCTCGGCGACCCTTCTCTTCCCTCTCCGGAGATCTTCCTTTTCTCTTCCGAAGAGAAAATGCCACCCAGGAGAGCTTCGGCACGGCGCTCGGCGGCCTCCGCGATCCCGATCCCGTCCAGGCCCGTCTGTTCCTGCTTCAGCCCCGGCGGCCTAGGTTCCACCTGCACCCGCGGTGGATGTGAAGCAGTTCGGCCTGCTTGTCCGACAGATCCGTGGCCTCACGGAGGCGTTGCAGGCTATACAGCAGCCTCCGGTGGCGACTCCACCAGCAAGCCCGCCATGAGGGCGCGAGGAATCAGCCTTAAGGAAGAGCCCAATCGCCCCGAAGAGAGAAACGGAGAGCAGAAGTTCCCCCGCCGAAGCGGAATGAAGTTCGGTGCGAGGAAGGCCGAACCCACCCATGAGCCCGTCATCGAGGAAGCTCCGACAAAGAAGTATGAAGTCCTCCCGCGGAAGCTTCCGCGGGAAAGCGGAACGAAGTTCGGCGCAAGTGAGGCCGAACTCACGCTCCGGTATGCCCCCCAAGGGAACCGCCTACAAAGTGTTCACCGGAGGCGGAACGAAGTTCGGGCAAGAAAAGCCGAGCTCCCCTCGAGCTCGTCCGAACAAGAGCAGCAGGAAGTTCTCCCACGGCGGGTCTCGCGGGAAAGAGGAATGAAGTTCGGCTCGAAGAAAAGCCGAGCTCCCCCCAAAGCTCATCATCAAAGCGAAATGAAGTTCGGCACAAACAAGGGCGGAGCAAAGTTCCCCCGCGGGATGAAGTTCGGGACGAGGGCGGAGGAAAGTTCTCCCGTGGAATGAAGCCGAACTCCTCAGCTCAACCTCCAAATGAAGTTCGGCGCAGGCAAGGACGGAACGAAGCCCCCCACGGAATAAAGTTCGGCACAAGCGAGGGCGGAGCAAAGTTCTCCCGCGGAACGAAGTTCTCCCAAAGTTCGGCATCAGGGAGGCCGAACTCCGCAGCAGATCACCCAAGTGAAGTTCGGCCGCGCTCGAGACCGCCCCAGGACGATCGAGGCCGAACTCCCCCTCAAGTACGTCGCTACAACGAATTCACGGAAGGTGCGATAAAGTTCGGGCAAGCAAAGCCGACCCCCTCTCTGCGAGCAAGGAAGTCCGGACAAAGAAGCATGAAGTTCTCCCACGGAAAGTTTCGCGGGAAAGCGGAATGAAGCTCCACGCAAGCGAAGCCCGAACTTCTCGAGCTCACCGCAAAGGAAGCCCCGACAGAAGGGCACGAAGAAATCCTCCTCCCGAAAGATTCCGTAGCTACGACCCGCTCCTCTAACTCGAATTCTCGGCGAAGTTAAAGGACTACGGCCTCCCCAAACGTGCGCGATCAAGGCAAGTAAAGCCCCTACCATCGCGACCACGGCCACGACACTGAGGAATACGTTCAGCTCCAAGACGAGATTGAAGAGCTCGTCAAAAAGGGACGACGGGATAAATTCCTCCGACGTCGGTCTGAAGCAGGAGAAGATCGGCTAAAGGCGCTGCCGTAACTGGAAAAGACAAGAAGGTCGGCCGCTTCGCGGCGTCATCAACGCCACCCCGGGGAGGAGCTAGGAGCTAGCTACATCGGGGACTGTCGTCCCCAGCGACAAAGTCAAGAGAAGCATGTTCCAAATTAAGAAGGCCGGCATGAGATAGAGGAGGTCATCTGGACGGGACTTACTGCCCGAGGGAACTCCGAGGAACAACACCCCGACAACCCTCGAACGGAAATGCGCTGCGATCAGCTTCTCCTCGGTAAAACTCTCCTCTCTCAATAAAATCATTTCTGGATGCGAAATCTATGCGATGACAGGGAAGAAGCAGTCAGCCGCGTTAGGAACAGGAGGAGAACCTCGTCCTAGCGCGAGCAAAGTCGAAGGCCCCGTCCACAAAGGACGAGATGGGGGGAGAGGCGAGGACGACGGTCCTCATGTGCCCCCACAGCCGGTTAGGAACAGGAGGAGAACCTCGTCCTAGCGTGAGCAAAGTCGAAGGCCCCGTCCACAAAGGACGGGATGGGGGGAGAGGCGAGGACGACGGTCCTCATGTGTGCCCCCACAGCCGGCTAGGAACAGGAGGAGAACCTCGTCCTAGCGTGAGCAAAGTCGAAGGCCTCGTCCACAAAGGACGGGATGGGGGGAGAGGCGAGGACGACGGTCCCCATGTGCCCCCACAGCCGTTAGGAATAGGAGGAGAACCTCGTCCTAACGCGAGCAAGGTCGAAGGCCTCGTTCACCTAAAACGAGATGGGGGAGAGGCGAGGACGACGGTCCCCATGTGCCCCCACAGCCCATTAGGAACAGGAGGAAAACCTCGTCCTAACGCGAGCGAAGCAATAATCTCGACTGCAGGAGATAAGATCTCTCCCGAGTGAAGCTCGGCTGCAGGAGATAAGATCTCCTCTGAACGCGCGGTTTCACCTCGGCCGCAGGAGATAAGATCTCCCCCGAGCGCGCACTTCAACCTCGGCCGCAGGAGATAAGATCTCCCCCGAGGGAAGCTCGGCCGCAGGAGATAAGATCTCCCCCGAGCGCGCACTTCAACCTCGGCCGCAGGAGATAAGATCTCCCTCGAGGGAAGCTCGATCGCAGGAGATAAGATCTCTTCCGAGCGACCGCGAACAGCCTCGGTTGGGAACAGGAGGAGAACCTCGTCCTAACGCGAGCACCAACCTCGGCTAGAGATAAGATCTCTCCCGAGCGACCGCGAACTGCCTCGGTTGGGAAGCATCAAACCTCGGCTGCAGGAGATAAGATCTCCCCCGAGCGCGCACTTCGGCTGCAGGAGATAAGATCTCCCCCGAGCGCGCACTTCGACCTTGGCTGCAGGAGATAAGATCTCCCCCGAGGGAAGCTCGGCTACTGGAGATGAGACCTCCCCCGAGCAACTTCGGCTATGAATCAGATCTCCCCCGAGGAACTGGGCTAACCTCGACAGTAGGAGATGAGATCTCCCCCGAGCGCCCGCATCGACTCCGGCTAGGGATAAGGTCCTCGGATAGACGTAAGGCCCGCGACGACCTCGGCCAGGGAGCTTCAACATCGACCTCGGCTAGAGAAAGCTATCATGTCAACCTCGGCCAGAAAGCTTCAACATCAGCTCCATCAACTTTGGCTGGAAATGAGTTCCATTTCAACCCCAAAACATCGACTGGAGATGAGGTCTCCCCCAAGCCTCAGCCTCAACTTCAGCGTCAACATTGGCTGGAGATGAGACCTCCCCCGAGCTTCAGCTGCAGCAAACGTGGAGCCTGGAAGAAGACTTCGGCAGTCGCCTATTGTGGTACTCCCTTCAATTTTTGAACTCGGGAGTGGGGGGCTACTGTTGGGGATAAATCCCGCTCCTGCCGAAGCCCGGTCCGACGCTCAGCATAATGCAACCAGTAGCCGCAGAAGAGCTTCAGCGCACTGGTCTAGCCGAACTCCTTCAGCCGACCGAACTGCCAAGCGGCCGAACTGCCAAGCGGCCGAACTCCCAGCGGTCGAGCTTCTTCCAGCAGGCCGAACTGGTCAGATTCCAAGCTTCTTCCGGACTCCCAGTGTCGAGACCGAACTTCCTGGGCGGCCGAACTCCTTCGGACCGACTCCAAGCGGCCGAGCTTCAATAAAAGTCCTCTCAGCGGCCGAACTCCTCAGCGGATGGGCTTTAGCGGAATCCCCAAGCAGTCGTCACTCGGCCGAACTCCTCAGCGGTCGCCCCTCGACCGACCGAGCTCCTACCGAACTCTCAAGTGTCCAAGCCTCAGCCGAAGTCCAACAGCCGGCCGAACCCCAAACGGCCGAGCTTCGGATTCTCAGCAGCCGAACTCTTCAGCGGACGAGCCTTAGCTGCATACCTCCAGCCAGACGCCTATGGGAGCCGAACTCCCTCCTATCTTCCTCTTCAGGAGCCCGAACTCCTCCGAAATGGGCACACGACGAAGGCCTTCAACCCTTCATTCGGCAAGCTCTGTAACCATCACCATCAGTCAGTCCGCCGCAAGCGATAGCGACCCACTGTCAGGCGGCGATGGCTGTCACCCTCAATCCGCCGACCCACTGTTAGGCGGCGATGGCTGTCACCCTCAATCCGCCGCACATGGCACCATCCCGTGAGACTGACTCCGCCGAACCTCGAGCGGCCCGCCAGCACGCGGCTGCAGTTGTCACCATCAAGCTCCACTATATAAAGGACCCTCCCGACACGCTAAGGCTAAGCTCTCTGAACTCTCGACTCTCTAAGCTCTCCTCCTCATCTCTAAGCTCTGGAACTCATTCCGAGCACTCCATTACTGTTGGCCGGAAACTAACTTGACCGTCGGAGGGTCCTGCCGGAGCCACTCCCCCACCGGTTCCGGACGGGACTTCGTTTTGCAGGTCCCCGGCGGCGACCTCAGCGGCCTCGACTCCGGCGACCTCCGGCGAGGATGGATTTCTGCACCAACACCAGCCTTAGCCTGGCCGAAGCTAAAGGTGATTTATTTGTTTGTTTTTCAAATTAACTTTTTTCTCCTTTATGGATACTAACTTTGGTCTCTTTTCTTTTTGTAGTCATGACACCTGAAGAGCTAGCCGAGTTGAGGAAGGGTGCAGTAAAGAGAAAGGCACCTTCTTCATCAACCACTGAACCCTCCAAGAAGTTAAAGACCTTGGGTGAGATTCAGAAGAAAGCTCCGGCCTCTGGTCCCAGCCAGCTAAGGGTCATTTTTGTTCCTCCGATCCAATCCTTGCTTTCGGAGTTTGCTACTCCTCCGATCCTCTTGGTTGACACTGCATTAGTAGGATCAGACTCTACTGAAGGAGCTAAGGAGAGGGGGCAAATCTGAACCCTGCCGCCCTTTAAAGATTTTTTTGACAATTGGAAGATCGCCCACGCTGCCTTCAAGGGGATGCTTTTTGACTCCGACTTGAAGAAGGTCGAGGAGGAAAGTTTTGCAAGGCAACAGAGGCGATTGGTGACTTCCATAGTTTGGGTAAGCTTTTCGCTTATGACTTTTCTCTCATATTCCTTTTCTCTTTTTTTTTTTTTAAATTTATTTCTTATTTTGTACATAGATGGGTCACTATGCTGCCGCCGTCATAAATCAAATAATGGGTATTGAAAAGGAGTTGAATGCGGCACAAGAAAAGTATGAGAAGGCCAAAGCTTCTGATGCTGAAGCGAAGGCCAAAGCCGTTGCTGCCGAATCTAGGTCAAAGGCCGCCGAAGCCAAAGTGGCCTGGAAGAGGCATTGAAGGAGGCAGAAGCTTCGAGGATGAAGGTAGAGGTGAGCTTGAAGAAGAAATGGCGGAAAGCCCGATCCAAGACTGCCAAACTTGAGAAAAAGATGGAGAGCTAGGCTGTCGAAACAAAGTGGGTGATGAAGGATCGGATCACCCAAGCTAATAAGGAGGCAGTGACAGCTTTTCGAGCCTCCAAAGAATTTTCACGGGAGAAAGTCAAATTTGGCCAAGAAGCTTTCATTGTTGTCGAGATATTTGCCGTTAGAGGGTGGCGAAGCGCTTTTCAAAGCTGGACTTGAACTTTTTGGATGAGAAGGACGAGGAAGAAGCCAAAGGCGGAGCTGGAGGAGGTTCAGTTGGTGACGAAGAGGGGAAGGTTCAGCACCAGTCATTGAAAAAGAGCTCATGGATGGATTTAGACTTGTTTCGGCACCAAGGGAAGTATCGGTATTTTCCCTAGTTGAAGTTGTTTCGGTCCAGCAGTAGGGGGTTGTAGAGGTAGAGTAGGTGATTGTGGCTATCCCAGGTCCTGATTCTTTTGTCGAGGTTGGTTTTTAAGCTTTGTACTTTTTTCTTTTTCCTGTCTATTGTAATGAAAATTCTTATATGAATGAAAATATGATGTTTACCTCCACACTTTGGTTTGGTCTTTGTTCTTTTTAGTTGGTTCAATGTGAGTGTTGTGATCACGAGTTCTTTCGATATTGTTGGTGCAGAAAACTGCAGACACCGGAAAGAACTGGAGTTGGAGAAGATGAGGTCGCCGTTGGGATCTGCAAAATAAGTCCGAACTGAAGGTGGAGATGGTTCCGACAGGATCCTCCGACGGTCAAGTCAGCTCTCTGAGCAACAGAAATGGAGCACTCAGGAGAACTTTAGCAGAGTTTCGAGCTTAGAGAGAAAAACGTATCTGGAGGGTCCCTTATATAGGCGGAACTTGTAACAAACTGATGGTGACAGTCGTAACTGCCTACTACTGGGCCTTTCGGGGCCATGTGAAGTTTGTTACGAAGGGTGATGTCCGTTGTCGCGATTTACCAGTCCTTTGGAGATTAATAGCTGTAGTTCGGTCAAGACTGTTACGCCTGTGAGCAAGCTGTTAACAGCGAAGAACTCTGCGTCCCAGTAGTTCTGAAGAGTTTTGGTCATTTTCGAGGTTGTCCCAGATTGGCAGATATTCGCTGAGTTGGGAGTTGAACTTATATAGATGACGAAGTCCTTCTGCTGTTTAAGTCTGCTCAATCGATGTTCAGAATGTAAGATGGTTAATTCAACCACTAATAGGGCTTCGACTGAAAGAAGTTCGACTGGAAGGAGTTTGTTTGGTGCTGGAAGGAGTTCGACTAGAAGGAGCCTTGTTTGGCGATCGGAAGGAGCTCGCCTGGAAGGAGTTCGTCTGGATCAATAGTAATTAGAGGTTGGCTGGTAATTGGGATAGGCGGACACAATCAGAACACACTGATAAGTCTCAACTGCTCTTTTGAAGTTCAGCTATCTTCAAGGTCGTTCGCAAGCGGATAATTGTTCTGGGTCGAAGGTTGAAAAGGATGGCGGATTCACCAATCTAGGACTACGGCTAGGCTCTTTTGGGAGAAGTTTGGACTTACTTTAATGAAGAGGTCCTTTTGCTAACTCTGGCTTGCACACCCAAGGTTCTTGACGTAGGAATGCCAAGATCTGCCACTTACAGCAAGGTATAGAAGTTCGTCTGAGGAGAAGCTCTCCCAACCCGAGATTCTTGACGTGAGACCCAACTGTAATGGTGAGATTTGGCTTGAAGGAGGTCTGATTGGAAAGGAGTTCGACCAGCTTCGAGGTCGGCCGGGCTGGACTACGCAAGGATCAAATACCTAGCCAAATATTTAGCTAACTGCTTAGACGACTGTTTTTCACTTTTCAAGTTCGTCTGATGAGGTCCGAGATGCCTTTCGGATTTTACGGTTATCTGAAAGATCTGATAATCAAAGTTGGGAAGATCGTCCGGCATGCATGAGTTGAAGGTCAGCCGTCCTAGAGTGAACTGGAGCAAGAATTCATATTGGTCGAAGTTCGGTTATGGTCGTCACTATTGGACGGGGTCATCTTCAGACTAGACATCTTGCCGAACTTCGGCAGGAGTGACTTTATCTCCAACAAATATCGTGCTGGGTGTTTACCCGTTGCACTTCCTTGGAAGGTTCATCTTATTAAAGCTAAAGAAGATATGCAACAAGCTGAATGGAATGTTGTTGAAGCACAAAAGAAGCTCCGGCAAATGGAGAAGAATCACGAAAAAGCTTCTTTTGAAATAGGAAGTTTGACTAAATATGTTAAGCGTATTGATCAAGAATATGCTGTAGAAAGGGATAATTGGGTCAAGGAACGCTGCAAGTGGGCCAAAGAAAGTAGTATTCTGAAGTCAGTTGCTGACAAAAAGTGGGAGATAGCTGCGGCGTCGGTTGTAAGCAAGAAGTTATGGAGAGCCCAAGAAGAGGTGGTCGCAATGAAGCGTGCTCGATGGAGTTTGCCTGATCAAATTGATAAGCTTTGGTGTAATCTCCGTTTGGCCGCCGATCAAATCAACAAGCTTCGGCATGATCTTTATTTGGCCGAAAATAAGATTGCAGAGTTGAAATAAATGTTGGATTCGAGAAGAACGAGTGTCGGCGATACTCTGGAGGAGTGAGTTTTAGCCCGGGATACCATTACCAATCTTATGAAGGATCGGGACAATGAGAAGTCCGAGTTGCTTAAACTCTGTATAGAATTGGTGAGAAGCACAAAGATTACCAAGGAAGTTGAGGATACAATTAAACGGCTGGAGAAGGCTGAAGGTGAACTTAAACGAATGGAGAAGTTGCTTGTCATGATTCGGAGTGTTACCAATCTTGAGGTTGTAGACGTATCAGCTATGGCAATTAATGCTAGTTTTGAAACGAGTGGGCATTTGGTTAAGCGACTTTTTTTCGAGATTGATTTTTTCTGGTTGAAATTGAGGTCGATTTTGAGCCGATTGAGCCGGACATCGCTCCTTTGGAATTGCCATTGACTGAAGCTATCGGGAGTAAACCAAATTAGTCCTAATATTTTCTTCTATTTTTTGTAAAGTTGTTCATCCTTCGAGGCGCTATCATTGTATCTTCATTTTGTATCTCAACTCATGAATAAAATGAGTTTTTGCAGTATGTCTCTCTTTATAATTTTGAATTCTATAGTTTCTAAAGTTACCTTGGTGCAAGTCGAATTTAGAGAATAAAGCCGTGAACGGCCGAAGTGGACGGGATGAGAGTCCTTGATGGTTCTCTCTCTGGAGGTCTGTGTAGATTATTCTCCGCTTCTCGCGTGACTAAAGTCTTCATAGGCATTGATCTGCTGAAAAGCAGGTTTGGCCTTCGGGGGTCTTAATAGGTTATCTCCCGCTGCTTAGTTACCGAGGTCTTCTACCCAAGCTAGCTCCTCGCGCAACTAAGGTCTTCATGGGCGTTAATTTGATGAAAAGCAACTTCGGCCTTCGGGGGTCCTAAGAGGTTATCCCCCGCCGCTTAGTTGCCAAAGTTGAGGAGTTTCGTAAGTTACCTTTTCGGGATTAGTTGTCGAAGTAGAGAATTTGAGGGTCCCTAACGATTATCCCTCCGGAGGTCTGTATAGATTATCCTTCGCTTCTCACGTGACTAAGGTCTTCATAGGCATTGACCTGCTGAAAAATAGGTTCGGCCTTTAAGGGCCCTAATTGGTTACCCTCTGCTGCTTAGTCATAGAGGTTTTCGGCCCACGTTGTTACTTCTTGTGCAACTAAGGTCTTCATGGGCGTTGACTTGCTGAAAAGCAAGTTTGGCCTTCGTGGGTTTTAATAGGTTATCTCCCGCTGCTTGGTTGTCGAGATCGTGTCTATGCTAGTAGTTCTCGTGTAGCTAAGGTCTTTAAGGATGTTGACATGTTGAAAAGTAGGTTTGGCCTTTGAGGATCCTAATAGATTATCCTCCGCTGCTTAGCTGCCGAGATTTTTAATAGGAGATTGGGAGGAGAATAGTCATTAAGAAGTCCAAACGTTCGATTGTCGCATGCTTGGAAACTGTCTATCATTAACGCAAAGCGTAGTTTCCAGAGAATAAAATAAATGAGGTGGTTCCCGAAATATTGCATCGGGAAGTGTTGCGCCGGTTATTCCTTGGAGATGAGTGGATACCATAAATGGCTGCGACGATTGGCATTCAGATTAGACATGTGGTGTTGCCTATTTGTTGGTTGGAGAGGCGAGTGCCACATAGCGCTTCTATAAATAGGTGCTATGGTTGATACGTTCACTAAAATCCCATCTTCTCCAATAGTCTATTATTATGGAGCCTCCTCTCCGTCAAGTGAAGGAAGCGGCAAAGAAGAAGGCTAAACAAAAGAGAGGGAAGCGTCCAAGAGTCAAGACTTCAGAGATGACTCCTCTCGGTCCTCTGCCTACTCTAGTGGTGGCTTTAGGCGAGGATCTTCTGCTTCTACCACTAGAGTCCTCCTTGGATCTATAGAGGAGGCCTTTGAGGAAGCTCGACTTCACGGCATCAAAGAGTACAAGGTTTCGGAGGCTTTCAAGGGAGAGCTCCTTGATGCTTCAACTATTGGTTTCATTCAGGGTTTTGAGAACTGCAAAGCCTGGATAACACATCTGATGCCGCAGTTAGACTTGCGTTGTCTTTGTCCTGGTAACAGCGACGAAGAAGTTGGAGCTTTTTCTTCGGACGAGGATTAAACTTTCCTTGTCTTGGATCTTGGTCTTGATAATGGGTGGTTTTCTTGATATAATGGGATGTCCTTTTCTTCTTTTTTACTTGTTTTTTTTTGCCTATCATGTGAGACACCTTTTCGATGTTGCTTGTAAATATCAAATGAAATAAAAAGGTCTTTTTGTGTACCTTTTTTGTGGATGTTTCGCCTTTATGATTGCAGTTATCTCTTTCTTTGTTTTCTGAAGTTATATTATTGTCCAATGAATAGACCATTCTTTGAAAGAGATTTGTATTAAAGTGACAATAAAAATGAAGGAACAGTCCTGGAAGAATGGATATTTTTATTAATAAACCATCCGTACATCATTGATAGTACATATGAAGATTCTCAGAATTCCATGGCCTTGATAAAGATGTTCTATCTAGTTGCTATAGACGATATGTTCTGGGTCTGACGACTTATACTTGATAGGGACCTTCCCATTCAGGTGCTAACTTTCTGCATTCTGTAGGTTGTGAAACTTCGGCTCGACGTAGGACCAGATCGCCAGCCTTGAACTCCTTGCTCTTGACATGAGAGCTGTAGTATCGGGCCACTCTTTGCTGATAAGCCGCTATTCATACTTGCATCTTTTCTCGAACTCCTTCAAGTAGATCCAAATTTGCTCGAAGTTGGTCTGTATTGCTTTGATCATCATAATTTTTGATCCGATGTGAATGAAGTCCGATTTTCATAGGAATAACGGCTTCTATTCCGAAGGAGAGGTTTAATGAAGTTTTTTCCGTAGGGATCCTTTGAGCTCAAAGTACATTGTATAATTCTTCAACCCAGGCTCCCTTAGCCTGGCCGATCCTGGCCTTTAAATCCTACAAAATAGTTTTATTAGTTACTTCAGCCTGACCATTGGCTTAGGGGTGTTCCACCGAAGTGAAATGCTGGGAGATGCCGTGGTTTTGACAGAACTCAGCAAACTTGGAGTCTGAAAATTATCGTCCATTGCCGATAATCAATACTCGAGGGAGACCGAATCTACAAATGATGGATTTCCAAACAAGGTCCATCACTTTAGCTTCATTAATCTTGGTCAGAGGCTCTGCTTCGATCCACTTGGTGAAATAGTCGATGGCCACAAGTAAAAATTTTCTCTGACTCAATGTTTGCAAGAAAGGACCTAAGATGTTCATCCCTCACTGTGCGAACGGCCAAGAAGCGGCTATTGGAGTTAGTAGGTTGCTTGGTTGATGCTAAATGTTGGCATTCTTCTGGCATGGGTCACATTGCCTGACGAAGTTAGTTGCATCATCCTGCATTTTAGACCAGTAATAGCTTGTCGAAGTATCTTGTAGGCTCAAGATCTACTGCTCAAATGATTCCCGCAAATTTCTTCGTGCACCTCTTGAAGAGCATATTCTGCCTTAGAAAGGCTAAGACATCTGAGGAGTGGTTAAGAAAAGGACCGCTTATAAAGTTCATTTTCATAAAGAATGTAGCTAGAAGTTTGATATTTAATCTTCCGAGCTTCCTTCGAATCGATAGGTAATACCCCATCCTTCAGGAAATGGATTAAGGAGTTTATCCAGCAGGGTTCATCATCAACTTGTAACACCTGGATTGGCTCCTCAGTACTCGTTTTTTTCTAGGTTTCAAAGGATGTTCTTTGGGAAAGACTATTTGGAAATGATGCTGTCGCTAGTTTGGAAAGTAGATTGGCTCTTGAGTTCTCAGATCTCGAAATTTGTTGAATATCGAAGTTAGAAAATTTTGATATCAGATCTTTCACCTTTTGAAGATACTTCTTCATATTCTCTTCTCAGGCCTCAAAGTCTTCCTTTACCTGACCCGCTACTAGCTGCAAGTTCGTGCAGATTTTAAGCTTTTGCACCCCAAGCTCTTTGGCGATCCTTAGACCTGCTAGTAGAGCCTCATATTCAGCTTCATTGTTTGTAGCCGGAAAATCAAACCCCACAACATACTCTGCAGTAAATCCTTCTGGTCCAAGAAGTAACAGTCCAGCTCTTGATCCTGCTGTTATCCAAGAATCAGCTGATTTTTCTAAAGAGATCGAATTTTGTTCCTTTGTCACTTCTTGTATCGGGCATTGTGCTTCTTGGTCATTGGGGATAGTACACTATAATAAAATCAGCTAAAATGTGAGCTTTAATAGATGGCCGAGGTTGGAATTTGATATCAAACTCTTAAGTTCAATAGCCCATTTTGCCGGTCGTCCTGAAGTATCAGGCCGATGTAGAACAACTTTGAGCGGTGGATTAGCTAATACTATGATTGGATGTGCATGGAAATAGGGCCGAAGCCTTTTGGTTGTGATTACAACTTTGTATATCCCATCTCTGCATCATGCAAGACTCAGCCAATATAGTATATTGGCCTTTGGACTTTATCTTGCTTGTGGGTCAATACTGCACTTATGGCAATTGGAGAGCCTGCAAGATACAGATAAAGTTCTTCATCAACCTTTGGTTTGCTAAGGAGCGGTGCAGATCTGAGATATAGCTTCAGCTCCTCAAAGACATGTTGACATTCTTTGATCCACTGAAAGTTCTTTGGCTGTTTCAAAGTTTGAAAAAATGGAAGGCAACGCTCAGCTGACTTAGAGATGAATCTGTTTAGTGCTGCCATCTTGCCTGTTAAGCGTTGAACTTTTTTTATGTTCTTTGGTGGGCGTATCTCTAATATGGCTCGGATGTTCTTCGGATTTACTTTTACACCTCGGCTGGATACCATGAAATCCAAGAACTTGCCTGATGTAACTTTGAAGGCATATTTGGATGTGTTCAACTTCATCCGATATTTCCTTAATGTGGTAAAGGTCTCTTCAAGGTCCTCCACATGAGTTCGAGATGCCTTGCTCTTGACAAGCATGTCGTCCATATAGATCTCCATGTTGTGCTTGATTTGATCTTTGAAGATGTTGTTTACTAGGCGTTGGTAAGTGGCACTTGCATTTTTTAGACCGAAAGGCATTACCTTGTAACAAAATAAGCCTCGGTCAGTAATAAAAGCAGTGTCTTCCTAATATTCGGTAGCCATTCGGATTTGATTATATCTCGAAAAGGCATCTATGAAGGTGAGAAGCTCATGCTCTGAAGTCGCGTCTACCAGTTGGTCGATTGAAGGTAGGGGATAGCTGTCTTTTGGGCATGCCTTATTAAGATTTGTAAAGTCGATATAGATCCTCCATTTGCCATTTGCTTTTTTTACTAGGATTATATTCGCAATCCACCTTGGATAAACCACCTCCCAAATGAAGCTAATATCAAGGAGTTTATCTTTCTCTTCAGCAATCATCTTTTGGCGCTTAGGTGCAAAGCTTTTTTTCTTTTGCTTGACTGGCCAATGGTTCAGGTTGACACTTAGTCTGTGTGTAATCACCTCCGGATCAATGTCAGGTATATCAGCCGGGGTCCAGGCGAATACATCAGCATTGCTATGCAAAAAAAATATTAGATGTTCCTTGGTTACCTGATTGAGGTTCGACCCAATTTGGACGGTATGGTCCTTGTTGCCATCTCTTAATGGAATGATTTGTAGGTCCTCCATAGGCTTCTCTCTTTCCTCTGATAGTTCATCCCTGGCATTTAGTCCATCGACTGGATAAGCTCAGATGATTCTAGCTCCTCGAAGTGCAATAGAGTAGCATTGTCGCGCTAGAACTTGATCTCCCTTGACTTCACTAATCCTGAATTCAATGGAAAACTTCAACTTCAGATAATAAGTAGACACCATAGCTCGAAGTGCATTAAGTCCTGAGCGTCCAATGATGGCATTGTAAGCAGAAGGCGCCTGGACCACCAGAAAGTTGACTTGTGCTTTTGATTTTCGAGGGGAATGATCAGCCATTATAGTTCGGGTGATAACTCCTTCAAATGGAATGGAGTCTCCGGTGAATCCCACTAGTGGGGAGTCCATTCGGCCAAGTCGCTTTGATGATATGCCCATCTGTAAAAAAGCATCATAAAATAAGACATCAGTCGGACTTTCATTATCAATATGGATGCGGCGTATATTGTAATTTGCAATATTTAAAGATATAATCACCGCATCACTATGCGAGAACTGACCCCTTCAGCATTCTTGTCGGTACAAGTAATGGATTTTTCAATTCTCCGCCTCTTTGATGGTTCGGCCAACTCCGATCTTTGTTAGGTCTCCCAATTATTGCATTTATTATTCCGACAGGAGGTGGATCCATAGATGGTTCTCTCTGTCGCTGCTCCAGAGGACAAGGGGATTTTTGTTGTTCTTCGGGCCGATCCTGCCACCAACTAACAAACCGATCCAACCGACCATGCCTGATGAGCTCCTCAATTTCATCTTGAAGCTAGATACATTCTTTAGTATCGTGGCTATGATCGCGATGGTAAAGACAGTATTTATTTGGATTGCACTGCCTTGGATGAGTTCGCAGCCTTCTTGCTGGAGGCAGCCGATCCTTAATCTCCATCATTACTTGAGTTTTGGGGGCAGCCAATGGATTATAATTGTTGAACTTATAAAAAGACGACGTACGCCGCTCTGTCCGGGAATTCTTTGGCTGATGGTTTCCTGGGGGAGTTTGGGATCTTTGGTGTTTTGGTGGAGAGTGAGAGCGTCGCCGTTCTTTCATTGGAGACTTCGTCTCCTTTTTCCGACGGCCATATTAGTCGAGGGCTTACCCTCAAAAGCTTCATCTGCCCTCGCGTACCTCTCCGCCTTAGTCAACATATTTGTGAAGTCGCGATGGTAACTTCTCCAGAGAATATCGGAAAGTATTTTTCAGAAGTCTGCCTTTCAAGGCAGTCATAACTACCAATTGATCAAGGTCGTGCACTTCCAAGACAGCCGCGTTAAAACGACCAAGATAGGATCGGAGAGACTCCCCTTCCTTCTGCTTAATGCTGATTAAGGAGTCTGATCTTTTTCGTTGTCTCTACTGCTGGCAAAATGGCCAATGAATAAACGGTTCATTTGGTCGAAAGAATGAATTGTCCGTGGCTTTAGGCTTGAAAACTAGTGTCGGGCAATCTCCTTTAAAGTGGTGGGGAAAGCTCGATACAATGTAGAATCAGAAGTTCTATGAAACGGCATCAAAGATTTGAAGCTTCCTAAGTGATCAACGGGATCAGAGGTCCTGTCATAACTCTTTAGCTATGGTATTGCATAATTTGGACACTGAATGGTGGGTCAGGGTTAAACCCATCATCCTGCGCGGAAGCCTAGTTACAGAATGCTTCGATCCGTTCGTTCATCTCTCGAAGCTGATGGTTGATATTTGCATCTCGGGCATTGTAGTCCTTCGGATGTCAAGGAGAGAATCGAGAACTGGGAGTAGAGTCTTGCCAAGAACAAGGACTGGGAGAATGCCATTTTCTTCTTTTTGGGCTACTGGGACGACTGTAATAGCTCTGTTTCCCCCACTCATAGTCTCACAGGGGAATCTACGGTTGTTGTTTTGGTGGAGTCGGTTGCTGTATAGGCATCATCGGGCGGGACTCCATAACTGGGATGGCATCGATGGGTCATGCCGTCATTGCCGGTGCAGGCGCAATGTTCATTTGATGTACTTTCATCATAGCAGCTTGTGTGGTGGTGATCTACTGCATGGTCTGGACAGCGGTGGTTAAATTCTAGACCTGTTGGAAGAGCAAGTGGAATTGCTCCATACTGATGGTTGTTGGTTGCTGCAATGAGATCTCTGGTAGTGGCATCGGAGTAGGATTGAGAGGTACATTTTCCACCTATTGGAAGGTGCCGGCGGCTTGAGATCATTGTGAAGAACTCTTGCGCGGGGCCATCTTTTCTCGATTTACTGCTCCTCAAAATTGGGTTAGGATCCCTTCCTTTAGTGCCAATCTATTGATGCTGAGATCCGACTATTAGTCGGAGATGCTGGAGTGGTGGCATATCCCTTTCGAAGAGGTGACCTGCAAAAGAAGTCCTGGTTAGAGATGGCTCCGATGGGGATCCTCCGACACTTAAGTTGCTCTCAGGCGACAGTTGAGGAGTGGAGAGAGAGAGTTCTTGCATACCTCTGGAGGTTTTCTTATAGCTCCTTTTATAGATGAAAGTAGTTAGGTTGTTAGAAAAAATTGTTAGGTGGATCGTGGCATGATTGTATTGAAACTTTAAATTGAGATCCATCAGATCAAGTAGTTGAGCCCGCCTTATTCATTTTGGCGTCAATTTGGGTGCCATAGGCGCCACTGCATTCAAGTTGAATGCTTAAGCAGGATCGGTAAGAATCGACTGGAAATATTGATGGATCGGTAAGCTTCGGCTGACCAGTAAATATGTTAAGGTTGAGGGTTGAGCCCGTAACACTAGTTCGAAGGGAAGTTAGACTATCCAAAGTATGATAGTTGCCGAAGTTTGAAGTTGGCTGGTGATTGAATTGGAGATCAGGGCAAGGACTGGTTGAAATTAGAAGGATCAGACCGTGTATAAGGTTCGGTTGATTTGAAATAAATCTGAATTTAAATGTTGCCAGCACTGCTATATTAATGCCATGCTTGACAATGTTACCTCTTTCAACACTACCATGTCGATGTTACATCTGACGAGTTTATCATGTATCTTCCCACTGAGATTTGTTTTCGGCCCAAGTTGGGAATAACCCCCCAACAATTACCATGTTGGGGGTTGGAATTTTCATAAAACCTCCATATAGAGGACATGGTTGGAATATCCACCATGTCTTTGTAGTAGAGATTACCTTTTTCTTTCTACGGTGAAAATAGTAATTTAGTAAAATTTATTGTCCTCTAATTGACTTCCTATTTCTTCCCCCCCCCTTTTTCTGCACTCTTTTTAGTTAGTGAGCTAAGATATTATTTGGATGTTTATTAGAAGTAGATCATTACATTTTCCTTCAAGAATGAAGCTAATGTTGTTGGATGTTGCACCTTCATCACCTCCTTAAGCATGGAGGAAGTGTAACACCTTACACCCTTTGCATGTAACTGCAGCAAGAGCAGCTATATAAAATTTTTGAGCTCTATGGAACTCCAGATGAAGAAACCTGGCCTGATGTTTCTAAGCTACCATGGTATGATACTTGCAAGCCAGCAAGGCCTATGAAGAGATGCCTGAGAGAAGTTTTTTGGCGGTATGTGATTAATGATTAGCACTTCCTTGTTTGCATTCGATGCTTATATGCATATTCTGGTGTTTTGGGTGTATTGAAATTCATTCTAAAGCAGGTTGAATTCGCCATTTATTTATTGACACAGTGTTATTTGTCTCCTTTTATCAACAGTGTTGACTATCATGCATTGCAGTTGCTCGAGAGGATGCTAACACTGAATCCATCCCAGGTATCTCATTGTCATCAATCCTTCTTTCCTTTTTTCCCCCAAAATAAGTACCATTGTTACATCAACATAGTGGCAAGAACATAGTGCATGCATGTGCTATGATGATGATGCCTCCATTTCAGAGAAATTGGCCTTGGATAGGAAGTTATGGTGATGTACATCTTGTTAATGTAGCATAAAAATGGTTCAGATTTTTGCTGGAACAAGGAGTTCATCCCATGTTCTCACCCCTACTCATAGTGTGCCACATAGGGAATATTCCATGGACAAGCCGTGTTCCAAATTGACCCTTGCTGTTATCTAACTAATCTTCATCCTTATATGCATATGTTTATATAAATTGATTCGATTTTTCTGTTTTCCTATTTTGTAGAGAATATCTGCAAGGGATGCATTGGATGTGATGTATTTCAGATGATGAAAATTGAATCTGGTGCCAGAATGAAACAAAGAACAAAGTGTACAGGTCGCTGTTTTTATTACGTTTAAGGACATGTAGTTGAGGCTTGATTTTGCTTCTGCATGAAAGTGTTACCGCAGAAGGTGTCTTAGTTGCAGATAATGGATGCAGCATGATGGAAGTGAATCATGTCTACTTTCCTTCATTGCTTGTAAATGAGTGGGAAATGAAGGATTTTGCTGGCTAAAGGTGGGGATGAGTTAATTGCAGATGATGGATTCATGCTAAGAAGAAACGGTGCCTATTTCTGAAGGGTTTTTTCTGCTGACTAAGGTTGGAAGGCATAGGGCAGTAATTGGAACATGTCTCTCGTCTCTGATGCCATTTCTGTGGTTTACTGCCAACTTGCTTTGGCCATCAATCTCGGCAAATACTAGGACTGCAAAGGGGTCGGGTTGAAGTGAGGCATACTTGACCTTGATCCGGCCAGATTTCATATTTGTGCTATGATTTTGGACCCAGACCCAATCTATTAGTTGATTAGGTCTAGTTGGTTTAAGTCTTTGGAAAGGATTTTAGAACCTAGTTCATCATTTAGTTTGGGTTGGGTTGAAGCATGACTCGAACTTAAACTTGAAATATTCAACTTTGGGTTGGACCAGACAGTACTCTCATTTCCAGTTTGACTTAACCATCTAGCTATTCTTTTATGATTAAAATATAATGATTAATAATTAAATTTAAAATTATTGCAAATTAAATAAGACAAAAGGAGCTAATTTAAACTTGAATTTATATTCAAACATTTTTAATTTTATCAAGTAATTGATCATTTTTAAGTTTATAAACTATGATTTTATATATACTTGTGTGCTTGTAGAAAAGGTGGTTTATATAATTTGAATTCTTGGGTTTGTTGGATTGGTGTCGAGTTGGATTTATATTATATTGACCCATAGTAGACCTGGATGATATATGGGATGGATTGGGTTGAAAAATATGACTAGTCTCAAGCTGAAATGTAGACTAGGTCCAACTTTTAAACTTGACCTATTGGTCTTCAATTGATTGGATTGGGTATAATTACTTAAGGATCAGCTTGGTCACAGGTCGGCCCGTCTCATTTGCAGCCCTAGCATAAAACTCTCCCTTTTTTCAATGTTTATTGGAACGATTATCCATTATTTTGTTGTTTTTTGGAATCCTTTCAGATGCCCTCCTAATGTGAATAAATGTACGGGATGAATGAAGACACAGGTCTTCACCATCAGGACAATGTGTTATGGTGTAACATCTTTTTAAGGTTTCATATAGTTTTGTCCACATTATGGAAGCTGTTAGCTGCGCTTTTTTTAACGCTTCTGGTGTCGTGAAAATTTAAGCCACTTGATGGTGTGGCGCTGCTAGTTTTTCCTTTTAGATATTCCTCCTTTCAAGTGCCTTATCTTTTGTTTGTGGATGGATAATGAAAAAAGTAGTGGGTGTTTGTATTGCAGCTTTGATCTTTATGAAAATATTGCTAATATGTGTAACTACTTTACCTAAGATGTGATGAGTAAGTTGCTTTTGGCTCATGGAAGGTGGACCAAATCCTTTTGAAACCCTGCCTGGTTGTTCGTGTAAGCCACTACAGAAGGTTCTAACTCATTGTTTTCTAGCGGAAGTGTCTCACTTCCCCCATTTACTTCAACAAGAAAACTTATTGTTTTCTATGGACAATCATTTAGATCAGTAAAGTTGCAGGTCTGAAGGGCCACCTGTTGCCTACCGTGCTTCTCTTTATCTAGTGGTTGGAGGTTCGATTACGGCACGTATCTGTGAGAAAGCGGACAGTTGAAGATTTTTAATTATTTTATCAACTTGATAAAGGGTTCAGGTTGTATATTTTGAATAAAAGAATGATAGACTTTCTTTAACATCAACCATTTGATTGTGCAATAGCTGATTTAAGATCTGTGCTAGATGATGGAAAAAAAGGTTGGTGTGCTTTGATATCTGTGCAATATGATGTTTGAGATTACGGTTTTTTCTTTTTTTCTTTAATCTATCCCTCAACAATACTTGACAAGTGGTGGGAGGATGCACTTGTTTGTATGTGAAGGTGTAGTAAAGGGAGTGGCATGGGAAGAGGTGTGGTAGGCTAGGAGCATCTCTGGTATGGTAACGAAAGAAACCTGATATTAAGGCAAACCAGTAAGAGCGTAAGACAAAGTATAGGAGTTAGATGAGCGGGCCAACCGAGGAAAATCAAAGGAGCGAAACATACAATAATTGACCCAGTTACTGTAGTTACAACCAAATGATAAAAATAAAGCAGTAAAACTATGCCACAGCAATCTTTGCGGAAAGAGCTCCATAATTCAATGAACATAGAAACTGACTATAAGCCGAGTCATTTTGAATGACCCGGATCTTTACAGAGGAGGTTCTCTTTTTTTTTTTTTTTTTTTTTTATTTTATCGTAGTAGAGATTTTCTTAAAAAAATATCGCGGGAGACAAAATCTAAGAATCATCTTGCCTAATGTGTCGCAGGGAGATATCCATTGCACCTGATTAGTTCCCAAAAATAGGATGGACACAACGTTGCATTTTTGTTTAGTTCAACTCTTTCGGCCCCCAACTTAGGAGCGTGTAATGCACCCGGTAATATATTACATTACGTGAACTAAATCCACAGCCGGCTACCGTCCAGCGCAAGATCATAGGCCTCAGAGCGGTGGTTGCATCTCTTTTCCCCACCCTGACGTATAACCTCTAATAGCACTTCAATAATACATCCCCATCCAATCAACCTCGCATCCGTCCCACAAATAAACTAATCCTCACCACTAAACCGGTGGTCCCATCCTGGCCCACCAACCGATCCGACCATAAACTCCAATCCCAAAATCCCAGCCGTCGACGTCTCCATCTCGGCCCTCCTGGGTGAGAACGAGGTCAGAGGTATCCCCGATGAGTAGGATCTACCGTGGCATCTCCCTTCTCCCGCCCTCGATTCCTGGCATCTTCCCATCAGATTCCATCTCTATCCAACGGCCCAGATTTACTCCCTCCTCTCTTTATATATCCCAACGATCCTGCCCTTTGCTCCGACACCGAGGCCAGAGCTCTCTTGCTCTCTCGAAATACTGTTCCCATTTCACCCACCAATTTTTTGGTTTCTCTTCCCGAAATGGACCTCCTCGAAATGCCCTTGGAGGCCATCGTGCTCCGCTTCCACTCCCTTCCCGCCGCCGTCGCTGCCGGCTCCCTCTGGGCCTGCCTCGCCGTCCTCGCCGCCGCCCTCGGCTTCTGGCGCATCCGCGCCGTCGGATCCCGATCCGACGTCTCTCTCCCCCACTCCCCCACTCCTCCCGAGTCCGAGCCGGTCCAAGCCCCGTCTCCGGCACCGGCGCCGGCGACGGTGCTGAAGTCTCCCAAGCCGACCGTGAGGGCGCCGCACTGTCACATGGAGGACGCCGGCACTCCCAAGGCCCGGTTCACGGCGTACTACGGCTCCTGCGACTGGTTCGACGTGGAGGATGACGGCGACGAGCAAGCGGAGGTGGATAACGGACGGAAGGATGGCGGCGCCAGTGTCGTCAGGGCTCGTTTGACGGCGCCGTTGGAGGGATTTGGGTGGGAGGCGTTGATGGTTAGGAGGCGGGGGGACCTTGGGTGGTACCGTTACCAGGACCGGACTGCCCTTAACGGCAGCGTCGTCCGGTTGTGGGACGGCGACGATGTTTTGTCGGCGACGTCACGAAGGAGGTCACCGATGGGATGGTAGGGGTATAACAGGAATTTGGAGAAAATTTGTGAAATGTATATAATTTTTGTATAATTATTATTTTGCCCTTCTCTCTTCTTTTGTCTCTTGCTTCTCCTGGTAAGTTTATTACCCTGAACCAAAATGGTGATGGGACACAGATGGAATTACTCCATTGCCGTGCACTTCTAGAAGGGTATTTTTAGTAAACGGTAACACAAAATTTTTGGAGATTTTAGGGATGTCATGGTGAAAGTTGTCCTGTTTTGGTTGGTGATCTATCAAAACTGTGGTTGCAGAAGTTGCAAATAATGTCACACCTTATAATTAATATCGGGTTACCAACCAAGAGAAAATTATATACTCCCACAATTAATTTAAAGTTTTATCAATGGGCCTGTATGAGAAAATATCAAACTAAGATGCTTGATGTAAGTTTAATATCTTCTTTTTCCTTAAAATATTAATTCAAGCGCTCTTCTAGATTAATTTTGCATCGATTGGTGGAAAATTAATTTATTGTGATATTCTAGTTTACATACCTACTTATTCCTATCTTAGTCTATGTTCGTCTCCAATGTGTTAAATAAGCTTCATTAGCAATTGAGTTAATTAACCTTCTGGTGCTAGCTAGTTTGCCATGGATACGTACAATGACAAGCCTTAGAAGAAGGTACTTAATTTAGGTTAAGGGTTTTTTCGGTTCCGGTAGATTATTATTTTTTTTCCATGCCATGTCTATGTTCTTTTTTTCCCCCTCCATGACATCTCATATTGATATAATTTCTCTATACATGTAGTAGCAATTTGCGTGATGGGTTCATCGGATCAACATCGATCGATTCATCATCGGAGATTTCTGTATCTGCACGTAGCTGATGATGGTGAAGGCTGGTTGATCTATCAACGCAGGAGTGCCATGAGAATTTTTGTTGTAGGATAGCTTCATGTGATGCGATGTGCCACCGTTTCAGGTCATTGTCATGAGGCTAATAGTGGCACTTAAAGGGTAGGGGTACCGGTCCATTTCAAGTGTGTCCTGGTCTAGAAAATTCTCGCTCAATCAAAACATTAATGGAATGAGGATAAGAGACCCTTGCATGATCACATGGCAACTATGGTAAACTTTAGTCCACTTAACTTGTCTACATACAATTGAAGTTGGAGAACTTTCCAGCTTGATGAAGAGAGAGGCATGATGATATACTTGCATGGGTTAAACATGCGTCATCTTGAAAGAAATTTTACAACTTGGAACAGCTGGCTTGGTAGACTTGCACAGACCCCAATCATAACCTGCGGCCACAGCAACCATCTGTCATATTTAATCCTAATCAAAGGAGCCAAAATAATGGTTTGAATACGAAGCGTGAATCCACCAGACCAGGCGGTCATTGGTTATTTCTATTTTTAATTAATGCACCAACCATTAGCGACCACACTGGCGTCTGTCCCTATCCAAAAATCGTCCTACCACTCGAAAGAAGGCTGACGTTACGGATTCCCCTTTTCTATTTCTTTATTATTTAAGATCACCACGATATTCTTGCGTGAAGACTATGACCCCACCGAAATTCTTCTGCACCGCGGGCGGGCGGAGTCGCGGACGCCCCCCCGGTTGGCTCTTGCACCGAGTTAAAGTACGGTATTTATTATTTTTTTTAAACTTTAATTTTACGTGAGGGTCGACCATCGTGGATGATATTTACGCTGCACGACGTAGAAAGTAATTTTTTTGGTTGAAATATTAGAGCACGTTTGGTTTGGTTTGATTGGGAGATCAAGACTGTCAAACAAAAATTAAAATTAATAATTTTTATTAATTTTATTTAGATGATTTTTTTTTTATTTTTATTAAAAAAAATATTTAATTTTTTAAAATTTAATCTATTTTTTTTTTAGTATTCAAATTTTATATCAGTTTCGATTTCGATCACGAATCAAAATGTATTAAAGAATATATTTATTTTAATTTTTATTTTAATTTAATTTAATTTTGATTTCAATTCTCATCATGAATTTAATACGTCTTTAGTAAAATTATAGCCTAATTAGAAGATGATAATTTTAGTTGATTCATTGAATGTCTGACTTGATCTAATTTAATTGAAATATAAGATGGATATAAGCTTTAGAAAAAAAATACTCCAAACATATTCGATCGAGTATGGATAATGATATGCTTCAATTCGAATTCGATCCGATATAATTTTAATATATATTTCTCTTTCAATCTAAGTTGCATCTTTAACACCATCGGTGTATTCAACCTTTTCACATGGTGCTTCACTATAACATCTTTTGCTGTAGCTATATTTTAATTTTAGGTATGAGCGTGCTAAAGGATATAATGATTGAACTAGATTCCCTTTTTCTTTTTTTTTCATCAATAAAAAACCTCACCAAAAATGTTCATATAAACTAGATGTTAGCTATTAGTGGGCCTAGTTTTTAAATCACCAAATCTCATCTCCCCGGGATTTCATGGATTAGCTTCCTGCAATCTACACTTTTTACCGCATATTTAAATAAATATGTTTCCAGTACCATCCGACAAAATCTAAATCGGAGTTCTAGTGCAAACTCAAACTCATGGCCCTAATCGATCAGATCATGAATTAAAAATTCGTTGTCGAGCAAAGTGACAGCTACCATCTACAAAATTAATGTTTCATCAAGCCATTATCTTGTAAGATGTGGTCCATGGGATGGTTGATATTTATTTATTTTCCGAGAGAAGGGGTGGTTGGTTATTTAAAATAGAGAGGCAGGATCCGGTTTTTGATCCCTTTAGCCTAGTGCATTAGAGCACAAACAACAATTTGTTTTGTGATACGTAAGCTTCTGGAGCCATCCATTATTAGAGAAAACTTTCAAATGATGGAGATTTACGTTGGGAACCAGACATGATGAAAATGAGAAAATTCATCTTCGCCAGTGATGTGGGGGTAATACTATCTGATCATCGATTCCTCTCCCCAAGGATGGAGTATGCTGGTTAAGTAATTTGTTGCATCATAGATAAAACTCCAAGCTATCTCAATCACTTGGTCCATTCAACTTTTGTCTAATTTACATTGGTCAACCTGGAAAAAAAAAATGGTGTACCTTTTGCTTTTAACTTGCTTTCTTTTTTGGACATCATACATTAGTGGAAGAAGAAAGGTGCTGCAAAAATGTGAACTAGAATGATGGAACCTGTCAATATTTTCAAAGAAATTCCCTTAAAGTCGATTTGCATGCACTCATGAATATGTAGAAATATGCCCATCAATATCTGATCATCAATCATACTTGAGTTGACTATAACAATGTTAGTAACTTGAAATTAATAAAAGAAAGCTCTAGAGGAAAGGTAAAATAATTATTAGGTGAAAGGAAAATTTCACCAATACATGGTATGTTCCTTACATGCATGCAAGAAATGTCTAGGAGTTTCATGTAAAATTCCCAAACATTTGAATGAAATAGTTAAATAAATGTTCCATGTGGTGCTTAAATGTTCGCCTTTTTGTGTTCTTACTGGGTAACAAAATTCTGAAATCTGTGGTTGGGCTTTTGTCTGCTGCTAGGATGCTCCCTTTTGATATTTTGATATCTATTTAGATGCTGGATGACATTGTCCCCAAGCCCTCCAGCTGGACTAGCTCCAAATGATGGAGGATTTGACTGACGCATTCATAACACTAGTTTGGTACAACTTCTTTGGTTGCTAATTATGTGTTTTAATAAATGGTTGATCCCAGCATCTTAGTCCAAGTGTCTTTAAATTCTGTAATGTAATAGAAGGAAGAAGGAAGATAAAAGGAGCCAGATGGCTTCTTTTTCTTTTTCTTTTTTCCATTGCCACCAATCTGCAAACATGTTGGCCAAACAGCAGCCATGGAAACACGAACGCTTAGTTGCTGAATGAAACACCTTTCGAACAGCAGTTTGCTTCGGCTGAAATCAATCCTTTGGTCAATTTGTAGCATAGCTGTTTCCCTGGTCGTATACATATATATATATGAGGATGGTTGTTGGACCTCCTTTTTTATGGACTGTGTTGAGGTTGGAGGCCGAGTTGTAAGATAGGAGGGCTAAGACTGAGCTTGGATTTTGGGAACTCGCATCTTGGGATTCGAAAAGAAGCCCGATGAATTAGACATATATAGCTTCTGTCATTAAACTTGAGATTTTTAAAAACAAACCAAATTTTGAACAACTCTGGACTTATTATATGTTGCAGGTTGGCTAGTTGTGACTCATCTAGCATTTTTTTCTTTTCATTCCATCCAGATTAAGAGAAATACTTCGGCTGATTAATGGAATTCAGCATGATATTTTTAGCTACTTAATTAGCTCGATGTGAACAAAAACTTTGTACTCTAGCTCATTCATCAAGTTTTTATTTTTATTTTTATTTGTTTGTTTTGAGGAAAGAAGACCTTATTCATTAAGTAAACTTGTAAGAGAATGGTTGCTAAATATTTAAGAGTCCATGAAATATGATTTATGGCTCGACTCATTGCTAATAGGCTGAGTTAAGCCCACTTAAGTTTTTATTTTTTTTAATTCTTTTCAGAGTGAACCCACGTAAGCATGAGACACAATAAAAGTTGCCTATATCTTCCCTTTTTGCAACTGGAAGGAAAATAATAATTATAAAAATAACAAATATATGTAGCGGTGGCCAAAGTTTTACAATTGTTCACAAAAAGGTAGGTGATTGTGCTTCTCAAACAAAGGTGAGGTTCGAGGTACAAGAACTTATATCCTCTATGATTGATCGAACATAGAATAAGCATGAAAAGCTCTTCAGAATAAGTACTTCAAAGAAGAAAAAGCCCAAAAAAAACGGATGATATGCGAGATCCGCCATATTCAATAATTTTATACCGTATAATAACATAATTTAACTCTCAGTGCTTTCTAAAGATCTAAACTTATCCAAATTCAACAATCTAATCCAGATTGTAGACCATTACGACAAGGACACCCTATCAGCGATCCAACCATATATACCTGCCAAGAAAATTTATTCTTATATTTTATCCCAATTATATTTGTAATATTTGATGGCTATGTCACCCATGAAGCATCTTTGTCTAATTTTTAATGCCTCGCATTTTTTGCCAGTTCCTTTAGGTATTCAAACCCAACAAATCATATCATACCTTCTAAGCTTTCAAATCCTAATGAGTTTAATTTGAAAAAGGACATGCAAGATATCATGCTAAGAGCTATTCAGTTGGCTAATCCATCTGGAGGAGAAATTATTAATTATAATGATTCTACTGTACGTATCTTGGGCCATCCAATTGTGATGGCCCGGTTCGGCCCATTACTAAAATGGCCCAAATTTTATCTTAAGAAAAGAAAGGAAAAAAGAACACAATGAATAAGACTTCCACCAGAAGTCTACTTCCATGCTAATACACCGAAGAAGAAACTAAATCCGACGAGAATTCAGCCTCCCCTCCACCTTATAAGTCTCCCACTCTCTCTCTCAACGTCGTCTACGACAAGCCCGGCCCTCCTCCCCCCTTCTTCCCTTGTATTGCGCCTGTCGAAAATCAAGATCGGAGATGCCAATGGAACCAAGGTAAGGTCCCGATTCTTCCTTCCTCTCTTGCTTTCCTTTCTTTCCATGTCCTTGTGCATGATCACCGGCCATTGAGTTTGCCGAAAAATCATGAAAATGAAATCTCCTATTTTTGGATATTTTTTTCCATAATTCATGCCTTTGGCCCTCACCGCTGGCCGTCCACCGGTGCTTGCCAACGGCTGCTCACTGCCGGACCTCCGGTGTGCTAGCGCACCTTGCTGGAGCATGAGCCACCAGCCCTCGTTCTTCCCTGTTCGGCCAAGAGAGAAAAGAAAAGAAAAGAAAAGAAAGAAAGAAAGAAGAAAAAAAGAAAAGAAAAGAAAAAGAAAAAGAGAAATTTTTTTTTTTCCTCTCTCCTTCTTTCTCTAGGGCCCCTCCTCTCTCTTTTACTGCACCATGGATCCCAAGATGAACTTGAGATGAAAACATGATGACCGGATATTGCTTTAAAATCCATGCATTTTATTTAATTCCAATCCAATCTTTATCAGAAATTCATAATATCTAATCATAGTTAACCCATATTAAGTCATCCTGATATGATCTCTGATGATCCTGATCATGATTGCTTCTTTTGATGAATACAAAGATTCTCTCTCTACTTCTCTCTCCTTTCTACTTTCTCTTTGTAGGGACTTCAGTATCAAGTCATGTCTTTCTCTTTTAGAAACCTATGTTGACTCTGATAAGATGGTCTTGAATCGATTTGGTGTCCGAATGGTCTATCGGATCGATCACCTGATCAATCATCTCTTTTATTATTATTTAATTTTATTAAATTTAATAAATAAAAATTAATTATAAATTAATATTTAAAATATAATTATTTGATTCTTCTAAAGAAGTTTGAAGGTCTAGGATGATCGAGGTAAGTAGAATCTTATGCTTTTTATTTATTTTTAAATATTATATTTTTTTATAAATAAATTATTATTGAAGAAATCATATTTTTTATAAAATAAAAATCAGCATATGAGATATGAAAAAGCATATTTTATTATGATCATTGATTTCATGCATATGTTTTTATAAAGTGACATGTTTTATGATACATGAATTTTATTATTTTTCATCTATGTAAATATATATTTTAAGAAAAAATATAAGAATTTCAAAGGCTCTTAGATAGCTATGGACCAATCTCTATTAGAAAAGTCAACACTCAAAGCTAGTATCCATAAGAAACATGGTCCTGCCAATGAGTATAAAATTGGCATAAGAAATAAGAATCATATCGATTAAAAAATATGGCCCTATTATGGGTACAAAGTAATCTTAGCATAAATATCTGTGGGCAATATTTTGAAACATGATATAGACATATGATTAAGAATGATTTACGAATCATGTTTATAAAATTTCATGATTTATGCATGCATGATTGGTTATGACCTATCTTATTATATGCTCTATAAAATATTTTATTTTATAATACCTATTATTTTTTAAACATTGCATTATCATGAAAATATTTATGCTTGATTTGGTAAGAAAGTGTAGATTTTATTTATTGAGCTAGTGTAGCGCATACCTTTTTATTTTTTATTTTTTATAAAAAAATAAAGTTAAAACTGATAAAGGATCTAGATTTGGGGATCTGCATCGTCAAGCTTGAGAATTTTGGTAGTTAAACTTAGTTTATTGAATATTCATGAACTTGTAGTTATTTATTTATGATTTTGAGATATAATTTTGGTTTTCAATTTTGGATTTAGATGCTCTAAACCGATCTTGATTTAATTATTTAAGAAATGATGGAATTAAATTTTTATTTATATTTTAATTATAATAGATTTTTGATGTTATCAAGGACCGTACCCCTCGATAGCATGACTTTGTTATGTCTCGAATTTGAAAAATGATATTTTATGGTATCAGAGGAATAGGTTTGATGATGGATGGAATTTAATATCTAGCAATAGGTTTGATCATGGATAGATCTTAAAAGTCTAATAATAGGTAAATAGATCTCGTTTAGCTAAATCATGTTTGATTGAATGAAAATAGATAAAATTTGTTTAGAGTTTCTGCTGCTCATTTAAGAAAGCTGATTAATGCTAGTATTTTTAATAGGTGACAATGAGCAATAGTAAAAATGAAGTCTTAGTGAACATTGCCACTAGAAGGAGAGGAGCAAGGACTACAATAAGAGATGCTAACTAGATAGTTGAGTAGGATCTTAATGTACCAGCCACTCAAGTAGATATTGCTAGAGTTTGTGAAGTATTGGTTCAGTTTATTCAATAATAACAACAGCAGACACAAGCTGCTCTTCGATCTATACTATTTTTAGTCATATTATGAAAGGTTTAGAAGGCTCAATCTATCACTATTTAAGGGTGGACATGACCCTCTAGTTGTAGAGATCTGGATTCAGGAAATAGAAACAATGTTTGATGTATTACAATATCCTGAGAATGTGAAGGATAGGCAAGCCATTCTCATGCTAAAAAATATATTGAGTTTTGGTGGACTGCAATAAAAACTACATATGAAAATACTAATAACCAGTTGATATAGGAGAAATTCAAGAAAATATTTTATGATCAATACTTTTCCAATTCAATGAGATTAGTAAAAGAGAATGAGTTTTTGACTTTGAGGCAAAAAGATGACATGATAGTATTAGAGTATGCAAATAAATTTAATAAGTTAGACTGCTTCTACCCCAGCTTATGGAGTTCGAAAGGAGTAAAGCTAACAGATTTGAGCAAGATCTAAAGTATGGAATTCGATCTTGATTGTCTTCTCATCTTTTTAATGATTATAAAGATGTATTAGAACGAGCTTTGAAAGTGAAATCACTATAAGAAAATAGTGATTTTGTAATCAAATTTTTTGGTTGAAATTTATGATTGATTTTACGTTTGATTTTGCGACCAAAATTTTTACGATTAATTTTACGAATAAAAATTTGAATAAAAAATAATTTATAAAATATTAATTTTGTAAAATTTTATAACTAATTTTTTGACCAAATTTTTAGTTATAAATTTTTTGACCAAAAAATTGATCAAAAAATCCTAAAATTATTTTTAAAATTTAAAATAATTTTAAAAAATTTTTGATTGATTTTTCAATCAAAAAATTAATATTTTTGATCAAATTTTTTATCATAAAATTTTTAATCAAAAAATTGATTAAAAATTTCAAAATTATATTTTTAAAATTTAAAGTAATTAAAAAAATTTAGATTAATTTTTTGATCAAAAAATTATTTTTTTTAGATCAAATTTTTGATCATAAATTTTTAGATAAAAAAATTGGTTAAAAAATCCCAAAATTATTTTTTTAAATTTAAAATAATTTAAAATTTTTCCATCAATTTTTCAATCAAAAAATTAATTTTTTTGATAAAATTTTTTATCATAAATTTTTTGATCAAAAAATTGGTCAAAAAATTCTAAAATTATTTTTTTTAAAATTTAAAATAATTTGAAAAATTTTTTGATCAATTTTTTGGTGAAAAAATTATTTTTTTTGATTAAATTTTTAATCATAAATTTTTTGACCAAAAAATTGATTGGAAAATCCTAAAATTATTTTTAAAAATTTAAAATAATTTAAAAAAAATTTAATCAATTTTTTGATAAAAAAGTTTTGAAATTATTTTTTTAATCTAAAATGATTTTAAAAATTTTTTGATCAATTTTTTGATTGAAAAATTAATTTTTTCCAATCAAATTTTTAGTCATAAATTTTTTGACTAAAAAATTGATCAAAAAATTCTAAAATTATTTTTTTAATTTAAAATAATTTAAAAATTTAGTGACTAATTTTTTGGTTGAAAAATTAATTTTTTTCGATCGAATTTTTGATCATAAATGTATTTTGCTATAAAATATTATTTTTTATTTTTTATAAAAATAGTATAATTTTAAAATTTAAAGTATATCTTCATCATTCATTATCTAAATAATTATCATTAGTGTATTGTCACAAAAGACCGGCTCGATTCAATAGCCCTTGCTATATCGATCAATAAAATTTGGTTTCGACGATCATAAATGATCGTATGATAATTTCATAGATAGAGATCATTGATGGATTCAAAAACTTGCAATGATAATCTCAATGATGTTTTTAGCATACTATCAAAATTTTACTTCAATCGGACATGATTATCATAATCAATTTAGCATAGGATGATTTGAACTATTAAATAAAAAATGAGTGATCAAAAGGCAAAACGACATTCGATTGTAAGATAATTTTTTAGATAAATAATTTTTGCTACTACTTTAATCATTTGTATGGTGATGATCATAAAATTCAAATTATATATGTATGAACCATCGATGTTAAGCTGATCTTATAAAAGCACAAGTATAATCATCTAAGGACTTTAAGAATGAGTATCAAGAAACATAGTTTTAAATCATTCATATATACATGGTTTGAACTTTACGATCATCACTGTACAAATGATTAAAGTAGTTACAAAGATCATTAACTAAAAAATTGCCATTAATTGGATGCCATTTGGCCCTTTGATCACTCATTTTTTTTTTAATGGTCTAAATCATTTCATGCTAAATTGATCATGATAATGATGTTCGATTGAAGTAAAATTTTGATAATTTACTATAAATATCACCAAGATCATCATTACAAGTTTTTGAATCCATCGATAGTCTTTATCTATCAGATTATCATACGATCATTCGTGACCGTCGAAATCAAATTTTATTGATCGACATAGCTAGGGCTACCGGATCAAGCCGATCTTTTGTGATGATACTCTAACGATAATTATTTAGATAATGAATGATGAAGATGAGTTTTAAATTCTAAAATTATATCATACTTAGAGAAAACTAGAAAAAAATTATATTTGGTTGTAAAATACATTTGTGACCAAAAAATCAGTCAAAAAAATTAATTTTTTGACCAAAAAATTAATCAAAAAATTTTAAATTATTTTAAATTAAAAAAAATAATTTTCAAATTTTTTGACCAATTTTTTGATTGAAAAATTTACGATCGAAAATTCGATCAGAAAAAATTAATTTTTTGATCGAAAAATTTTTCAAATTATTTTAAGTTAAAAAAATAATTTTGGGATTTTTTGACCAATTTTTTGGTTGCAAATTTTTTTTAATTTTTTATAACCAAAAAATTGATCTTAAATTTAAATTTTAAAAAAATTTAATTGGCACTTTTTTTGATGATTTTTTTTTTAAAAAAAAATTTATAAGCCCGGTGCCCCACCCCCAGCCCCATCCCAGCCGCCCCTGACCCCCATCTTCCCCTCCCCAGCGATCGCCCACGACGGGCCCCCCTCCCCTCCCCGGAGACCGCCCACGACGACCTCCCCTCGCGGCCCATCGCGATGGCCTACCCTCGTCGGCCCACTGCGACGGCCCCCCCTTCTCCTCGGTTACTGCCCACGACGGCCTCCCCTTACTGGCCCACCGTGACGGCCCCCATCCCCTCCCCGGCCTGCGACGGCCCCCTTCGCCATCTCCTTGCCACCACCTACCATCGATCTCCACCGTCGAGGGAATCGGGGTGGGGTGGGCAGTCGGGAGACTGGGGTGCAGTGCTAGAGGCATGGAGCAGCGGCTGAGGGGGTGCGGTGTCGGAGGTGCGGAGCAGCGGCCAGGGGCGGTGCTGGTGGCTAGGGGGCAGCACGGGCGGTGCGGAGGGTCGGGGGCGGTGCGGAGGGTCGGGGGTCAACGCAGGCGGTGCGGGTGGCCCGAGGGCAGCATCGACGGCCGACAGGTGGCCAGAGGGCAGCGTGGGGGGTGGAGTGCGGGGGATCGGAGGGCGGCGGCACTAGCGGATGAGGGCGGCGAGGGAGGATTGCGCTGAAGGCGTGTTGGAGAGTACAAAAAAAGTAATAAATAAAATATTAAAAAATTCTTTAAAAAATATCAATAATTTATTATTTTATAAAAAAAATAAAATACATAAAAATAATATAAATAATATAAATTTAAAATATAAAAAAATTAGTGATCAATTTTTTTTAAAAAAATATTTTAAAAAAAATTTATGATAAAATTTTTGATCAATTTTTATTTAAATTTTTAGTTTAATATTTTTTCATTAATTTAGCGATCGATTTTATGATCAAATTTTTTTAAAAAAATATTTTTAAAAAAATTTATAATCGATTATTATTTAAATTTTTAGTTTAATATTTTTTATTAATTTAGCGATTGATTTTTTTTTTTAAAAAATATTTTTAAAAAAATTTACAATCGATTATCATTTAAATTTTTAGTTTAATATTTTTTCATTAATTTAGCAATTGAATTTTTTTAAAAAATATTTTTCAAAAAAATTTTGATCGATTCTTACTTAAATTTTTAGTTAAATATTTTTTTATTAATTTAGTGATCAATTTTTTTAGAAAAAATATTTTTTTAAAAAATTTATGATCAAATTTTTGATCGATTTTTATTTAAATTTTAGTTTAATAATTTTTCAATAATTTTGTGATTGATTTTTTTTAAAAAAATATTTTTTAAAAAAATTACAATCAAATTTTCAATCGATTCTTATTTAAAATTTTTTGTTTAATATTTTATAATTAATTTAGTGATCAATTTTTTTAAAAAAATATTTTTTAAAAAATTATGATCGAATTTTTGATCGATTTGAAGATTAAAAAAATTATAATTTTTTTTATAAATTAGAAAATATTTTTTATAAATTTTTAATTTTTAGAAATTAGATTATTTATTTTTTATATTTTTTTGGAAATTAGCAACTAATTTTTGGGTTGAAAAATTGGTAGCTAGATTTTGCAATTGAAAAAATCGATTGAAAAATATTTCCAACTAGCCTTTTTGCGATCAAAAATTTTTGATTGCAAAATCGGTTGCTAAATTATTTGACGATCGATTTTTGATTTTTAGTAAATGATTTTTCAATCGCTAAAATCATATTTTCTTGTAGTGAATCTAAGATGAAAAGATCAGAACAAGAGAAGAGTAATAAAAAGAGACCAAGGCCAGCAGAAAATCTAAATGATAGATAGAAAAATTCTACTAATAATTTGGATAACAATAAATAAGCTGTGATCTGCAAATATTATGGTAAAGATCATTATGGACCTTATCTCAAAAAATTAGGAGCATGCTTTTTATGAAGCAGAATAGAATATATGGCATGAGATTATCCTATTAAGAAAAAGAATAATTCAGAAACTCCTAAACCAGTAGATTAGAAACCATAAGAAAATGTACGAGTATTCGCTTTGACCCAATAAGATGCCAATACAAATGATCAAATATTTACAAGTATCATTTTAGTTAATCTATAAATATTGATATGCTCATTCTTTTATAACTTTCAAGTTTAACTGTATATTTGTAGAATTGAATAAACCACTATATGATATCTCTATTTTTAATAAAGTTATTTTTACTAATATTTTATTTAAATATTACATTATTTTTAGATGAGAAAGCTAGGATTGATAGAACTTGATTTAAAGAATAATAAAGATGACATGAAGATAAAGAACTCTTACCTATATATTTGAGAATGAAGATATGCCAAGTTTTGAGGACGAATTTTTTTTTTAAGAAGGATAGAATGTGATGGCCCAGTTCGGCCCATCACTAAAATGGCCCAAATTCCATCCTTAAAAAAAAAAGGAAAAAAAAACACAACGAAGAAGACTCTTGCTGGGAGTCTTCTTCCATGCTAATACACTGGAGAAGAAACTGAATCCGAAGAGGATTTAGCCTCCCCTCCACCCTACAAGTCTCCCAGTCCCTCTCCCAAGGCCGTCCACGATAAGCTTGGCCCACCTCCCCCCTTCTTCCTCTCCCCTTCTTGCAATTTTTGCCAAATCCCTTGCATTATACCCGCCAAAAATCAAGATCGGAGATGCCACTGGAACCAAGGTAAGCTTTCGATTCTTCCTTCTTCTCTTGCTTTTCTTTCTTTCCATGTTCTTGCGCACGATCACCGGCTATTAAGTTCACCAAAAAATCATAAAAATGAAATTAATCCCATGTTTTTGGATATTTTTTCTATAATTCCTACCATTAATTTGGCCCTCATTGTCGGCCATCCACTGGTGCTTGCCATCAGCCACTCACTGCTGGACCTCCGGCGTGCCGCTGCACCTCGCTAGAGTGCGAGCCACAAGCCCCCGCCCTCCCCTATTTGGCCAAGAGGGGAAAGAAAAGAAAAAAAAGAAAAAAAAAGAAAAGAAAAAGAAAGAAAGAGACCACGGACCCCAAGATGAACCTAAGATGAAAATAGAATGACTGAACATTGCTTTAAAATCCAAGTAGTTTATTGAATCCCAGTCCAACTCTTTTCAAAAATTCATAATATCTGATCGTAATTAATCCATATTGAGTCATCTTGATATGATCTCTGATGATCTTAATCATGATTATTTTTTTTGATAGATACAAAGACTCTCTCTCTACTTTTTTTTCTTTCTGTACTTTCTTTCTCTAGAGACTTCAATACCAAGTCATGTCTTTCTTTTTTAGGGACCTATATCGACTGTCATAAGATGGCCTTGAATCGATTTGGTACCCGGATGGTCTCGATCACCTGATCAATCATCTCTTTTATTATTATCTAATTTTATTAAATTTAATAAATAAAAATTAATTATAAATTAATATTTAAAATAAAATTATTTATTTTTTTAAAAAAAGTCTGAAGGTCTAGAATGATCGAGATAAGTGAAATCTTACGCTTCTTATTTATTTCTAAATATCATATTTTTTATGCAAATAAATTATTATTGATGAAATCATATTTTTCATAAAATAAGGATTAGCATATTAGATATGAAAAAGCATATTTTATTATAATCATTGATTTCATGAATATATTTTTATAAAATAACATTTTTATGATGCATGAATTTTATTGTTTTTTCATCTATGTAAATGTATGTTTTAAGAAAAAAATATAAGGATTTCAAAGGCTCTCGTATAGCTATGAATTAATTTTGATTGAAAAAATCAACATTCGGAACTAGCATTCATAAGAAACGTGGCCCCACCAACAGGTATAAAGTTGGCATAAGAAACAAAAATCTTATCAATTAAAAAATATGGTCCTATCATGGGTACAAAATGATCTTAGCATAAATTTCTATAAGCAATATTTTGAAATATGATATAGACATATGATTAAGAATGATTTACGAATCATGTTTATGAAATTTTATGATTTATGCATGCATGATTGATTTATGACTTATTTTATTATATACTCTATGAAATATTTTATTTTATAATATCTATTATTTTTTAAATATTAGATTATCATGAAAATATTTATGCTTGATCCGGTAAGAAAGCGTAGATTTTACTTACCGAGCTAGCGTAGCTCATATTTTTTTTTCTTTTATAGAAAAATAAAGTTAGAATCGAAGAAGAATCCAGGCTTGGGATCTGCATAGTGAAGCATGAGAATTTTGGTAGCTAAATTTAGTTTATTGGATATTCATGAACTTGCAGTTGTTTATTTATGATTTTAAGACATAAATTAAATTTTTAATTTTAGATTTAGATGCTCTGAATCAATCTTGATTTAATTATTTAATAAATGATAAAATTAAATTTTTATTTATATTTTAATTATGATAGATTTTTATTGATTATAATTAATTGACTTCATATTATTGAGGGTCATACCTCTTAGTAGCATGAGCATATTATATCCTGGATTTAGGATATGACATAATAATTCTACCATGCGCATCTTGGGCTATTCAATAAAAAGTCAATACATTATTTAGTTAAAAATTTTGAATTGAAAAATGTTTACCGTTAACCATGATTTGCTAGTTTATATTTTTGGTATTTTGAATGAAAAAAATTCATTTTTTTTAGATGATGTAATAATTTTTTATTAAATAATTTAAAATACATATAATAAAATAATTCTAATCAATAATTTCTGCTAAAAAGATCAATAAATCTCTTTCACGACCGGTCAGCCCTGTCCAAATACTCATCTTGAGCGAAGGGGGAGACTTTGCGCACGTCCCAAACCAACGTCGATGAATTTATTCTGGGCCATGGAAACCAAAGTGGTGCAACTTCTGAGTGGGATACCGTACCTAACTTCTGATGGGATCTCAGCGATCGAGGGGGAGAGGCACGGTAGGGTCACGGAGGTATCAATAGCATGTGAACCATGGCGGTTTCGTCTCGGTCTTCACGCTTCAAACTCAGCACTGCTTCCACCAGCTGTTTCCTAGCTCCAGTAATTAAATCACTGCACAAGATTGCTCAGACTGGTCCTTGTACCTAGCGTGCAGGCCATGAGTTCTCCAATGGCATGCTCTCACATATGTTCCCTTGAAATAGATAGGAACCATAACTTAAATACACCATTACAAACTCAAACAACCCTAGCTGGAGTACTAGTAAAATAGGTTAGGTATTGGTCTTAATTATATCAATGAATGCATTTTAGACATTGACCTAAATGGCATCTTATCAATTTATGAAGATGGGACCTATATTACAACTTAGAAATTAACTGTCTTTTGAGGACAAAAACAAAGTTATTCCCAAAAATCTTCACTACGTTTCCAAACTAAGCCTAATCTAAAGTGACGCAGGTTGGTCAGATTAAAGATTAGCAATCTGATATCAATACGTAAATCTAGGATGGCATGAATGGAAAGATTGAGAGGAGACCGGTAGGGCGTTGGTTAGTACCAGCTAGCAGTACAACCAAGCCAAAATGACCATATGTGCACCTTTGTACCGGTACCATTTTACCATGCAAGTTGATTGTTTTTTTCGACCTGGAGTGACTAGCGTTGTGGTTGAACTAATATTATTTAGCTACAATTGCAGGAGATAAGCCTATATAAGAAGAATAGGTTGAGCTTCCTTTTAGCTTAGGACTAGAGTGCAGCATTTCTCCTATGGGAAGCACCAGGAACCGAGCCTTGGAGGGGGAAGGAGGAGCTAGAGAGGTGCATGGAGTAGGCGTATATTTAATCCCAAATTGCTATGCATTGACAAGATGAAAGAATCCAAATTATATCTTCTCACTAATTTTTTTTGATAAGATTTTGGATTGTTACAAATAACACCGGAGTGAACTCGGCCTATGACATATATAGATCAAGGAATGCTGCAGCTTGAGCCTATTTGGATTATGATATTTATAATTAAATTTATAGTACTTGTGATTAGATTTTAATGGATTTAGATCTTTAGTCTAGTGAAGATGTTAGAGGAGTATGTGAGGGCTTATGTAGACGTATGTTTAGTCCTATATTAGTTATACACTCATAGATCTTTTCTATTTATATGTGACTAAGATATTCAAATAATACCTTATCGTTAGTCTTTTTGTATGAGATCCTGATTTATTACATCCTCTCTCTCTCTCTCTCTCTCTCTCTCTCTCTCTCTCTCTCTCTCTCTCATTGGTGTTGAAGCTAAGAGGGTGCAATAGGAGAGCTCCAAGTTGGCTGTAGAAAATCTTAGGTGCAAGACATGGTTCTATTCTATTCTTCCATATCTTGCTTATGCTCTTGTTTTCATCAGCCAATTTATATGACCAAGCTACTTCTACAACCTATTTCTTGTTCTCGTTTCACAATCAGTTTCTTGCACTTACAGTTCAATACAATTATGCTTTTATTTCATTACATGCTGATATCGATTATATATTTGATGGATTCATATATGAATATGGTGCATGAATTCCATTCACACCATATCACTTAGCCTTTTTTATCAAATTATCTGCAAATGCACGATATTTTATAAACCTTTCATGTTATTATCAATATTAACATTTCATGTTTATATAAATTCTGTCTCAACTACCAAATGATCATATCAACTTGTGTCTCAACCATGCTATGTCGCACATAGACCACACCAAACTTGTATCCTGGCGGCAGATCAAGGATCGGCTGATCTAGTTGGTTTTATCTTCTTTCAGTTTAGCCCGTTCCAAATTTCAGAAATGATTCATCTCAGATTGCACCTAGGTGCCAATGGGTTCGATGGAGGTATGCAGCAAAATCTCTTGCCATTGCATGAATTGCGCCACTCCTTGCGGTCACTAGAGAGTGATGAGTGATTGTATTTCCAATGTTGTCAAGCCCAAGCAGCGTAAGATCTGAACCAAAATTCTTACCTAATAAAAAAAATAGAAGAAGAAAAATAGAGAGATCTGAACCAAAGACTCCAATATATGGCCCCTCTTTCTTATTCCTTCTCTTCTATTCAAGGTAAAGGTGAAGTAAGCTACTTGTCCTGATTGTTCAAACTCTTTGCTTTATAAAATGTAAAGGTCAACATAGGAAACTCCAACCATATTTCATTGAAAAGAACTCTATGCTATGATCAAGTCAAAGCATGTTGGAAGTTACCATAGGAGTTTCTCTCTCTTTATGAGATGCTAAAACCCCATAGTAGTAGTTGCTAATATAAAGAGAGACATGGCACACCATGCATCATGCTGTGCTACCAAAATCCCCCAAGCCATCTCCCTCGTCCACTACATCAGCAATTCTGAGCTTCTCCTCACCGAAGAATAGCTTCTCTACATTATATGGTCCCACTGAGGAGGGTGGATCACTCCATAGTAGCTTAGCCACTTGCTCATGGATCCTCTCGGATGCATGGAAGGCATCCCACCAAACGTAGTCCTCAGGGCTCTCACATACCTGGTAGTCACTCCCTTCTTTTGTCTTCCCGCAACTGAAGACTCCTCTATATGGCCCTGTCCCGCAGCAAGCATTTACTCCATCCTCGAAACCTTCAACCAAAAGAAATTAATAGATCGAGTCAAGCGGAAAACAAACTTGAGACGAGCAAATTACATAGGGAGTTAGATTTGGAGAACATTGGATCTATTCTTCCCTGGTTTCCCTAGCAATGGTAGTGATAATTATAGTACTAAAAACAAATTGTAATGATGATGATGATGATGAAATATCTATAAGACTGTAAAAAGAGAAGAAACCTTAGTAAAAATCAAATATACCATATTTTGATGGATTATGGATTCTCTCATTGAGCCAACTGTAGAAATCAGTATTAGCATACTTGAACCCTTTAAAAATATGTGCCAAGCTGGTGAGCACAGCAGCCAATGCATTGTTATGAGCAGAAGCAAGTGCAGAGATATCCTCAAAACATCCTCCATCTGCTTTAGGGTTTGCTGCTCTGAGTGCAGGTAAGCAGCCCAAGGGGCATAAGCTCAGAAAACAAAACTTTCTAGCTCCTTTATCATACAATGCCTGATCAAAGTTCCCCCCCCCAACAAAAAAAAAAGAACATTAGCAATATTAAATACATACTATATTACTTAACTGCCATTTTTTTTAATCAAATTATAAGAAAATCTACAAATTTGGGATTACCCACTTGGATTGATTGTGATAAGTTGCCAATCACCATGCCAACAAATTCCTCAGGAAGGTATGCCTCACGCATTTTAGGGTTGAGCATATATCCTATCATGTAGTCATTGCTACCGATGCTCATAAAATAAACAGCTTGTGAGATGAGCTCTCTTGCTTTCTCATCACCCAACTCTCCCGTTAAGTTGCTCCGAACCTCGTCGAATTGCTTGAGTTGTGTTTGAAGGTCAATTACCTATATCAATGGAAAAAATGTTAACCGATTTATCTCTACTACTACATAGCTTATCTAGAAGACTAATCATGCATATATGGGCATACTCCCTTATTATTTCATTTATTCTCTTCACATTCTTTGCCACGACAGAGCACAAGGAAAGTTTTGGACTATGATTAGAGAATGAAGAATAAATAATAGATGGAAATATCAAAGTTATTCGGTTGAAGGACTAATGAGATCAGGCCAAACAATATTCAAAATATGGGATTGTGCATTTGTTAACCCGGTTCTTACCAGTCCTTGATTGGTTTCAGGCAGGATCCCAGCTCCAGCTGACCCGAAATTAGCACCATTAATGAACGAGGCAGAAGGTCGCAAGAATGGAGGAATGATTGGAAGTTTTGCATATTCAGCTGCATGAAAGTAATAAGATACTTAATTCCTAGGAGAATAGCAGAAACTGAAACCATAAATTTATTAGCTTGAAATCTAAACAAGCATGCATGACTTAAAAATTCTTGACATGATCCTATAATTTGATCAGTATTATTCAAGTTACATGTAGGCCTGAAACTTAGAACCACTTGTAGAGTTGTTTCAATCAATCTCTGGTAACTCGAAAGACTACTAGGTTAGTTCAATCAATCTCAACTGGCTTTAGCTCAGGTGGAAATAGGCTGGCCACTTGTTTGCTGCTTGAGTTGGGTTTAGGTCAAGCAAGTCCTTGATGTGAATCAATCTTGAGATATATTCCTTTGACGTTTCTTACCGATAAAATCTACAATCACCCGGCCGTCGGTGAAGCGTCCGGTGGGCTTGTCAAAGAACCCATTCCGGCCATACGGATGGTAGTTCGCCTTCTTCTCCGGGGTGGTCTCGATGTAGTTGTTGTTGCCTGGATCCACAATGGAGTCGCCAAAGATGAAGAATGCCGTCGCCGCCTCCTCCGGGGAGCCTCTGGATGAGCTAATGGTTTTGATTGATAGGAGAAGGATTACGAAGATGATTGAGATGGGAGAAGATGAGGAGAATGGTCTAGCCATCGAGGATCCAACAATGCGTTAATTCCTCCAATTAAGT